>JAVJIX010000120.1:937500-1270000 GCA_036785185.1 Paratrypauchen microcephalus | reverse complement strand
ACATTTGACTTTCTATGTTTATTTAAGCTTGATTGGAGTCAAATGTATTAACCGCATTGATCAAATTAGAAAGGACTAAAACCTGTAGATGTATAGACACAATGACAAGTGCCCAAAATAACTTTTCTTTAACACTTCATGTCAGTGCATGATTAATGGCATTGGCCAGACAGCTCTGGTAATCTATAAAAAGATTACAGTAACTTCATTAGTTTTATTTTCTCATATTTGCTCTCCAAGAAACGGTTCTCAAAGCTGTTCATAGTTTTAGCATTAGCGTGGGGGTCCTTACTGCCAAAAAGTATACACTCAATGTTTATGTCATGGTTTAGCGATTGTGCCTAGCTCTATGTATGGTCAGGCTGGAGCAGGTATGAGCCACAAGCAGAGGCCTTAACTGAAGCTGCCAGAATGGAGAGTGGCACTTCGCTCCAATTGTCTCACGTCGTTTTCTTGTCAGTTCTTTTGTGTCTACATGCGATTACCTCCTCCTGTTACTGGACCCAGTTCAAACTTCGGACTGGTTTTGGTCATGGCTGAGGCATGCAAAGCCACTCCATATGGTGTTTGACATAATGCTGGAGTAGTGTGGTGTGTGCATGTATGTTTTAAAAGGTAATGCTCGCAGTTAGGTGTGGTGAAAGCTATTGGAAGGAGATACTTTTGATTAATGTTGTACTTTTAGGCACCTGATGTAATATGAGTTCAACATACAAATTAGTAAAATTGCTATAAGGATTATAAATGCATTCCTGCTTACATTGTAGCTCTGTTTGAAACTATTTTGGCAGTTTCCACCTTTTCCTAATTACAAATTTTTATGAAAGGCTAGCTGTGCAATATTGCGCTGAGATTAATGACCCATTTTACAATAAAATAGAAACAATAGGGACAGACAGATCACAACGAAGGTGCTAGCTAATTTACAGAGCGATACTAGTGCAAATATTTCACCTCACTGAACATTCCTAAAAATCAAACAATCAAAAGTAGGCAAGGTTTTATTACAAAAAACTCCCCTGCATACATAAATTACTATTGTTAATTTAGTTTTTTACTGCTAGTGATCAACCCAATGAGTAAGATGGTGTCCCTAAATTTTTTATTTTTTCCCAGTGGTACCCAGTGAAAAGCTTATTGCTGAAAGACTTGTCGACCCAAATAAAGTCTGCATGACCCTCTCTCTAAAAAACTCCACATGAAGAGAAAATTGTTGGGCTGAGATCATCACGTAAATATAAGGATCACACGCAAAGAGGCCTGGGAGATATTGTTTGATGAAGTTATCCCTTTTATTTTTGAATGTTAAACTAGTTATTCCATTGTAGGCATAACTGCGCACAAAGTCAATGAAGAGCTCTGTAAATATTTGTACATGGCCAGAGGAAGAGTTTCAAAAGACAAGGCATGATGATTGATGTCAAACCTGGGCACAAAGCATCTTAAAGCAGAATAAATGATGATGAGTCATGTTACGTGGTTATGAAGGATTTAGAGCTTAAGGAAAGTATCTAAAAAACACAGTAACATGAAGCAAATGACACAGAGCTGTGGTTCAGACCAGGCAGATATAACATGTACCTATGATCACCTGTGATTTTGGGACAAATGCTTATTGATGCCCCTCTAGTGTAGATGTATAGAATATAAGATCCAAACATAGAATAATGTTGATAATTCTTTGTAGCTTTGAGGGAATGGATTTGTGATGATGTGTTCGCAGTGCTGACAGCAAGATTGTGTAGACGACACTTGATCAACTGTTCAAATCACAACAAAATTATCTCTTCACAGCAGTTTGTTGTACAATGAACTCATAAGTTTAAAAGCACTAAAACGTTTGCTAGACATTTTATGAACAATTACCAGTGTGTGTTACCAATAACATTCAGATCATCAAAAACTTATCTTTTCAAAATCAAGTCTTGTGACAGTAATGGTTGCAAGGCATCATGGTTTATGTAATGACTTTATAACTTTGAAAGCACAATAAAACCTTATCTGAACCTCCTCATTCATTTCCATGGACTCTGCGTGGTCTGTTTTGCATAACATAAAACATGTCCATGTTCTCCTACTGCACATTTCCTGGAAAATCTGTACCAGGGCGTTACAGCTGTGTGTTGTCTATGACAGGCCACAGCAGAGGTTCTCTCTGCGGGACAACATTTTCCTTTCAATCAGACATCCCAGACTTAATCAAACACATGAACGTCTTGTGCTATCTTTCTCACAGTAGTTAAGAAAACAATAAAACAGAAATTCAAACATGTTCAAGTGCCAAATGAAACGTCTCAAGAATAAATGATGTTGTGTATTCAGTCTTGAGCTGATATGATATGGTGTTAGCATAGCTCTGTTCTGTGTCTTTGGTGACAGACCTACATGCATGGCACCAGTCTTCTGCCATGGTGGGTTTAGATAGCATCAATCACACCGATAATACAACAATACTGGACAATGTAGCCAAACGCACACTCAGCTTCTCCAGATAAGTCATGTATGTTAAAAAATGCACTCACAGCCAAACTTCAGCAGCAAATTCTTTAAACACAGGTTTCTAGCATAGATATTCATTACAGTGACAGCCTAATCCTCATACCTGTGCTGGCTCTCATGCATCATAAAAAGCAGATGAAATATACTCCATATGATTTATACTGTATGTAGCGCTTGTTTCTTCTCAAAATACTTCTACGGATAAAACACATTGCTCAAACCATTACAAAACTCCAAAAGATGTTATCAATGAATTATTAATACAATTTGAAGTCAGTGTGTCACGCTACTTTGTCTAAATGTATTCCAGGTGCCTTTTGTTCAACTTTGTGGTCTTTAGTTATTCATAGATCCCCTGGTACAGCATTTGCAAGTCATTTATTGAGTTGCGTGCTGAATAGACTCAAAATACCCTGTTTCCACCTGCTTTATACAAAAGACATGCTTTACAAATTGACTATTTGGGTAGCTTTATGCCCAAATTACTACTATTCACTATGTGGAAACTATTGTTTAAGTTTATGCATTTATTTCATTAAGTTCTCACAGTGTGTCATTACTTTGTTTTCGCTTCACTGTTCAGATTGTACCCCATCAATGCCCATTTACTTGGATAAAATTGTTTGTCTTACAAATATTAAAAATGTGCACTTACATTTGACATTTGACACTTTATTTGTTTTTGCAGTCTTCCATGACATTGTCATGACATCATGACAATGTCACTTTTCTTGATACTGCAACATAAAGTAATAAAAACAGCAATCATGTGCAGACAATCCATTATGGGTAAGTGAGAGCTATCAGATGTCAGTATTGTGTGTGTCTATGAAATGGTGTGTTTGCTGACGATTTCCTGTTATTTTGTAGTGGAATTAGATGGTTAATCACGAGTCTTGGAAGCATACCAAGAACAAAGTCTGTACAGACGGACTGGCATTTATAACACCTGTCCAAATGCCAAATATGAAGGGGGATGCTTGTTTAGAGCAGGCCAAAAATGCATGGTGTGAAAATGACCTCAGGTAAAAGACACATATTTAAGCAATGACTAAAAGGCCGGTGATGTAGCCACAACTCACCTCATGGCACTAAAGCATCGTCTGTTAAGGGTATAATGAAAAATAAAATCTAATAAAGGCATTCTTTTACTTTTTTATGTCAGATGTACTCTATGGTATAGACAGCACACTGGCACAATCATCTTAAACCCTTTTAGGATTTCTTCTCATATGTACCTTTTAGCCCTCTTATGAATGTATACACAGTTCTCTGAGTGAGCTCTATACTGACTTTTACTTTAAAGGGACAGTGTGTAAGATTTTTACCTGTTAATTACTGAAATTGAAGATACCCATTCAAAAATACATTGTTTTCCAAGCCTTTTCACTTCCATCATGAAATCAAAGTATTCTTTTGGACTTAGATATAGTCACATAAAAGGGGGATCTTCCCCATATAGAGGCAGCCATTTTGAATACGAGAGCCGCAGAAGGACATTTGGGCTCATCCTTCGCCTCGGCTCCTGCACAGCCGCGCTGCGTATGGCTCCCTCTCTTCCTCCCCTTCCCCTTCTCTCCTTCGGTCCTCTGCTCTCATATGCAGCCAGGAGAGAAGGAGAGAAGGGGAAGGGGAGGGGGGGAGGGGGGAGCATGCTGCCGGATCACACATCGTAATGGATATAACACGTATTTTGGACTAAATTGTTTTACTGGATTTTATTCGCTGGATCCTTATGGACAGATTGAGACCAAGTTTATGATGAAATACAGAGTTTGACCTGTGCAAAGCCTTCAAAGGTAAGCTAAGTAAGCTAAGTTTTGTGCTTTTCTGTATAAAAGCCCCATGTGCTCGGGGAGTGATTGTTTTGCAGGGAAATGAATTGCATAGTCAAAAAGAGGAGACTGTAAGGTTTCATTTGATGTGTAGATTGTCATGAATCATGATCGGGATTGTGTGTTTTCATGCGAAAAGAAAAAAAAAAGTGAACGGGGGACCGCGGTTTATGTATACAGCGGTGCGCGGTTCGTGCGCGGGCACGCGAGATTTCGGCGCTACGTCGCGTCCGAGTGACCCTCGAGGTCTGCCATAGCCAAAAGAGGAAGTGGAATAGCTAGTAACCACCTATGCGCCACGAATCCTACACACTGTCCCTTTAAGTTGTACAAGTTGCAATTACTATCAGGAGAAAATGAAACCAAAAAAATAAATCACATGAAATTGTGCATAAATTCCTCCTCTGTGCAGGCACATATTGTGATAGTCTGCCAGCAATTTGGTCTTTACTTCTTGGTGGCACGGTGGCTGAGTGGCTAGCGCTCATGCTTCACAGCAATAAGGTTCCGGGTTCGATCCCCGGGTCGCCCGAACCTTTCTGTGTGGAGTTTGCATGTTCTCCCCATGGATGGGTGGGTGGGTTTCCTCCGGGCACTCTGGTTTCCCCCACCAACCCAAAAGGTAAAATAGGTAAAATCCTCCAGCCTGACCAAACTGAAGCAAGAAGATGATGGAGATGGTCCCTGGGTGCAGTAATGTGCTGCCCACTGCTCCTAATAACAGGATGGGTTAAATGCAGAGAAGAATTTCTCCTGTGTGAGATCAATAAAGTCACTTCTTCTTCTGTTAATACAAGACGTAATCCAATAATCAACAGATCAGTGAATCATTCACAACTATGAACAGAATTAAATATTACCTTAGAGACAAATACTGTCCCATCTAATCCCCTTTTCCCCAAGGAAAAACAAAGGAAAAAACAATAGGAAAAGCTTATTTTAAAGTAGACTATTAGCATGAATGTGTTTATGCACGACTTTGCCTATAACATCAAGTTACACCAGATTGTTACTCTCAGTGATCTCTTGTACCTTTGTACCTACAGGCCTGTGCAGGGAGATAGATGGTGCAAGCGGCCCCCCTCTGAAGTCTGCAGGAGAATGAGATGATTTCCGAGCTCAAATTGGCTCCATCTGGACAAGTGGAGTCTAATGTAGTGATGACAGAGAGGGCTCATCGTCAGGACAATGCACCACTAAACCCAGAGCTACACACAGGGGGCCGGTGACCTCAGTCTACAGGATTGGAGCCATTGCATCGTTAGTTGTGTCTGCTGTAAGTAAGACAATCAGTCCATTACTATCTGTCATTCAACCTTGCAAACTACAATGTTCAAGGAGAGCTACATTTAGGGAAGAATACTTGCCAAAAAAATGCTGAAGTATAAATCCAACAAAGACATTGTGTTTCCTGCCATTTGTCAATTGTATATTGCTGTCAGCCACTCTAACCAATCACGTCTCATATAAACACACTATCCCTTCCTTCATTTTGCTATTCTGTTCCACTACCCCCTTTTCTCCAGCAGCAGGCCTATCAGCCTCTCTTTGTCCTTTACTTCACCATCTTACATAATATCACTGTTGTCTATATAGTCCAAGCAATATTTGTTCATAAATGTATATTTTTAATTGCATCTCAATCATACCTGCAACGCTTAAGGTATTTCCATGTGTAGATAATAAAACAGGTGATGTCACAACCAAATGCTAAACACAATGGAAAGTTATCTAGTCATTTTGAGCATTTGCCACACACATAAAACAAGTAATTGAGTTAATGGTCTCCATTGCAAAATACCTTTATTTATTTGTGCCGCTGGAAACTGAAGCCAAATTTGTGTACACAAGTCGTGTGTGTTCAACATTCAAGGATAATTTCAGAGACTTTGTGGTAAAAAAAAAAAAGATGGGTAAAGTAGTGACTTCATCATAACATAATGTGTTAAGGGGGCAAACCTAAAACATTTACTGTTTTACTGTTAAGTATGAGGTACACATCTCTCCTGAACAGAGGTTTGTAACTAAAAACTGTACAGAACTGTAAGAGTAGTCTGCGTAATCCTTAAGTCATCCAGGTAGTATCCATTATGAGCAAAAGAAAATTAAATTCTGTATACTGGACAACAAAATGTCTTCACTCTAAAGCTTTTGTCCAGTTGACAGAATTGATTTATTTTTATTTATTTTTTTACAAGAAATAGTACTGTTAAATTGAGTAGCAGTCAAATAAATGACTCACGGCACGGTAGCTGAGTGGTTAGCGCTCTTGCTTCACAGCAAGAAGGTTCCGGGTTCGATCCCCGGGTCGCCCGAGCCTTTCTGTGTGGAGTTTGCATGTTCTCCCCGTGTCTGGGTGGGTTTCCTCCGGGCACTCCGGTTTCCCCCACCAACTCAAAACATGCACCATAGGTACCTCCAGCTTAGGTCCTGACCAAGTCGAAGCAAGAAGATCATGGAGATGGTCCCCGGGCGCCCCAATGTGTGTGCTGCCCACTGCTCCTAATATATTTATATGTATATAGGATGGGTTAAAATGCAGAGAAGAATTTCTCCAGTGTGAGATCAATAAAGTCACTTCTTCTTCTTAAATAAGGAGTAGAAAAGTATTTGAAGAAAATACAACTGAAGAAAGTGTATAGTAAGAGTCTGAAAGTAATATCTGATATATGATTTCCCATTTTCAAAGAATAGACCACAGAATAGACCACATTTAGAAATCTAAATGTTCAAATTCTTTAATATTGGAATGTTGTCGAGTCCAACAGATGTACGGCCACTCTCGCCGTACATCTCCACCTAAAAGCCACGGGCCACTCCTTTGAAGACAGTGAGGTACAGATCTTGGCCAGAGAAAAGAATTGGTTTGAGAGGGGAGTTAAAGAAGCTATTTTTGTCAAGAAAGAGAATCCTTCCTTGAACAGAAATGGAGGTCTCAGACATAATTTGTCTCCCATCTATAACTCTGTCCTCAAACATACTGTAAATCAAAACAAACAAAGAAAACAATAAGACTAGCCAGGGCAGGTCCAGAGGGGTGACAACACTCATTATGGCCCTGAATGGCTATGCTAACAAGACCCCACAGCATAC
Organism: Paratrypauchen microcephalus; assembly: GCA_036785185.1. Classification (NCBI taxonomy): domain Eukaryota; kingdom Metazoa; phylum Chordata; class Actinopteri; order Gobiiformes; family Gobiidae; genus Paratrypauchen; species Paratrypauchen microcephalus. The sequence goes on along the minus strand of JAVJIX010000120.1, from coordinate 1,262,573 downwards.
TGAATAGGCTTACCTAACTAACAGAAACTGTAAACAAATAGGTGTGATAGTTTCATAGTAATTTCATTGTAGTAAGCTCCTCCCTGCAGGCAGATATAAGCAGTGTCCACCAGCCCTCTAGTCAGAATTGAAGAAGCAGCTTGGATGGAGGCACTTTGTGTTACATTTTTTGTATGAAAAGCCCTTTATAAATAATGTTTGATTGATTGATTGTCTTTGTGTCCTTGGGCAAGACACTTAACCCCACCTTGCCCCCAGTGCCTGTGGACACTGGTAGCCCCCATAACAGAAGTACATTAAAGCCCCAGTGTGTAGGATTCGTGGCGCATAGGTGGATGGTGCTATTGCACTTTCTGTTTTAGCTACGGCAGACCTCGAGGGTCACCCGGGCGCGCGCACAAGCCGCGAGGTCCCGGTTTTTTTTTTCTTTTCTTTTCTCATGAAAACACACATTCCCGATCATGTACCATGACACCCTACACATCAAATGAAACCTTACAGTCTCCTCTTTTTGACTATGCAATTCATTTCCTTGGACAACAATCACTCCCCGAGCACATGGGGCTTTTATACGGAAAAGCACAAAACGAGGTTAGCTTACCTTAGAATGCTTTGCACAGGTCAAACTCTATATTTCACCATAAACTTGCTCTCAATTTGTTGTAAGTATCCAGCGAATAAAATCCAGTAAAACAATTTAGTCCAAAACACGTGTTAGATCCATTACGACGTCTGATCCGGCAGCATGCTTGTGTTGTTTACCCAAAACCACGAGCCTTGCCGAAGGCGAAGGCGGAGCCCAAATGTCCTTCTGCGGCTCTCGTATTCAAAATGGCTGCCTCTGCATGGGGAAGATCCCCCTTTTATGTGACTATATCTAAGTCCAAAAGAATACTTTGATTTCATGATGGAAGTGAAAAGGCTTGGAAAACAATGTATTTTTGAATGGGTATCTTCAATTTCAGTAATTAACGGGTAAAAATCTTACACACTGTCCCTTTAAGGCCTGTTGTGTCATGGGACGCCCTACCGTGGACCCACCACCCGCGGGAGGATTCATGGGGGCTGGTGCATTGTGTTCTGGGCAGCAGCTCTGCTTGGACTGCTGCCCCCGTGACCCGGAAATGGAAAAGCGGTAGAAGATGGATGGATGATTGATTGATTGACTGAGCTGTGAAACTTATTCAACCAAATAAACTTTTGTCCAGCTGACAAACTGAATTTCTCCTTTTGCCATGGATTCTACCTTGACGACTGAGGGATTCTACGTACTGTTATGTTATTCAAGTAGAAGTTGGTATAGTGTTTAAGCGGTGTGATTTGTCAATACATGTTTCAGATTTCCCCTGGCCATTTGCATCGGTGCCATAATTGATATCAGAGCAAACATGAGTTATTCATAGTGACATTTACAGCGCACACTCCCTCGCTTTTACAGGGTATGCGCTCAGGGGTCTGTACCCTCAGGTCTGTTCTGTGCTCTGTCCTGTCCCTCTTGTCTTTCAGCCGTGCTCCTCTGTTTTGTGTTTGCAGCAGTGATGGATGATGTAGCGGCATGTTGGGGCAGCAGTGTTTGTGTAGTGCGCTGCTCTTGATACGGTGTTGTTTCAGCCCTCCTGGGTGGTGAAGCCTCTCCCCTCTGAGCACTGGGTCTATGAGTCATGGGAAGAGACTACAGCCGCACTAGTTATTCCTCTGATGTCACACTCTGGCCTTTGGTATGTGTAATGTGCACTTGTTATCATGTATATGGATGCCCCTAAAATAGGTTGTTGTCTGAGTCTTTCTTTGCCAAAACTGGACAGAAAACTCTTAAGAACATGTAAGTGTTCCCATGCTATCATGAAGTAATTTGGCCACAATGACTTAATTAGGCCACTTAGTTAAATGCTTACCGTATTCATGCTTAATGGTCTATCGCACATGTAATGACCCCCTAGATCACGTATAACACATATTTTATTTTCTTGTTCTTTAACCTCCTTTTCCATAGTTTAGATTTGATTCACCTGTTGCAGAAAATGATCTACTTTGGGATACATATAATAATATTAAGTAGATGAGCAACTACTCTGCACACCAGTCAAACCATGCCTCCTATCAGTGTTCCACCCAAAGGAGCACTTTGCCAGGCCGAAGGGGGTCTCCACATTGCTCCACTGAGCACAGGCCCATATATAGGCAGCAGACGTTTAGTAAACTTGAGGTAGACGTGAGGTAAACTCAAAACATTCAAAGAACGAGTCTTGGCCACTTGACTTGTAACAGTATTCTGCCACATTGCGCTAGAGAGCAAGGCTGCAGGATCTGGTTGTCCATGCGGCAGGTGGATTAGACCAACTGATGGATCTGAGGAGTGGTGAAACTGAATATTTAGAAACAAAACTATTTATGGACAGAACAAATGAGGCTTCATATTTGTGTTTATTTGGATTCTTTTGACCACAAATGGATAGTTGTTCTCCATGAGGTCACACCTACACACTTTAACTGAATGCTCTAATAACCTAATAAACCTTTTTCAAACAATTAAAAAAACAAATTAATGTCAACACCTCTTACTTTAACAGCATGGGTGTATTTCTTTTTTCTGGACCCAGTACTAATGAAGTAATAAAAACTTTGTAGTGCCAATATGAAAGATGTCCTTTCATTCATCTTCTACTGCTGAACACAACCCTGGCCCAGTGCCAAAGAGGTGCCACTGTGGCACATTACGAACTAGGCTAAGAGAAGACGTCACCACCATATGACAGAGGAGGGTCGGTGGAAAATACTCTGTTGAAAGTAACAGCTTCATTTCTGTTTTCATAAAGGGTCACTTTCTGAGGCACTAAACTATAGAGCAAGATCATTAGTAAAAGCATGCAGTTAGTTTATTAATCAATCAACTACTAATCCTCAGCATATGAAGCTAACCTGCCAAAGGTAATTCTAATTAGACTATTATAAACCGCTGTGTTCATAATGTTTAATTATTGGACAAACAAACTCACACCTGTAATGCAATGACTCACAACCAAAAAATGCATATGAGCCTCAACATAAAGTTTTCCCTGTTCCTGTCTCCTCTTTTGTATTATTTCACTGCACAACTATTTCATCAAAGTTCAACACAAAACACACCAAGTCTGGAAAGTGGCAATAAAGGAGCAGTTTAAGACCAATTATGGCTCAGGTAGCCCTGCCATTTGCTCAAACAAACATATTCGCTCACCAAACACAGAAATATAAATACACAACTCTATAACGGGATAGTCCACATCTGAGGGGCATTCTCAATTGTCCATTGTAACTCCAGTGTCTGCTACTGATTTAAAGAGAAACTCTAAATTAGTGTAAAATATTGTGAAACCAAGAACTGATGTAAAACAACAAAAGGGCATTGTTTTGACAAAAGATGCTATCTGAGGCGCGCCGTTATGTGTGGACCTCTATTACCATTGCTTTTAAATGACTCACATACATGTCAGACACAATCTGGCTTTGAGTCCACTCTGTCCCAGAAGACTGAATAAATATGTCTTAACACTATATTTTTACAACACTACTATTATCATTATATTTAGTTAACCTGTTTTAATTGCCTCAAGACTTAAAAATGCTGCCTTAGTTTGGCTAAATTCAGAAACTAGACAGAGCCCAGGTTGACTCGGCCCAAACATGGAAAAATCCTTTCTGATAGCACTAAATGATGTATTAACAACCAGACTTCTTCCAGATTCTTTGGAGATTATATTTTACAGATCAGATTTGATTTGATTTTTGTGCCTGGAGTGTTCTAGGCACCCTGACATCATAACTTGTCTTGTAAAACATTAGATAAAATTAGATGACAATATACCGGTACATTGTGTACCACTGTGCATAATCAGACCATTTGCATAACACAAATGTTTTATCACAAAAAGTTCATCTTAAACTTAAACTTACATTACTATATTGTTTTTGTTTCATCAGACCCGTAATGTGCTCATTGTTAGTATATTGCAGAGAAGCATCCAGAAAATACAGCATAGTAAGTGATGAATTATACCAATGGGTCATATTCTCAGATTCCACATAATGCTACATGATTAACTTTACATTTTTGTATGTTTGCAATTGTAACTTTGCATGCACAAGTTTTACTACACACAGCAGAAATGAACATTTTTCAACTAGAACCGTGAACAGGTTTTCATCCACTATAAGCCAGATTTTTTTCTTTGCTAATCAGTAATTTCACTGCATGGTTTGAATTGTTATGTGAGATGCCCCTGGGAAGGGTTACATTTGTGTGTACATGGATTTGTTCTAAAGACAGTCATCTGGAGCGATGCTCTGGGCTTTAGCAGACACAGGAGAAATACAGCGGTGCCTCACTTTAAAGTCTGAAGTTACAGCAAGAAATTCACTAGACATTAACTACATAAATTTCACCTCTCAAAGCTACAAATGATATGATGAAAGTCCTACAATAGACATGTGTAATTCAGTAATATTAAGATTTTTTGAATATACTTGATTTTTCATTCATACATTCATTTTTCAATGACCACACACTTTCTTTTTGGGGCTGATATGTGGATGCTTGCCAAGTCACCTCCACCCCCCTTTATGAAAACATGACTGAGCATCACTTCACTGTTATGAATATAACATAAAGATGCTATATGTATGTCATGCTATCTGTATGTCATGACCAGTCTGGTCATTATGAATGATTTTATTGTATCTGATGCTTCAGTCTCTAGAGGAGAGGAAAAGGAAACCAGCTTAGCCTTTGTATGACTTGTGTTAGCTCTACACACCTCTTTCTCCCCCCTGTATGTATGCACACACACACACACACACACACACCTACACACACCCACACACACTCTCACACACACACACACACACACTCCCTATTCTCCCACTTTCCTGGCAGTAGACAACCAAATAAATGTGGGCTAACAGCCTTGGGGGGCTAGAACAACCCTTTTGGTCTAATGAGGTGATGCAGTCTTGTTCTCCTGCTCTAGCTTTCCTTACGTTGTGTGTGTGTGTGTGTGTCTTGGGCAATTGCACAGTGTCCTGTCTAACATCCTGTCCCCTTTTTATTTTTTTTGCTTTGCCCTCCTTCTTTTAAAAGGTCTGGGTAAGCACGGATAGGCTTGCAGGGAATAAAACCTGCAGCTTGGGAGAACAGAGGGACATTTGGGAACGAGATGGCGAGAGGGGTGGCAGTCGTATACCTTCTTGGAGTGTTGCTCCTCGCGCAGTTGAAGCCCTCGCTGGAAGGAGGTGGGTCATTTGTAGTGCATGCATCACCTGTGTGAACAGGTAACATTATTGTTTTACATTGCTGGCTTGTATTTTATGTGCACAAGGATACAGTGAGTAGGCTGCAGGTAGTACTTCTTATCATGTGAAAGGTTTGCAACAAGTAATTTCTGTTGAGAACAATAAAATAATGCACTATGACTATTTATGAAGCAAAGCTTAGATTACAACTGTGGCTTTTATAGATGGAATATATTTTCATTCATTTACAACATTCAGCTAGTGATTACCCACTGACTCCCAAATTACAAGGTAAAATTTTTGGTTAAAATTAGTGGCATTTATAGGTGAAATATATGGCATATCGTCCAATTATAAGCTGATCTTTCTGTAAACAATAGATTCTCTTAAATGTGAGGTCAGTGATCCTCATTACTGGGGTAATTTTTTATCTTCCCTTTCTTAAGAGAAAGCCACATGTTCATAGTTAGAGTTATTAATGAGGTGTGATGGCTATTTAGAAGCTTTCACTTTGGCTGTGTTCTCCTGACCTCATCCCAGCACTGTTTTATAGCACTGTAGTGCAGGGTGACTACAATCCTGCTATCTAATAAAAGTGGGTTGAATGGGTAATCAAGCTTTAATCTATGTTGAATATAGATGTGGTTCTTTAGAATCAGGACGAGTTAAGATCAAATCTTTCAGAATTCATGCCATTATGAATGGCATCTAAGGGTTTGTTTTAAGGAGAGCAGGGGAAAGGCTAAGATTTGAGCTTCAATTAATTGCATTAAAACATCTATTAATGCACAATAATGGACACATTTTGTTTAGTGGGCTGTTTGGGTGTTTTCTTATTCTAACATGAATACTTTACTGCAGTTATCAAAATATAGTGCTATTTCAAGCTTTTCTTACAATACAGCAAATAGCTGCAATGATCACGTTCAGGCCAGAATCTACCTCAAGCGTGGAGAGCTGAATGATCAAACTGCACAGTTATTTACTGTGTTGTTGGTGTAATGTGTTCAGAATTACTACAACATCAGTTACTCACATTCTTCAGGATCCCTACAGACCTCCTCTCACATCTGCACATTTGGGCGATTGGAAATGTTTCCTTATATAGTTGTTGGCTTTCTGTGTTTCTATTTTTGTCTGTTATGATTTGTGAAATAAAACTTGGGTGCATAACGTGATAATGATATAAAGAATGCCTTTTGGATGAGGTCTGACAAAAAATTGAGAGTGTTAGATAGTTGAGATGGTATTTTGATTTGATAATTACATTTTGTATTAATTCGATACATTTATCAGATTACTCATTACTGATTCCGAATTGGCTTGATTAAACCAGGCATTTACATACCGGCTGGAGGAGCAGGAGGAGCTGGTTTTGGCACTGGTGTCAGTCCTGGAACTGGCTTTGGTCCTGGAGGGACGGGGACAGGATTTGGACCAGGAGGAGCTGGTGTTGGCTTAGGGAGTCTTGGTCCTGTAACTGGAGGAGGTAAAATATTTCATAATTACTGCCTTTCAAAGACTGCAAATAATTGTCTAATCCTCAAATGCCTTAAACATATCTTACACTATATTATATTTCCCCTGCATGGGACTAGGTGGAGTTGGACCAGGGGGTGTTGGCCCAGGTGGTGCTGGTGGTGTGGGAGGTTTTATTCCAGGATCCTATGGACTAGGAACTGGTAAGTAGAAAATAATGTGTTGTGTTCTTAAAATGCTCTGCTTTGATTGGAAATCCTGTGCAATGATTGTTTTTGTGTGACAGGTGGGGTGGGGCCTGGTGGAGTGGGACCTGGTGGGGTGGGGCCTGGTGGAGTGGGACCTGGTGGGGTGGGGCCTGGTGGTGTGGGGCCTGGCGGAATAGGGCCTGGTGGAGTGGGACCTGGTGGGGTGGGACCTGGTGGTGGAGGAGTCAGACCTGGAACCTATGGACCTGGTAAGACTGGATAACAGTTACTTTTGCACCAACAACAGAAATGTTTTTATTCATGCAGGGAATTCCCACTTAAATTTAGAATCAAATATGTTAGTCAACCTAGCACTGCGTAAATTAAGAGGAGCAGGCATGTACCATTATTTCATTTCCTCATTAGCTCAATCTAATATGCCATTGTTAAGGCGACCACACACCCTCATGTGCAAACACACATTTGGTGCAGTGATAACAGCTAATGCATTAGGCATGGCAGCCCCGCGATAAAAGACGGAAGTCATCACATCACTCACAATAACAGATTTGCTGAGGAATTTCACTCCACTTTGTTTTTTAGCCTGCGCACATGTGCGTTGATTTTACCGGACGAATATTATTGGTTATAGCATCAAAAACATACCAGGGCTTATGTTCTGGCTTTGTGGAAGTATTCAACTTTGTCCAACCATTGAGAAAATAGGCCAGTTAAAGCATAGGATTTTATGTTTTTAGACTATCAGAGCGACAGCTTCATCAATGTGTTTAAATTACCGAGGGGGCCAAAGAAGAAATTAATTACATTTTACTGCACTTTTGAATGCTTGAATGTTTTTAAATAACAATAAATTAATCTGATACGGCTCATGGGCCATGGATCAGATGACTCAGAATTATTGCTATTTGTTTCGTTCCTCCACTTGAGGCAAGTTGCCTCAAGTGGAGGAGTTCAAGTATCTCGGGGTCTTGTTCACGAGTGAGGCGAGGATGGAGCGTGAGATTGACAGGCAGATCGGTGCAGCGTCGGCAGTGATGCGGTCGTTGTACCGGACCGTTGTGGTGAAGAGGGAGCTGAGCCAAAAGGCGAAGCTCTCAATTTACCGGTCAGTCTACGTTCCTACCCTCACCTATGGTCATGAGCTTTGGGTAATGACCGAAAGGACGAGATCGCGGATACAAGCGGCCGAAATGAGTTTCCTCCGCAGAGTGGCTGGGCGCACCCTTAGAGATAAGGTGAGGAGCTCGGTCACACGGGAGGCGCTCGGAGTAGAGCCGCTGCTTCTCCACGTGGAGAGGAGCCAGCTGAGGTGGCTCAGGCATCTGTTTCGGATGCCTCCTGGAGGTGTTCCGGGCATGTCCCACCGGGAGGAGGCCCCGGGGAAGACCCAGGACCCGCTGGAGGGACTATGTCTCCCGGCTGGCCTGGGAACGCCTTGGGGTCCCCCTGGAGGAGCTGGAGGAAGTGTCCGGGGTGAAGGAGGTCTGGGCGTTCCTGCTTAGACTGTTGCCCCCGCGACCCGGCCCCGGATAAGCGGAAGAAAATGGATGGATGTTTCGTTCCTTCTTCTGTCTATTATGCGTTTTTAGTGTTTAGTAATGCACACACAAGTAGATAGGGTTGGTTAGTTAAGTTTTTCCCTCAGAACTGTTTGCCTTGAGAGGTTGGTTGATAACTTAACCCCTAAATGTTAAGTAATAGCTTTTGGTTTAACTGTCCCTCAGGTGGAGTTGGCACAGGACAATACCCCGGTGGAGTCAAACCTTTTAAAACAGGTTAGTTAGTATAACAACATGCATTTAGGTTCACTTTATAAGTCGATCAAATGATGTTTGCATCTCCAGGACGAGGTGTTGGACCAGGCGGGACAGGCTTTGGACCTGGAGGTTCAGGAGTTGGACTCGGAGGGGGAGGGGTGCGACCGGGTGGGGCAGGAGTTGGACCAGGTGGAACTGGTTTTGGAACAGGTGGAACCGGTTTTGGACCAGGTGGGGCAGGAATTGGACCAGGTGGAACTGGTTTTGGACCAGGTGGAACTGGTTTTGGACCAGGTGGGGCAGGAGTTGGACCAGGTGGAACCGGTTTTGGACCAGGTGGGACAGGAGTTGGACCAGGTGTGGTAGGAGTTGGACCAGGTGGAACCAGTTTTGGACCAAGTGGAACTGGTTTTGGACCAGGTGGAACTGGTTTTGGTCCAGGTGGTGCAGGAGTTGGACCTGGTGGAACAGGATTTGGGCCAGGTGGTGCAGGAGTTGGACCTGGTGGAACCAGTTTTGGACCAGGTGGAGCAGGAGTTGGACCTGGTGGAACCGGTTTTGGACCAGGTGGTGCAGGAGTTGGACCTGGTGGAGCAGGAGTTGGACCAGGAGGTACAAACTCATAGGAAGGACTAGGACGTAAAATAAATGTATTAGTTGTACCACATTAGATACATTCTGTTTGGTGTTTGTCCCATTATTTTTCTCTTCTTGTTTATAAATGTTATTTCAGCTATACCACAGACTGGAACCACAGGAGTGGGGCCTGGGGGTAAAACTGGACCTAAGACCTCAAAACAAGTCCCAGGTAAATGCTAGGCAAAAAGTGTGTCACCAGGAGGTTCCATGTATTATGATGTTAAAGTTGGATGTTGACACATCAATTTGTTGTGGCACAGGGGTGGGAGTGCCAGGACTTTACCAAGGTGGTTATGTTCCAGGTCAAGGTAAGTTCAGCCAAATTTAGGAAACAACTGTTTACTTCAAAAATTTTGTGAAATGACTGGCAGTAACCTACTTTTCTTGTCTGAATAGGTTTTGGAGGCCGTGGTGTTTTACCTGGAGTAGTCACTGGATCTGGACTTAGTACTCAGAGTGGTCAGTATAAAAGTACAGTGTAACAAATAATGAAATGTAAGAATTGAACTGACTCACCTGACTCACAGGGTCTGGAGTGCTTGGCCAAGGAGGAGTAGGACCAGGCACTGGAAGTAAGTAATATAGATTCTGTGTGTGTTTCTGTGTGCGTGTGTGTGTATATACAGTGGTACCTCACCTTACGAAATTAATTCGTTCCAGAAGTGGTTTCGTAACGTGAATTTTTCGTAAGTTGAGTAGCTATTTCAATGGAAAAAGCCTGATTCGTTCCAAGTTTTATTTTATAGTGTAACTTTTTTTATAGTGTAACATTGTGTTCTGCGTAGAGACTGTAAACCCAGGACTAAACATGGACTATAGCAGGTCTAGACCAAGCAGCACCGGTGTACCTCACGAGGCTGAGGCTGAGGCGAGCAGCGACTGCGTGCATGGGGGGGCGGTGTGTGTGCGCAGACACATGTGTGATAGACCCGGCGCGGGGCTGCGAGCAGAGACCCGTGCTCAAACCGTGCCAGGTCTAAACCAGGTCTGAACCAGGTCTAAACCAGGTCTGAACCAGGTCTAAACCAGGTCTGAACCAGGTATAAACCACCGCGTGCGGGTCTATTTCCTGGTTTTGTTTCGAGTCACGGCTGAGGCGAGCAGCGAGGACTCCCCTCGGGACCGCACGCAGTCTGAGCACATGAACGAACGTGTGCAAGAGCCGCGGTGGTCTAGACCTGGTTCAGACCTGGTTCAGACCTGGTTTAGACCTGGTTTAGACCTGGCACGGTTTGAGCACAGGTCTGGTGCTCGCAGCCCCGCGCCGGGTCATGCTGCGCTATCACACACGTGTCCGCACTTCTCCGCCCTCCCCCTTCCCCCACACTTCACTATTAATACATTTTGTTGAAAATCTATGAAAGTTTGAGTGTTTAAACGAGAGAGAAATGTGAGAAAAGTTTAAATCCAGTCTGAGAAAAGCGTATAATGTGTGTGGCTGAGCGCGCATTATTTGAATTTTTGAGATTTCGCGTTTCGTAACTTGAATTTTCTTTCGTATCTAGAGACCAAAATTTACCGTGAAGGCGTTTCGTAACTTGAAATTTTCGTTTGTTGGGTCTTTCGTGAGGTGAGGTACCACTGTGTGTGTGTGTGTGTGTGTGTGTGTATATATATATATATATATATATATATATTATATTATATATATATATTATATATATATTATATATATATATATATTAGGTATAATTCTCATATAGATGGTCGGGGTCAGCCGCTACCTGGCGTGTTTCGTGGTTACCCTCTGATTTCACCTAAAACAGGTAAGACACATTTAAAAGTATTATACAAATATAATAAGTGCACATCATTAATAAAAAAATATTTCTAGGTGCAGGAAAATCAAAAAAGGCAGGTAAAGCAGCAACAAAATATGGTATGGATATTATTTGAGATACAAATATTATCTATATTATGAGGAAAATACCCTATATGAATCTCTTGTCCTGTCATATGCCAAGGTGGAGCTGGAGGACCAGGTGGATCAGGCACCTTTGGTCAGGGTGGTGCACTGGGTGGGACAGGATTTGGAACTGGAATCGGATCTGGGGGTGCCGGAGTAGGACCTGGAACAGGATTAAGTAAGTATGCTCTTTAGAGGCCAACATTACTAAATATAAATACTTTGGATGTGTAGAGAAACTTTCATCCACTTGTGTGTTAAACCATCTAGGTCAGCCAGGAGGAACTGGAACCAGTTTTGGGCCTGGGGGAGGAGTTGGTCCTGGTGGAGCTGGTGCTGGCTTTGGACCTGGTGGAGGAGTCGGCCCAGGTGGAGCTGGTACTGGCTTTGGACCTGGTGGAGTTGGTACCGGCTTTGGGCCTGGTGGAGGAGTTGGTCCTGGTGGAGCTGGTATAGGTGTTGGTCCCGGTGGTGGAGTTGGGCCTGGTGGGGCTGGTACCGGCTTTGGACCTGGTGGAGGAGTCGGCCCAGGTGGAGCTGGTACTGGCTTTGGACCTGGTGGAGTTGGTACCGGCTTTGGGCCTGGTGGAGCTGGTACCAGCTTTGGACCTGGTGGAGTTGGTACCAGCTTTGGACCTGGTGGAGCTGGTACAGGCTTTGGACCTGGTGGAGCTGGTACAGGCTTTGGACCTGGTGGAGTCGGACCTGGTGGAGCTGGTACAGGCTTTGGACCTGGTGGAGTCGGACCTGGTGGAGCTGGTGCCGGTTTTAGGCCCGGTGGTGCTGGTACTGGTTTTGGACCTGGTGGAGTCGGACCTGGTGGAGCTGGTACCGGTTTTGGGCCCGGTGGTGCTGGTACTGGTTTTGGACCTGGTGGAGTCGGACCTGGTGGAGCTGGTACCGGTTTTGGGCCCGGTGGTGCTGGTACTGGTTTTGGACCTGGTGGAGTCGGACCTGGTGGAGCTGGTACCGGTTTTGGGCCCGGTGGTGCTGGTACTGGTTTTGGACCTGGTGGAGGGACCAGATCTCAAGGTAAACAGAGGAAAAATGACTATGTTGTATGTCTGATTAAATGTGTCTTTATTTGGCATACTTGATTTTGCAGGATATGATGCCAATGCAAAAGCCCGAAAATATGGTAATACATTTGTAATTAAAAAAATATTCACTTAAAAAAAAATCTTGAAGTTTATCTGTTTTGATAGGCATGTTGAGCAGTACTCTGGGAGGACCTGGAGGTGCTGGTACTGGTGTTGGTACTGGCTTTGGGCCTGGTGGTGCTAGTACCGGCTTTGGTCCTGGCGGAGGAGTTGGACCTGGTGGAGCCGGTACCGGCTTCGGTCCAGGTGGAGCTGGTACTGGCTTTGGTCCTGGTGGAGGAGTTGGACCTGGTGGTGCTGGTACTGGTGTTGGTCCTGGTGGTCCTGGGACTGGCTTTGGTCCTGGTGGAGGATTTGGGCCCGGTGGTGCTGGTACTGGCTTTGGACCTGGTGGTGCTGGTACTGGCTTTGGTCCTGGTGGAGGATTTGGGCCTGGTGGTGCTGGTACTGGCTTTGGACCTGGTGGTGCTGGTACTGGCTTTGGTCCTGGTGGAGGAGTTGGGCCTAGTGGTGCTGGTACTGGTGTTGGTCCTGGTGGTGCTGGTACTGGTGTTGGTCCTGGTGGTGCTGGTACTGGCTTTGGACCTGGTGGAGGGACCAGATCGCAAGGTAAATACTCATAATAGGGAGAAATATGTTGTATGTTTTGTTAAATGTTTCTTTATTGGTGGAATGTTGATTTTGCAGGATATGATGCCAACGCAAAAGCCCGTAAATATGGTAAGAAATATGAAATTCAATAAATGTTCACTTAAGAAAAAAATCTTAGTGTGTCTGTTTTGAAAGGCATGTTGAGCGGTACTCTGGGAGGACCTGGAGGCGCTGGCACTGGGTTTGGACCTGGTGGTACCGGTGTTGGTCCTGGTGGTGCTGGAACTGGCTTTGGACCTGGCTTTGGACCTGGTGGAGCTGGCGTCGGTTTTGGACCTGGTCGAGATGGTACCAGCTTTAGACCTGGTGGACCTGGCACCGGTTTTGGGCCTGGTGGAGCTGGTGCCGGCTTTGGTCCTGGTGGAGGAGTTGGACCTGGTGGAGCTGGTACTAGCTTTGGACCTGGTGGTGCCAGTACCAGTGTTGGTCCTGGTGGAGCTGGTACCGGCTTTGGACCTGGTGGAGCTGGTACCGGTTTTGGACCTGGTGGAGCTGGCATAGGTTTTGGACCTGGTGGAGCCGGTACCGGTTTTGGACCTGGTGGAGGAGTCGGTGCTGGTGGGGCCGGTTATGGACCTGGAGGTGAAACCTTTATTAGTATTTCATCAATATAGTATTCAAATTAATATATAATATTTTATTATTCTCAACATGTTATGAACTCTAATATAATAATGTGAATAGTATTTGTACATAATCAGGACACTTGAAGATTTTAACTGTCTGTCCTGCAGGTTATGCTGGTGCCAAAGCATATAAATATGGTGAGTAAATTGTTTAGTGAATCACATAACAAATTGAACCTACTGTATATATGATGCAGCACTGTCTTCTGTCTTCTGCTAGTTTTTAATCTTTACCTAAAAAGGTTTTCTTTTCCAACTACATTTCCTACATAAGGACTGCCTGGCGGAGCTGGGGGTGTTCTAGGTACAGGATCTGCCGGGTTTGGAGTTGGAGGAGGTATCCCAGGGCGAAACGTTGGAATAACAACAGGTGGAGGTGCTGGTGTAGGGACTGCTGGAGTACCTGGTTCTGGAGGCGTTGGGACTGGAGGATTTAGTCCTGGTGGTGCTGGAGGTATGACGATATTTGTATGATTATTCAATATGAACCTCTTAGTAGGTAATTAGCTAAACAAAAGAAAACATCCCATTGGTGTTACTGGTCTGTATTGTATTGATGTATTGACTGGAACAGGATTTGGACCTGGTGGATTGTGTGTATAGACCACCTGGGGGCAATGTGGACTTGTTTACAGATAAATTACTTGAAATGATTGAGAATGTAAGCAAATCAGTAATTTTATGTGGGGACTTCAACATAGATCTAGGAAACACTGTAACAACCAACCAGGATAACTACTCATAGTGCTATGATCATCGATAATATATATACAAATATACATGGTGAAATAATTAGTGGTGTCTTTATGACAGATGTGAGTGATATGTATTTATTATTCATGAAAAATTGTGTTTCGATGTTGTACAAGAAGAAAACTGAATTATTGTAAGAGATAAATCTAGTAAGGCTTTAGAGGCCTTCAGAGAAGACTTAAAAAAAACAAAATTGGGATCATGTATATTCAGGTAATCTAAATAATGCCTACAATGCATTTATGACAACATTTCTCAATCTATATGACAAAAATTGCAAAAAAAAGTATAACTAGTTCTCGTGGCGAGAGAAAGATTCATAACCCAAGGATGACAAATGGGTTAAAAAATGCTTGTAGGAAAAAGAATTATCTTTATAGATTGTTTCTTAAATCGAGAACAAAAGACGTAGAAGTAAGGTATAAAACATATAAAAATAAACTTGTATCAATCATAAGAAGACAAAAAAAGGATCACTACACCAAATTATTAGATAAAAATAAAAATAGTATAAAAAACACATGGCGTGTAATAAACAGTCTTGCAAAAAGGCAAGACCAAATCAATTAGTCCAACCTACTTAACAAAGAATAATGTAGATATTTTTGGAAAAGAAGAAATCGCAAATTAATTTAATAATTACTTTGTGAATATTGGTAAAGCGTTATCACAAAATATTCCGAAAGAAACAACTGATGGACAAACTATACAAGAAAATATAAATAGTATTTTTCTGGAGCACGTGCAAGAAATTGAAATTTTGACAATTTTTCCAAATTTGCTAATAAAATATGAAATGATTATACAGACATAAATATGTCATTGATAAAGCTAATTATAGATGTTGTTATTCAACCTTTCACATATATATGTAATTTATCATTCAATATTTCCCAACCATATGAAAGTAGCCAAAATAATACCACTTTTTAAAAAAAGAAATAAAAATGATACCTCGAATTATAGACCTGTTTCACTGCTTTCACAGTTCTCTAAAATACTAGAAAAACTATTTGTGATCAGATTGAACAAATTTATTCAAAGATATAAAATTTTAAGCAACAGCCAATATGGATTTTGCTCTAAACATTCAACTGCTACAGCAAAAATGGAACTGACAGAAGAAATAACCAATGCCATGGACAATAAACAGTTTTTGGTCAGCATTTTCGTAGACCTTCAAAAAGCATTTGACACTCTGGATCATGAGATACTATTGCAAAAATTATATAAATATGGCATAAGAGGGGTAGCACATCAGTGGGTCACGAGCTACTTAAAAGACCAATATCAGTATGTGGAAATCAATAAATATAAACAGTAAATATAAACAATAAATTAGAATATTATCATTATACATTATGTGGAGTACCCCAAGGATCGGTTCTTGGACCTATACTCCTTATTTATGTTAACAATATTGTCTCTGTTTCCAGTTTACTCAAATTTATTTTGTTTAGGAAAAAATATAAATGAGGTTTTACACATAGTAGAGAGAGAGTTTCAGAAAATCTTGAAATGGTTCAAAGCCAACAAACTATCTATAAATATTAGTAAGAAAAAGTTTATGATTTTTAGTTGCAAAAGGAAAGACATAGATGCAAGATTGGTCATACAAAGACTGAAGATTGAAAGGACAAGTGAGACCAAGTTTTTAGGCGTTATAATTGATGAACGTTTGACATGGAAATCACACATAGAACAAGTTAAATCACAAACAATAGCTGTATTACACAAAGTGAAGGACTGTCTTAGCAAAAATGCTATATTCCTTTTGTATAACTCACTGGTTGTTCCATATATGACTTATTGTATTGAAGTGTGGGGAAGTGCCTGTAAAACACTCATCAAACCAGTCTTCCTTTTACAGAAATGTGCTATCCGTGTGGTAATGGAAGTGGATATAGAGCCGACACAAACCCTATATTTGTACAATTAAAAACATTAAAATTGAAAGAATTGGTAGAATATAACTTACTCAAAATTATGTACAAAGCTCATCAAATAATACTACCAATCAACTTGCAAAATAGATGAAAAAAGAGAGAAACTAGTTATAAATTAAGAGGAACTGATATTTTTCTAAACCAGTATTCAGAACTAAACCAAAGGAAAGATGTGTCTCAATTCAAGGAGTCAGTCTATGGAACGGTCTTGAGCAGGAAATTAAAACTTCTAAGTCTATTCAAGTTTTCAAGAATAATGTGAAAGTGGCATTAATGAAAAGATATAGTAGTACTGCGCAATAAAAATATTATTATTATTACTGATATTATTATTTTTGTTTGTTGTAATATAATTTTGAGTTGATAGAAGAAGAAGAAGTGACTTTATTGATCTCACACAGGAGAAATTCTTCTCTGCATTTAACCCATCCTGTTATTAGGAGCAGTGGGCAGCACATTACTGCGCCCGGGGACCATCTCCATGATCTTCTTGCTTCGGTTTGGTCAAGACCTAAGCTGGAGGATTTTACCTATGGTGCATGTTTTGGGTTGATGGGGGAAACCAGAGTGCCCGGAGGAAACCCACCCAGACACGGGGAGAACATGCAAACTCCACATGGAAAGGCCCAGGCGGCCCGGGGATCGAACCCAGACCATGCATGCAAACTCCACACAGAACACACACGGAAATGTCTGGGCGACCCGGGGATCGAACCCGGAACCTTCTTGCTGTGAAGCAAGAGCGCTAGCCACTCAGCTACCGTGCCGCCAAGGGGCAGGGATAAGGAGCAGATATCATAAGCTTATGCTTCTTTCTGTTCCCTTTTCATTCATATTTGAGTTATAATTGTATAGATGCAATTGTGTTGCATCTGTTATTTTTTGTTTTGTTTTAACGAATGAAATAATCTAATGTGGTACAACTAAAGAAAAGAAAAGGAAAGAAAGAAAGAAAGAAAGATTTGGCTGGTGGGGGTGCAGGGACAGGATATGGACCAGCTAGATATGGGCTAGGTCAAAATTCTAAATATTGAGCCATAGCCTTAAAAAAAGCATATTTTGATCTAAAGCCTTTACCCTCTCTTTCAGGATATGGGACTGGACAGAAGCCATACAAATATAGTAAGAGTATTAACCCATTTTATTTTGAAATAATCTCATAAAGGCAGTAATGACTGATGATGCACCTCATCTACAGCTCCAGGTGCAGGGGCTGATGGAGTCCTAGGAGCAGGAACAGGACGGGTTGGTCAGTAATTTCATACATTAAGTCGTTACACTTGTTTGAAAACAAATCTCAATATTGGTTGAGCAGAATTCAAATATCGCCCTCTATAGGTCTAAGACATTGTTCTTTATTTACATACAATGACACAAAAACCCAGGATCAAAAACTCAGAAATATTGAAAGAAACATGCAATGTTTTGTGCACCATACTAAATATGTATGGCTTTGTGATAACTTAGCCCTGGTGGTTTTTTAGGGCAGCCTAGAGACACTTTGCCTGGTGGGAGGACAGGCATTGCAGGAGCTCCTAATGTAAATGTGACAGGAGTGTCAGAAAATGGCACCAGCCCAATCAGTGGAGCAGGAACAACAGGTATGCTGTTTTATTTGCCTTTATGATTACATTACTGTGGGATTTATTTTGCAATATAAAGAAAGTACCTGGAATAATGTATTAACAAGTATATCTATAGTAATAGGTGAATCGCGGGATGGACTTGCAGCATCAGGTGTCACAACCTCCCCAACATCAGAAGGTATCTGAATAACAGCACTTGTTTATTCTTCAAGAATGATGAAATAAGTTCTAAACAGATCTCTTTTTTTCTTGAAGGGCGTGTGGGTACAGGAGGAAGGGATGGAAAAGACAGCGACGGAGGTAAGTGTTGCTGAGGAATTTTTGATATTATTCATTTGTAGGCATTTCCTGTTTTCATTTGATTAATATGTATATATTTGATCTATATTTATTTCATACAGTAACGTTCACAGTCGATTTTGAATTTGTTTCATTGCAGGTGAGATTGGTGTGGGGAGTGTAATTGAGGGGTCTGGAGGTTCTTCAGTGGAAGGTGTGTTTAAACTGACTGGAGTCTGAACCTTGCTTTATGTGGACAGTTAATTTAACTCAACTACTGATGCAAACATTTATTTATTTTTACTTGGTTGTTTTACTATTGAAAAAACTTGAAAAAATGCAACATGAATATCTCGGGGTAGGTGTGACTGGAGGACATGTAAGAGGAGAGGAAGATGGTCTAATTGCAACAGGAATTCCGATACTTGCAGCAAAACCAGGTACAGTATATCTTTTTTATGTCATTGTGAACAAGCATTGCTCACTGAACTATTTGAGATATCTATTTTCTCCATAAAACAGACCTCAATGGGACATCAGTACCAGGTGAGGGGCAACAAATAACATGGATTAACTGACTTTACTAGTTTTATATTAATATCACTACTGAATCTCCTTCATTCTTTCAGGGGATATCGGTGCAACAGCTGGTAGGTCTATATATCTCTTTTAGAAATATAATGTTCCTAGATTAACTATATACACACAGCATTAGCAAGTATTTTAAACATACATTTTTATTATTTTCCTTGTTTTTCTTACAGTTGAAGGTGGAATTGTGCGACCACATGGTTTGTGAAATCCCTAAATAATTTCAGTGATTCTCTTGACAATACAAAAATAATAGACATTTTAAAAGAGAGGTGGGCAATATACACTACAATATATATTGTGAATGTTGAAGATGTACAACATTTTAATTTCCAGTATAATGTTTATAGTAAAACGTTTTAAAAAGATGTAAAAAGAGCTGACAAGAGCTGAAAAAGTCAAAATAAGTGGATAAGTTAACATATTTTAAGAAACATTTTAACACGTTTGTTGGGCTGACATAATATCGTTTGACTATCATTATCATGATATTCCAGCAAATACTGAAGTCTATTTTGATCATTATTGCCCACCCATATTTAAAATACAAATTCTATATTAATATAGACTCATGAGAACTTGTTTGCCCTTTAGGTTCAAGTAATGATACAACTAGTGTACTACCTGGAGCAAAGCCCCTTAAACCTCCAGGTAAGAAAAACTTAAGCTCTTAAGGCCATGACATAACTGGTAACTGAAACAACGCAGTAGGATTTACCTGTTAAGATACTGTAGTATAAACCTTCATATGTCATTTCTACTTACAACATGTGCAGGGGTTCCCAGAGGAGACACTCCAGGGGAAGGAGATGGTGAGGGTGGACCTGATGGAGACAGAGAATCTGGTGGTCTTGGAGTGACTCCTAAGCCATTTGGTGGCATTGGGCCTGGTGTAGGAGGAGGTCCTGGGGGAGTAGGTGGAGGTCCTGGGGGTGTAGGTGGAGGTCCTGGGGCTGTAGGAGGAGTTCCTGGTGGTGTAGCTGGAGGTCCTGGGGGTGTAGGAGGAGGTCTTGGGGGTGTGGGTGGAGGTCCTGGGGGTGTAGGAGGAGTTCCTAGTGGTGTAGGTGGAGGTCCTGGGGGTGCAGGAGGAGTTCCTAGTGGTGTAGGAGGAGGTCCTGCGGGTGTAGGTGGAGGTCTTGGGGGGTCGGTGGAGGTCCTGGGGGTGTAGGAGGAGGTCCAGGGGGTGTAGGTCCTGGTGGAGCAAGTATCAGCAAACCAGGAAAAAGTAAGCAGCTTATTTTTGCATTGCCAAAATATGCCATTTGTGTGTCAAAGTTACATTTAATGCTTTGTGCATATACTGTATATAGGTTATTACGGTGCTGGTGGTATCGGAGTATTGCCAGGTGGAGGTATGCTATTCAAATAAAAATAATGCATTACAGACACATTTGTGTAACAGTAACTATGAATGGAGGTAAAAAGATACATCTGTTTCCTCCCCACAGGCAAACGTTATCTAACTGGAGCAGGACAAGCAGTTGGAAAACCAGGGAAAGGTGTGTTATTTTTTCCTAATATAATAACAAAATCCATTATGTTTGTTGACCTAATGTGTGTGTGCCCCTCCCCCCTAGTTTATGGAAGTATGGGCCCTGGTGGGTATGGTACTGGTCCAGGTTATGGTCCCGGAGGCATTGTGCCCGGTGGAGGAACTGGATTGGGACTGGGTGGCTTAGGAACCAGGCCTGGTGTTGGACCTGGAGGTGCTGGGACAGGACCTGGAGGATTTGGACCTGGTGGTGCTGGGACAGGACCTGGTGGATTTGGACCTGGTGGTGCTGGGACAGGACCTGGTGGATTTGGACCTGGGGGTGCTTGGACAGGACCTGGAGGCTACGGACCTGGTGTTGCTGGGACAGGACCTGGAGGCTACGGACCTGGTGGTGCTGGGACAGGACCTGGTGTTGCTGGGACAGGACCTGGAGGCTACGGACCTGGTGGTGCCGGGACAGGACCAGGTGATGCTGGGAGAGGTCCTGGTGGAATAGGTGCCATCCCTGGAGGCCAAGGATTTGGAAGAAAACCACCAAAATATGGTAAAACATTTGTGAAATATTAAACTATTTCTCCCATAAAATTTTTCTAAACAAAGAAATGAAGAAGAAATTTCCCCAATGTACAGGCCAAACCAGGCCTGGAGGTTATGGACCTGGAGGAGCCGGAACAGGACCTGGAGGCTACGGCCCTGGTGGTGCCGGGACAGGACCTGGAGGCTACGGCCCTGGAGGAGCCGGGACAGGACCTGGAGGCTACGGCCCTGGAGGAGCCGGGACAGGACCTGGAGGCTACGGCCCTGGTGGTGCCGGGACAGGACCTGGAGGCTACGGCCCTGGAGGAGCCGGGACAGGACCTGGAGGCTACGGCCCTGGTGGTGCCGGGACTGGTCCTGGAGGATTTGGACCTGGTGGTGTTGGGACTGGACCTGGTGGACAAGGATTAGGACAAAGAAAACCACCTAAATCTGGTAATTACATACAATTAGATTCCATTGTGGTGAAATGGCCTCTATTATAACAGAGCTATATTTGTTGCAGGTTATGGGACATCTCTGGGTGGTGCTGGCTATGGTCCAGGTAAAATCATTTAAACATAAAATAACATTTAAAATAAAATGTGAAATTAAGCACTTGTTTGATAAAAGGAGAAATTCAATTTGTCAACTGGACAAAGTTTGTTTGGTCGAAAACGTTTCGCCGCTCATCCGAGAGGCTTCGTCAGCTCTGGTTCTCATGCTGGTTAGACCCTGTTTATATCTAGCTGCAGGGAGGAGCTCCCTACACTGAAAAAAGCTCTGAACCTATCCCAGCTACTCTTTTGTTTTACGAATTCCTCTGGCGTCTAGTATTAGCATATCTAAGGCGCTCACTACACTGAAATAGCTCTGAAACTATCAACTAATCTGTCTCTTTGTATTTAAAATTTCTCTGGTGTCCATTTTCGTCTCCCTATTCAAGACAAACGACCCTCTCCACCCCTCTGCAATGGCTTGTCTGTCCTAATGTTTCTTTGTCTGTTTTTGACTTGGTTTGAGAATCGAATTATAGATGGGAGACAAGTTGTGTCTAACTCCCCCATTTCTGTTTAACGACGGATTCACGCATCTTAAGCACTTGTTATTACTTATTCATTCTGATTCTGATTATTCAGACTGTATAATTCAAACATATAAGCCAGACGTGTAATATCCTCTCTTCCATGTCGATGCTTGCTGTTACTATTATTTCCATGTTGATGCTTGTTGCTACTATTATTATTATTACTATTTTTATTATTACTTACTTTATCCCATTCCTGCCTGCATGCACTTTCTTTTCTTGTCCAAATGTCCTGGAGCTACTGTGGCAAGTAAATTTCTCCTGTGTGAGATCAATAAAGTCTTATCTTATCTTATCTTATCTTATTCAATCATTGTTTAGGAGGATTTGGACCTGGAGGTGCTGGGACTGGTCCTGGAGGATTTGGACCTGGAGGTGCTGGGACTGGTCCTGGAGGATTTGGACCTGGAGGTGCTGGGACTGGTCCTGGAGGCTTTGGACCTGGTGGTGCTGGGACTGGTCCTGGAGGATTTGGACCTGGAGGTGCTGGGACTGGTCCTGGAGGCTTCGGACCTGGTGGTGCTGGGACTGGTCCTGGAGGGTTTGGACCTGGTGGTGCTGGGATTGGTCCTGGTGGATTTGGACCTGGTGGTGTTGGCACTGGACCTGGTGGACAAGGATTAGGACTGAGAAAACCACCTAAATCTGGTTAAATACCTTCTATTTTATTCCAGTGTGATACAATGAGTGCACCTATAATAGTTATATATTTATTTTTGGCAGGCTACGGGTCATCTCTAGGTGGTGCTGGCTATGGCCCAGGTAAAAAGGAAAATATATAATTAAAGCAAAAAGTCAAATGAATAACTTGTTATCAATTATTCATTCATTGTTCATTGTTTAGGGAGTGGGATGGGCACAGGAACGAGACCTGGAGGTGCTGGGACTGGTCCTGGAGGGTTTGGACCCGGAGGTGCTGGGACTGGTCCTGGAGGGTTTGGACCTGGAGGTGCTGGGACTGGTCCTGGAGGGTTTGGACCCGGAGGTGCTGGGACTGGTCCTGGAGGGTTTGGACCTGGAGGTGCTGGGACTGGTCCTGGAGGGTTTGGACCTGGAGGTGTTGGGACCGGTCCTGGAGGGTTTGGACCTGGAGGTGCTGGGACTGGTCCTGGAGGGTTTGGACCCGGAGGTGCTGGGACTGGACCAGGAGGTTATGGTCCAAGAAAAGTCAAATCTGGTAATTATTAAAAAATATATTAATATGATATTGGGACAATTAAACAAACAAACAAACAAAAATTGCTTTGTTTGTTTGTTTGTTTGTTTGTTTTTTAGGTGCCGGTATTGGACCAGGAGGAGTTCGACCTGGGGGCTCTGGTGTTGGTCCAGGTGGAATAGGACCAGGATTTGGACCTGGTGGTGCTGGGACTGGTCCTGGAGGGTTTGGACCCGGAGGTGCTGGGACTGGTCCTGGAGGGTTTGGACCTGGTGGTGCTGGAACTGGTCCTGGAGGGTTTGGACCTGGTGGTGCTGGGACTGGTCTTGGGGGGTTTGGACCTGGTCGAGCTGGGGCTGGTCCTGGAGGGTTTGGACCTGGTGGTGCTGGGACTGGTCCTGGAGGGTTTGGACCTGGTGGTGCTGGGACTGGTCCAGGAGGATTTGGACCTGGTGAACAAGGACTAGGATTGAGAAAACCTCCAAAATCTGGTATAAAGATGGAAATGTATTTGACTTGTAATACTGTGGAATAGTATTAAATATACTGTTTTGTTTTTATTTCCAGGTTACGGAGGAGCTGGATACGGCCCTGGTAAGAATTATTTGTACAGTAAAAGCACACGCACACAATTTTCTAAAAATGTATTCCTATGTTTGATCTATTCCCTACAGGAGTGGGACCTGGAGGAATAGGGCCTGGTGGAGTAAGGCCTGGTGGAGTGGGACTTGGTGGAGTAGGGCCTGGTGGAGTGGGACCTGGCGGAGTAGGGCCTGGTGGAGTAGGGCCTGGTGGAATAGGGCCTGGTGGAGGTGGCTTTGGTCCAGGAGGAGTTGGACTAGGACCTGGCGGTCCAGGAGGCTATGGGCCTGGTGGAACTGGCTATAGACCAGGTACATTCATTTTTTGTAACTCTTTTTACTTTAAATGAGGACGTTTGAGCCAGGGTAGTGGTGGGTTTCATATCTTAACATGTTTTGTTGCAATCTTCTCTGACAATACAGTAACATGCTAGAATGCTAAGAACATTGCCTTTGGGTATACATTATCCAAAATGTGATTGTATAATTTTCTGTTCTCAGAAAATAATTTGTCCACTTAAATTTAATAAATGTGTTAATATTGAGACACAGATTTGGTCTGATTCATGAAAACTTTTCTCACATTCTGAATATCTTTACACATAGGTGGAAGTGCAACAGAGACAGGAACCACTGTAGGAGGCCCTGGTGAGTTTACACAGAGAATGTAAAAGTGGAGCGAGGAAAATGTGTAATGAAACCATGTTTTTGGTAGGTGGTGCTGCTGGACCTGGTTATGGAAGTGTAGCTGGAGGACTTTACCCTGGTAAAACTTGAATTAGAGTAAATAAAAAACTATTCTAAAAATAACTGAAGTTTGAATAATTAAATTGATGTTTCTATGTGTTTTATAGGAGCAGGCCAGAAATGTAAGTAATATATTCTTTTATCCCCTTTTTTAAAAATCTCATTCTGTAGAGTCCATCTCTGGTATTACTCAAATATTGCCTAAATAAATTACTGTGTTATAGCCAAGGCCCAGAAAGCAGCTAAATATGCAGCACTGCAGGCATTATTGGGAACTGGTGGCTACAGAGGTAAAGAGCAATAAATATACATAAATAAAATATTTCAATACAATATGTGGAGGAGAAACTGAAAATTTCCCTTTTTTCAGGACGAAGGAAGAAGTGAAAGACCAGTATATAGGAAGTGACCTCATTTAATAATGTCGGTGCTATATGGCATGATTGTACGTGTTTACCTGCCTTCAACACACTCCTACAAGCCATTTTAAAACTGTATTCAGTATATTTGAAAAATACAATGGGGTGGATTAATACTTTTGGAGATAGTGTTTGACAATGAGATTTCCTTTGGATTGGTCCATATTAGCAACTGTCATGTTTATTTGTTTGCTCCATGTTTATTGTGTTGTTTTCTTCTGAAGAAATTCCATTCAACATTATATATTTTGAAAAATGAACTGCTATGTTGGTCTGACTAATCAGAGAGCTGAACAGTAATAACTGTCCATTTTCGCTGTTCATTTTTCACCTAAACTGATGCACTGTTTTATGAACAAGAACATTTGGTTGTACTGTTTAGTATAAATGTACTTTTTATTGTGTTTGCTATGAGATAATATGTGAGATAGACAAGGCTTAATATCTGCAGCCTGTATAAATGTACTTGCTGTGTTAAAAATATCTTTAATTTATGGCAAAGAAAACTGTCTATGGCAAATATTTAATCTACTTTTACCAGTGTATATGTTTGTGTCCCTTGTGTGTGAGAAGCTTGTGCTTGTTTAAAAAATGGTCCTTGAATGTATACCCAGACACTGTAGTCTGTGATTTTTCTGTAAATGGAAAAACTTTTTTAAAATTTAATATTTTTATTGTAGAATTTGTTTATAGAGGAAAAATAATGCACTTTTTGTACTGACTTTGACAATCCTCTTTAAACGAATAAAATTAAAATCTAAATATTTTAAAGTCTGTGTGTTTTACTAATGTTTGCATTTTACTGAATGTTTGCTTTGCTGAACTGGGTGATAAGAGGAAGCATTCAAAAATAGTCAACTGCCTTGTTGCCTACAAACCACAACAATCATGAAGTGTGATATGGACAGACTAAAGTATGAGATGTTTTTTTTTTCTGGCAGCACGGTGGCTGAGTGGCTAGCACTCATGCTTCACAGCAAGAAGGTTCCGGTTGCCCGGGCCTTTCTGTGTGGAGACTGCATGTTCTCCCCGTGTCTGGGTGGGTTTCCTCCGGGCACTCCGGTTTCCCCCATCAACCTAAACATGCGCCATAGGTAAAATCCTCCAGCTTAGGGCCTGAGCAAAGCCTAAATAACAAAACAGAATCATGGGGATGGTCCCCGGGTCAAATATAGAAACAACTTCTCCTGTGCGAGATCAATAAAGGTCAGTCTTCTAATCCTTGACCACTGTAAGGCGCTTTGTGTTACAATTTTGTATGAAAAGCGCCTGATAAATATTGTTTGTTTGTTTGTTTGTTTGAGAATTTTCCCTTAATTTGAGAAAAGAATGCTCTTACAGTGCTCACTGTACTTTTGTGGCCAGCTGTGCAAAACATCCATAGAAACAATGTAAAAATAAAAAGTAAACAAAAAAAAGAGTGGAACATGACAAGCAGCTGGGTCACTATACAAATACTATATATACTATATTTATCACACTATAGTATCTGAATACTTCCATTGTAATATCTTCATTGGTTTAACATCAGGCTAAAATAAAAAGATGCAACGGCGCAATTCCAAGCTCTATATGTATGAAATCAAGTTTATTTATAGAGCACATTTAAAACAGCCAAAGCTTACAGCAGTGCTGAACAACAGTAATACAACAATATGTATCACTTATTATGTCTCTCAGTTACTGATTCTGTAAACTGCCCATAACATGTTTTCCTTTTCTGCCCCACAGGCTCCTAAGCAATGGTAATTTCCCTCTTTGTTTGTTATGTGTTATGTGAGCGATTTGCCTCTGAATCGGGACAGTGCAGTAATTGGAGCATTCATAAATAGATTATGCCCACACTGATGGGAACAGACCCTATTTCAAAACAGACTGTCAATGGGCCCTATGCTGTACACTTCACTATATCATACTATTCATACAAAGCAGAGGGGCATCTGACTAGAGGCAGGACGGTTCTTTTTCTGGGAACAGTTTGACCGACAGAGGGAGACTGACTAGCTGGGTGTCATTGGGTCAGGGTTTTTTCTCACAAACACTTTTTAGGGGGAACTGACTACACAGGAAGAGAGAGAGAGCGCGAGCAAGAGAGAGAGAGAGAGAACGCCTGCTACTCGACACGGCACAGTGCATGTCTACTCTTGTACAAATGAAGATAACAAAAAGTCAAGTACTGGTATCGCTGTGATCCACAATGTCCAGAAGAGACCAGCGGTTCAGGAGAGGGATGAAGGGACGGTAAGAGAAATCGTCATGTCTCACATTTGTTTTGTCATTACAGAAAATAAGACTTAAAAGTACTGAGTCAAACTGTGAGGAAGGAGAGCTGGATTTACTAACTATAATTCAACTTCCTTTACAGAAAATGTAAAAAACAATTACACAAGAGTAGGCTAGCTGTAATAGGGGAATACCAAGTTTTGCAAGTAAGGAACAAATAAGTTTAAAACAATATTGTTGTGTAGCCGACCTCTTGTATGAATGAAGATTGATTAAATTGCAGCATATACAGCATATAATAACAATTGTAGGTGTATTTATATCTTATAGTTTCGAGTTCTAGTTCATTCTAGATCGTGTATTTTTGACAAGTCCTGTTCATCAAGGAAGCCCATATGGCCAAAACAAACTATACAGAGGAAACCGCAGCACTGCAGGAGACTACGTCACTAGAAGTTTCACATTTGACCCCCCTGCACAAATGCCTTGACAAGTCACCTGTTGTTTTATGCACACCAGGTGGCACTGCCAATTTTAGAGTTAAGACAAGACAGATCTCCAGACAGGACAGTTCAGGCTATACGATGACACAGAGGTAATATTAAGTATTCAGGTAAAGTGATAGGGGAACAATAAACAAGGGTAAATGATCTTTAACTGTGCAAAGGTAGCAGCAAGGGATTTGAGACTGTGAAGTTAAGGTAGCAGAGCACTCATTATACCAATTATCCCAGCTGGTGCCCTGCAAACATACAGGTGTTTATAGTGGGATAGTAGTATAATAACTTTTATAATGTCAGCTCAAGGAGTGTTACAATGTGACTGTAAAATTAATCTGCTGTAAGTCTGTTAAAGATCCCATGACATGGTACTTCTTGATGCTTTTATATGGCTCCTTAATGGTTCCCTAATACTGTAAATGAATCCTTCTTCAAAATCAACACTCAGTGCATGAGAAACGGAGATAAGATGAGAAAGAGTCATAAATATCTCTCTCAAACTCTTTATTCTGGGCGTTGTTGCTTGAATGCAAATGAGGAGAAAACAGCTGGCCAATAGTAGAGGGTGGGGGCGTGGCCAAACGCTCCGCTCAGAGCTCAGAGCCCACAGCTGATCCATTTCCTTGTTTTTGCACGGGGGGAGAGATTTGAAGCGTTCCATTGAAAAATAAACACATTTCCACAGAAAATAAAATTAAACCACTGCTGTTAAAAGGTCCAGAGGCTCAGATAAAGGACTTCCGAGCCTAGAAACACTCGGACGTGCCTCCAGGCAAATAAAAAAACGCATTTCGCATTGCCTAGCGCATTCGCAGTCCAAACTCTCTGGGCGTGATTTACAGAGACGCTGAGTACAGACAGACGGGGGTGGAACTGCATTTGCATTTCTTTTTTCGATCTGACGTCAATAAGGTGCCTTGTTCAAACTCGCCCGTTTAAACAGGCCTAAACAGGGTAGGGGAGCTCACATTAATGTTCAAAAACCTCAGAAAGTGAAAATTTCATGCCATGGGACCTTTAATTAAGAGCAATTCAAACATCACCACGGCGCAGACCAAAGAAACTACATAAATAAAAACAGAATTGTCAAATACACAAATATAGACTAAATCATTCTGAATGTGTTTCTACAATCAAAAAGCATTTTTTGCTATTATGCATTGTAAAGTAATATTAATGTTCAATTTTACTAATACATGTATAGCCTCAAGCCTACTCTGAGCCACTGACAAAAGAATTTTCAAAATAGAAATCATCCTTGTGAATCTTGTGAAAAGACCTCTTTCCCAATCAGAATAATATTCCATGAGAGAATTTATTGAGAAATAACACACCCATGTGATTCAACACCAGAGTAATTTCCTTTCCAATCCATTGTTTTAAGTATTACCAGAGAATCATTCACTGTAGCTTTAAAGGAAAATTAACATTTTTTTACAATCTGAGCCTTCTTTCGGCAATAAAACAAGTAGTTTTACTCACCCATAGCAGTTTGGTGTCAATTGGAGCAGTATCGCAGAACTTATGTTGAGCCGTTCTGTTCTTCTATGATCCCGTATCCGTTAGCGTGAGTGCTCGGGGCACTGATTTGCGGTGTCCAAATAACACAAACTTTAGCACTTTTCAAATCACAGAAGATCGCTGTGTCAGGGTAGACTTTTAGTAGATTCCAAAATGGCCTGAAACCCGATATCGCAACAGAAAAGTAAAGTTCATAGCGGTGTTAGCTTCTTTCGGACTAGCGGTGTTTACAAAACAGCTGAGTTCACGCATGCGCACTGTCCTCTCTGATGACGTCATCAAATGAAACTATAGCTGGATATCGGGTTTCAGGCCGTTTTGCAATCCACTAAAAGTCTACCCTGACACAGCGATCTTCTGTGATTTGAAAAGTGCTAAAGTTTGCGTTATTTGGAGAGCGCAAAGTAATGCCCCGAGCTCTCACGCTAACGGATACGGGATCATTAGTAGAACAGAACGGCTCAACATAACTTCTGCGATACTGCTCTAATTGACACCAAACTGCTATGGGTGAGTAAAACTACTTGTTTTATTGCCGAAAGAAGGCTCAGATTGTAAAAAACGTTACTTTTCCTTTAATGTGTACAAGGACAGATAATAGTTCTTAATTTTAGCTGGATTAGAATACAGTGCTCCTGTACTGTACATCCTCTCATAGTAGTAGCAACATGACATTTACAGTTGGGCTCCACAGAGGAAAAAAGGGCCTGCATTGTGTCCAGGAAGTGACCTCTCTGTCTGGGATAAGGCAATGACTTTTTTAATGGTTTACGGTATTACGGTCAAATACCAGTTTATTGTATGGCTGGGCAATATGACAGAAAATGAATTAATGAATGCTTGACAATGAACACTACAGACTTTTAATCACTTTATAAATTGAGAAATTTGTTCTTCCTTAGTCTGAACTCTACTCCAAACCACACACTTTTACTGAAGGAGGATTGAGAGAATTATAAAGACCCTACCAAATCACTTATTTTTGGATTAGAGATGACTACATCTAAATCTCAATTAGAATTGGATTAATTGCACAGTGTTATATTACAGTGAAAGTTTTAACCTTTCACAATACATTTTAAGCATTTCTGGCTAAGAAATTGACTTGGGAGCAACTTTGAGCATGTGATTGACTGCGGACTTTAAACTGATGAAGGAAGTAGTTTTCAAACGCAAGACTCAAGTCACTGTAACATTTGCTATTTAGGATAATTCACTATACACAAAGACAACTCCTACTCAACAAAATATTTTCATCATACTTTTCATCAATGCCATATTTTTGTCAACTAAATGGAAACAAAATAATCACTAATCACTAAAATTACATACATTGTTGACCACTAAAACTCATAGTAGATATTTCCATTGACTAAAACTATTTATATTTTGTATTACCGGTACTATATTTTTTTTTCAAAGAGTAAGTACTAAACATAGGAAAATAAAAGGTACAAGTGGAGACTAGATTTGAATTCCACTTTCACTCCAAGAGCCATAAACCAGGACATAAACAAATTCCACAGCCAAGAAACAAGCCTTCACATGTCCAATACAATTTACCCCAGTTAAATTTTAAAAATTACCAACATTTAAATCATTTAAATATATACTTTCTGGTTTGTTAAAACTATTATGTAACCTGGCCAGCAAGATGAATTTTCCAACATTCAGAGTGGTGTGAGCCGGATAGACTATTATGGATTTTTGTCAACTAAAACTAAAAGAATGAGGAGGAGCTGAAGTACATAATGTCCAGTGAAGGGGTGTTACAGACAGTACTGAGTGTTAAAAGTGGTAATTTTGTTCCTGTCCCGCTCTGGAAGTGTCCCACCTGATCCTGTGTAGCGCGGTCACCTTTCCTTTAGAGCTCATATGGTCCATCAGTGATTGGGCTCACGTTACACTGCCTCAGACTGGCCTTCTTGAGTGACTATTGTTTTGAAATGTACAAGTTGTTCTGGTGTCTTTGTTTCACACGTTTTTTTTTACTGTATTCTTACGTCTCTTGTTTGTAGGTGCAGTGAGTGTGGCTGCATCCTGTCTAATTGGTATTATGAGAGAGATGGGGGGTTGTACTGTAAGAAGCACTACTGGGCTCGCTATGGAGAGCACTGTCATGGCTGTAAGGAAACGATTACAACAGGACTAATAATGGTAAAGTGTTCACGAGCATAACTATGTATTGTACTGCATTTACAACATTGTTAAAATATTAATGAAATAATATCTAGTTGTTCTCAAATTTCATGCATGGGCATCTGGTGATATTCCAGAGAACTAAAAGTGCAGCTAGCTTTAGTCCTGGTTACGGGTATAGTCATGTTCAGGACAGTCGAGGCTTTAAGACTGTTTTGAGTAAGTCCAGATTAAAGGAAAAGTAACGTTTTTTTTACAATCTGAGCCTTCTTTCGGCAATAAAACAAGTAGTTTTACTCACCCATAGCAGTTTGGTGTCAATTGGAGTGGTATCGCAGAAGTTATGTTGGAGCCGTTCTGTTCTACTAATGATCCCGTATCCGTTAGCGTGAGTGCTCGGGGCACTGATTTGCGGTGTCCAAATAACACAAACTTTAGCACTTTTCAAATCACAGAAGATCGCTGTGTCAGGGTAGACTTTTAGTAGATTCCAAAACGGCCTGAAACCCGATATCGCAACAGAAAAGTAAAGTTCAGAGCGGTGTTAGCTTCTTTCGGACTAGCGGTGTTTACAAAACAGCTGAGTTCACGCATGCGCACTGTCCTCTCTGATGACGTCATCAAATGAAACTACAGCTGGATATCGGGTTTCAGGCCGTTTTGGAATCCACTAAAAGTCTACCCTGACACAGCGATCTTCTGTGATTTGAAAAGTGCTAAAGTTTGTGTTATTTGGAGAGCGCAAAGTAATGCCCCGAGCACTCACGCTAACGGATATGGGATCATTAGTAGAACAGAACGGCTCCAACATAACTTCTGCGATACCACTCCAATTGACACCAAACTGCTATGGGTGAGTAAAACTACTTGTTTTATTGCCGAAAGAAGGCTCAGATTGTAAAAAAAACGTTACTTTTCCTTTAAGTTTGGGGTTTGGTCACTGACACATTTCCAGTAATAGAAAAGATAAGTTGAAAACAAACATAGAAATGTATGAAAAATTATGAGTGATGATGATTAGACAGAAACATAATGAGCCTTGAATGTATTGGGGGGCGGCAGTAGCTCAGTTGGTAGAGCGTTTTGTCTAGTGAATCCCGCTAGTTCGAATCCCGCTCTTGACGGGTTGACCGCGTGTGATCCCAGCTCCCACAGATGAGTGCTACCGTTGTGTCCTTGGGCAAGACACTTAACCTCACCTCGCCCCCAGTGTCTGCGGACACTGGTAGCCCCCATGGCAGAAGATACATCAAGGCCTGTTGTGACGTGAGCTGTCCTCCTGTGGACCCACCACCTGCGGGAGGATTCATGGGGGCTGGTACATTGTGTTCTGGGCAGCAGATCTGCTTGGATTGCTGCTCCCGCGACCCAGAAAATGGAGAAGATGAATGAATGAATGAATGTATACCCAACACTCTGCTCTTTCACGCCAGTAAACACATTTAGATGTTAGTTGGCACACACAATCTAAAAATAGCTTTGATATTGATCCTCTAATGTCTGATCAAAACAAAATGGGTTGTGTAGCATCACATACTCAAGGGAGGATTCCAGAGAGCAAACACGTCACAACATCCTTGTGAGGCGAACCATTCCAGCATTCCAAGGTTTTCCTGCTTCCTCCAATATGAAAGTCATTTTTGTCCCTAAACTGAAAGAGGATATCCTCTGAAAACATCTGAATTCCACAAAGAATGTGGAGACAGCAACTATATTTCAAGACAGCCTCTCAGGAATGTGCATCTGTAGTTATTATGTAGTCTGTAGTCATAAATATCCTGTTTTTAGGTCGCAGGAGATCAGAAGTTTCACACAGAATGTTTCTCATGTAGAAACTGTGCGACAATTATCGGAGAGGGAGACACCTACACGTTAGTGGAACGTTCCAAACTCTACTGGTGAGTGAAATTATGCCATGTGTTTTCTTAAACCCCACCAAAGCATGTGACTTTTAAACTTTGTCTGCAGTGGTCACTGTTTTCGACATGGTGTAGTTACAGCTGTAACAGAGTCCTCTCCACTTACCAAGAGACGACACATGGTGGCGCTAGTGTATTTTCCTCCTCAACCAGGTGGGCACCGTGGCCTATCCATAGAAATAGATGTCAGTAAAGAAAAAACACCCCTTATTACTGTGACAAGGTGAGTCTGCAAAGATCACAGATAAATATCTAATAGTTCAAAAGAGAATGCAGAAATTATATTTCTATCTTTAATGTATCCCACTCACTATAACCAGCTTAGAGCCAGACATCCTCAGTGCTGGTTTGCTGTCTACTCTTCATGTTGGTGACAGAGTTTTGGAGGTCAATGGACTCCCAGTCTCCAACATAACGCCAGAAGATGTATGTCATACCAAAACGTAAGAAATCAACATTACTACAGCAAGCACATCCTGATGTGCATAATGTTCCCTTTAGATCCACTGTGTGATAAAGGATGTGAGTAAACCTTTGCAGCTGACCATAGAGCACAACCCTCCATCTCCCAGCGCCTCAACCCAGGACACCATGGGCTCAGACAAACCTGCCCCCAGCAAACTGACTCTGGGCCACAGCCTCCCGAGTGTAGAGGAGGATCCCAGTGCCACTGAGGAGACAGGAGTGCCCCCCAGGGTCAGGCTGTCACCTCAACACCAGGGGGCACCTGGAATCAAGTCTAGACATATTATGTATGTAAACTACTTTACCTTTTACATGTAGTTGTACAGTATTCTGTATTTACAGTGATTATTGAGATACTCGTCTTTCACAGGCGGAGCTGCAGCATAGACAAGTGCCCGCTGTCATCCAGCTCACTCTCACATTTGGCGCACCGCAGAGACATGGTTCGGTCAGAGTCCCTCAGAGTGGACCATGGGGACCGGACCCATCGTATCTTCAGACCTTCAGACCTGATTCATGGAGAGGTGCTCGGAAAAGGCTTCTTTGGGCAGGCTATTAAGGTGTGGTAAAAGAATCTGCTGAAATAATTTAAATAAAACCAATGCACTCTAAAACAGCAAAGATAACATGCATTTTTACAATTTTATTTTTAGGTGACCCATCAAGAGACAGGGGAAGTAATGGTAATGAAAGAGCTGATACGGTTTGATGAAGAGACACAAAAGACTTTCTTAAAGGAGGTGAGCTTTAATTGACAGCAGCGTGCAAACATCATTGTAAAAGCATGATGTTACACTTTGTTGTGGTTCAAGGCGTTGCGTAAAAATGCTCAGTACCTCATGGTAGTTTTTTTTAGTCCAACTCATGCCACATCCTCATGAGGGCAAACCTCTATGTATAAGTTCCTCATTTAAAGCTAGTCTCTCTTGCTTGGTTGGTCTTTTGTGCATTTGTTTTCAATTAAAGCAGAGCATTTTTATTAAAATACAGGTAAAAGTGATGCGATGCCTGGATCACCCCAATGTACTCAAGTTCATCGGATTGTTTTATAAAGATAAAAGAATACACTTTGTCTCTGAATACATCCAAGGAGGGACTCTGAGAGAAACCATTGAGAAAATGGTAATTTATATTTATTAAATTATGACTTGACAATGGAACCTGTTCTGAAATAGTTCTTCTATTCCTTCTATTGTTCAGGACAAACATTTCTCATGGAGTGTAAGAGTGAGTTATGCAAAAGACATCGCAGCAGGAATGGTAAATTCCTAATAATTTTATGGCCAACCATTACTACATATTGACTTGAACTATGTTCTGTTAAATTACCTTACCTTAGGCTTATTTACATTCAATGAATGTGATTCACCGAGACCTAAACTCCCACAACTGCCTGGTCAGAGAGGTATGATTATTTATATCATCATCTTGATACTGGCATGAGATAAAAGAGTAAGTTTGTCATTAATATATTTCTTTTACAGAACCAGTCATTGGTAGTAGCAGATTTTGGGCTGGCCAGGTTGGTGCCTGAAGACAAGAATAAAATGTTTTCTTCTTTGGAGAGGCCTGCTAAAGACTCGCCTACACAGGGCCGTAAGCCTGACCGGAGAAAGCGCTACACTGTGGTGGGAAACCCCTATTGGATGGCCCCAGAGATGATCCACGGTGAGCACACTGATATTAACAGTGTTTAACGGGGTTGCTTTTTCTCACTGAATATTTAATAATACTGATATAGGTATTTTTTTCACTCAGGAAAAAGCTATGATGAACGCGTGGACATATTCTCTTTTGGCATCATGATCTGTGAGGTAAGATTAAATGAATATTACTGTTGAATACCAGGCAGAACAATGACATATCCATAGAAACAAGCAGGTAATGCACTTTTAAGTATCAATATTTTTCCAAATAGTATCTTGTCAGGGATCCAGTCAGGGATGTAACGATATCCAAATCTCTCTGTACGATATCTTCACAATAT
The DNA here is from genome assembly GCA_036785185.1 of Paratrypauchen microcephalus. Lineage (NCBI taxonomy): Eukaryota > Metazoa > Chordata > Actinopteri > Gobiiformes > Gobiidae > Paratrypauchen > Paratrypauchen microcephalus. The sequence goes on along the minus strand of JAVJIX010000120.1, from coordinate 1,227,028 downwards.
GAATATCACAATACGCTATTTATTGCGATATTTTGTGGAGGCAAACAAAATAGTGAATATGTTGCTTTTTCCTTTTAAAATGCCTTGACAAGCGTTTGGTTCTATTATTGAAACCGAGCAAAGGTACCATAACAATTAATTTAAGCAAAGAGACAATTTCAATAAATATTGTGATGGCCAACAAGTCTCATGATACAATATCACAATATTTCAGTTATTGTTACAGCCCTTGTATCAATTAGTTTGTGGGTAGCCTATCTATAATTCTGTAAAACCCTTCTATAGATATGAGTTGACTCTCTGCACAGTAAACTTGATACCTGTGTGTAGATAATAGGCAGGGTGAATGCAGACCCAGACTTCCTCCCGCGCACACAGGACTTTGGGTTGGATGTGGCTGGTTTCCTGCAGCAGTACCACCCTCTGGACTGCCCCTCGGCCTTCCTGCCCCACGCTGCCCTCTGCTGTGACATGGACGCAGACAAACGGTAAGAGAAGACAGAACCTGCTCTAAAAATGACATAAGCTCAGAGTTTCACAGTGTTGGATCTTGGATACATACCAGTGTTTGGGTTGTATGCCTTTACATGTTGCTATGGTCAGATGGTTTCTTGTAAGACTGAGGCAAAGCTAGCGGTCTCATACTTCAAATGTATTCCCGGCCATCAATAACAAGAGATTACAAAGAGTTATTTTTAATAACATTGTCAGGTCTAAACCAGGTTTATAGCAGGACTAAACAAGCTCTAAATCAGATTTAAAGCCTAAAAAAGTCTACACCAGTATAATGGGACATGTAACAGATCCTTCAACTAAATTTGTCGCATTATATAGTTCAGGATAGAATTTGTTCAATAAAACTTCACAGCAATAGAAAGGATGAATCACTTTAAATTGCATTAATCTATGTCTACTGCAAATTATATATTAACTAACAGAGACACATTAATTTCCCGTTCTGGTCGTGAGAGAGAGCAGACGTGTTTCTCTTTCCTCCTTATCTCCTGCTCTGTTGTGTGCGTGCCTCTCTTGTTTTTCGTCATTTTTCTCGCTTCTGGAGAAGATTTTCCAAATTCCTAAAATATGGATGTGATCAGCTGGACCCTCAGCGCAATTGATATTTTCACAGAGGAGTGCCACCCCGGGAGAAGCGGTGTGTCCGGACGGTACTTTTGCTGCTGGATATGCGAGGGACTCGTATCGTGCGTGGCAAGTCGTATGTTTGGCACCAATGTACCTGGAGGATGTGGAGGATATTTACGTATTCGGATTTCTGATAGATAAGATAAGATAAGACTTTATTGATCTCACACAGGAGAAATTTACTTGTCACAGTAGCTCCAGGTAGGGACAGTTTGAACAAGAAGGAAAAGTGCATGCAGGCAAAAATGGCATAAAGATGGGTAATAATAGTAATAAAATAAGTAAAATAAGTAATAAATCGAATAATAATAATAGTAATAATAATAATAAAAACAGTGACAGGGAGAGTATTGAAAAAAAACAATACTTGCACATTGGAAAAACGATATTGCACGATAGGACCATACAGTGGAGTTATACAAGTAATACTAATAAGAAACAGTAACTAGGAGAGTATTTAAAGACAATATTGCACGTTTGGACTATACAGTGAAGTTGTACAGTCTGATGACGGTGGGGATGAAGGATCTGCGGTAGCGCTCCTTCTTGCACTGGGGGTGCCTCAGTCGGCTGCTGAAGGAGCTGCTCAGCTCCTCTACAGTCCGGTGCAGAGGGTGAGAGGTGTCGTCCATGATTGGCCAGTACCCTCCTCTCAGCCGCCTCCTCTACAGAGTCCAGAGGACAGCCCAGGACAGAGCTGGCCCTCTTGACCAGCTTATTAAGTCTCTTCCTGTCCCGTTCTGTGCTGCTCGGGGCCCAGCAGACGACAGCGTAGAGGAGAGCAGAGGCCACCACAGAGTCATAAAAGGTCTTGAGCAGAGACCTGCACACTCCAAAGGACCTCAGTCTCCTCAGGAGGTGGAGGCGACTTTGGCCCTTCTTGTACAGGGCCTCGGTGTTGTGGGACCAGTCCAGTTTATTGTTGAGGTGAACACCCAGGTACTTGAAACTGTCCACAGTCTCTATGTCCTGCCCCTGAATGTTCACCGGTGAGTGAGGTAGTGGTCTCCTCCTGAAGTCGAGGGGGGCTGGTGCTGGGTTGGGTCCGTGTGAAGGGGGAGGGGGATGTGGGCACTGGCCCGGAGAGGTGTGAAGAGGAGGAGGGGTGTGTCGGCAGAGGGGCAAAGGGGGTGGGGGGCGAATCAAACCTGTTGAAGTAACAGTTTAATTCATCCGCCCAGCGCTGATCACCATCAGCTGTCCCTCTGCCACTCTGTCCAAAACCAGACATGTTCCTCAGTCCTCTCCACACGCCCCGTGCGTTGTTCTGGGCCAGCTGCTCCTCCATCTTCCTCCCATAGTCCTTTTTTGCCCTTCAGATCCTCCACTGGAGCTCCCGCTGGACCCTCTTCTGCTCCTCTCTGTCCCCTGAGTTGAAAGCCCTTTTCTTCTGGTTCAGGGGTGATCCCTCCGGGTTGGTACAGTGTTCTCCACGCAGAAGTTGATGTAGTCTGTGATGCAATGGGTCAGGCCGTTGATGTCGTCTCCATATGAGCCGCTGAACATGTCCCAATCTGTGTTCTGGAAACAGTCTCTCAGACTCTCACAGGCCTCCTGAGTCCAAAGCTTCACAGACCGCTTCTGCACAGGTCCTCTTCGCAAACTCGGTGTGTATTCCGGGAGCAGGTAAACCAGACAGTGGTCTGAGCGTCCTAGCGGGGGGAGGCGGGGATAGCTGGACATCTGTTGATTGGCCTGGGATTGTCCATGATCTATCGCAAAATTTGTAAGCTGGCAGCAAGTAAAGAGTCCCCCAAGCTGTCTGCAACAATTTCGAGCCACTGTGAAGCCGTGGAAGATCTCGTGAAAGGAGTACATCAGAAAGTGACACAGGTTGAGGACCTTTTGGAGGGGTTTCAACCGAAGGAAACATCTCGACGGATATCATCACTGGAATGCTTACAGAACTGTGCAAAAGCAATGCTGCACAGTCTGTACGCCAAGAGGAACTAATGAGATCTCTCACGAATCTTCATGGGGATAGGGGTTTGGCAGAACCAGGGCTCAAGCTAAATTGCTCGCTCACCTGGGTCTCTAAAATTGTATTTCATCATGCTAAATTAATCCCCTGTAAAATCTGTCTCCTGAGAAAATCTATGTCTCCAACGGCTTATCTGTGTTTTGTCTTGGCTTCCTTGCAAGAACACTCCCAAGGCCACAGATGTGGCTTGTTATCATGGACTCTTCAAAAACATGGCACACACTATTCGGACTATTCATACTGACATGATTAAGTAAAATGTTCCCTGTCTTTTTAGAAAGGTCTGCTCTCTGCTCTCGGTTTCAATCAATTTTATTTTTTTCCGATCTGAACCCCCCACCCCCACCCCCACCCCACCCTTCCTTCTGTTGCCAAAGAAAAAGACACCGTATGTTACCTATCCAATTGTTTTTCTGTCATTACATGTTGTGAATAATTGTCATTGATTGTATTGCATCTTTTCTACTCTGCATCTCCCAGTCGGCGGCGCGTGCATGCACAGCGGCCCCTCCCCTAGCCACTCTATACTGTTCTGCCTAGTTAGTGGGGAAACAAAATTTCGAATTCACTCTATGTACATGTACATATGATTGTTTTTCGACAATAAAACAAACTATGAACTATGAACTATCATGACAAAGCAGGGACAGGGCATTAGCAAAATACAGTGGTACCTCACCTTACGAAAGACCCAACAAACGAAAATTCCAAGTTACGAAACGCCTTCATGTTAAATTTTGGTCTCTAGATACGAAAGAAAATTCAAGTTACGAAACGCGAAATCTCAAAAATTCAAATAATGCGCACTCAGCCACACACATTATACGCTTTTCTCAGACTGGATTTAAATTTTTCTCACATTTGTCTCTTGTTTAAACACTCAAACTTTCATAGATTTTTACCAAAATGCATTAATAGTGAAGCGTGGGGGGAAGAGGGAGGGCGGAGAAGTGTGCGCGCGGACACGTGTGTGATAGCGCAGCATGACCCGGCGCGGGGCTGCGAGCACGAGACCCGTGCTCAAACTGTGCCTCCTCTAAACCAGGTATAAACCAGGATTAAACCACCGCGGCTCTTGCATGCGTTCGTTCATGAGCTTGGACTGACCTCCCCTCCCCTCCTCGCTGCTCGCCTCAGCCGTGACTCGTGAGGTACACCGGCAGAGCTAGCACGAAACCAGGAAATAGACCCGCACGCGGCGTTTTAATCCACCTGGTCTAGACCTGATTTAGTCCAGGTCTAGACCTGGTCCAGTCCTGGTTTAGTCCAGGTTTAGTCCTGGTCCAGTCCAGGTTTAGACCTTGGTCTAGACCTCCACGTTTAGTCCTGGCTCTACAGTCTCTTAGCCAATCAGGACGCAGAACACAGTCTTACACTATAAAAAAAAGTTACACTATAAAAAACAAACTCGGAACGGGGCCTTGGAACGAATCAGGCTTTTTCCATTGAAATAGCTACTCAACTTAGGAAAAATTCATGTTACGAAACCACTTCTGGAACGAATTCATTTCATAAGGTGAGGTACCACTGTATTTTACCATTTGTGCCACATGCACAAACCTATTTAAGCCAAGAATGACATTGCCCTCTGCTGTTGTTAAAAGATACATCATGTTAACGTAAAGCTAAAGCCTGTGAGAACATTTTAGTTATTAACACATGAGAAATGTGTTTGAAAAATCATCAACAATTAAATTTTGACTTGATTCACCGAAGCAATTATCAAATCGAAAAGGCTGCATTTATTTAGATAATAGAATGTCCTCGGCAAGTAACAATGTGTCTATTTAAGGAGGAAAGAATGCTAACCCTGTCATTTAGACCTCTACAGACAAGTTCTGAATTATGCAAAAAATAATAATAATAAAAAATAGTATTGAAACTATTTACTTGAACAAGAATAAATAATAAAAACACATAAAACATTTAAAAAACATAATTTGGCAAGTGAGTGGGGGAAATAAAATTGCTTTTCTTCCAAACAATTTAAACTTGAAATTCAATCCAGTTTAATCTTTTTTTAACACTATTTTGAAATGTATTTTGTTTGTCAAATCATATTTTTATCTTCCTCTGATATTAATGCCTCTAAAATGTGAACTGTAATTTGAAAACATTTTTTGTTGCAACTGACCTTTTTTCTAAATTATTGCATCCAAAAATCCATCTTACCCAACATATCCTTGTCATTTCTTTCTTTCAGACCTCCCTTCTCACAATTGGAGGAGTGGCTGGGGAACCTCTTGATGCACTTGGACATTGGTCTGCCTTTGCACTCAGAGTTAGAGCAGCTCCGCACATGTTTCTGGAAGACATACAGCAATCACATCATCAGTGAGGATATAAACACATTTTCCACTCCAAAAAACAACACTGAAAAGCAAACTAGTTCAAAAAATACTAAACTTTTCTGGGATAATGAAAATAACCAAATTGAGTCACCTCCTCTCACTGAAAATATGGATAAAAGTGACTCCTCACCATCGCCTGATAGCCACTCAGATGAAGATCAGCTAATGCCAGACGAGTACAAGAAAAGAACTGACAGTAGTCGCATCTGCCCCAAAAAGGATTGTAAAAAACATCTGATGAGTAATGGATGTTCCCAGAAGATCTGTAGGACTCTGGGTAAAGGAGCAAACAAGGACTTTTCTAACTGCAAATGTAACATCACTACAGGACAAAAGAAACTGCATGAGCCATCACAACCACTGCATGAAAACAACTGCGTTCAAGGTCAGAATAGTCACCGGATATGTAGAGTGCCCTGGGACAGATCCAAAGAAGACTCGTATTTATAAATTTATATTTAACACATTTATATGACATTTCACAAAGGGCTGTTAGGAATTACACTGTGTATTTATTTGTTATAATGCTATCAAAGGAGTACTTTGTGTGGCCAAAGTAGGTAACTTTTACACAGCATTGTGGTTACTGTGGTCGGTCTGACAGACCGGAATACTAAGCTATTCATTTAGTTTCACCTGTAAACATCTGGAACTTCCCGTTTCAACAAGCATAACCTTTTAACTATATTATATTTATTACAACTCATAAAGAATTCTGAAAATGAATTTTTGAACAGATTTTCTGAGTTTTGTCTTTTCTTTTGGTTCTTTAGTGATGATGACATATTCAAAACATTTGTGACAGTCACAAGCTCCCATGAGTCATAGTTACAGTTTAAGGGCATGCAGTGAGTGGGCATTTCAAACTAGTAAGTAGAGCAAGCAAAAAAGGTGTTTAATAGTTATGCAGCTGGTCAGTTAATAAAGGTATAAGAGTGATAAAATATTTCACAATCTGTTTCTGTTCATGGTACAGTGGTCTCTCGCTCTATTGCGGTTCACTGTTTGCGGCCTCGCTGTTTCGCTGATTTTTAAAAAATTTTTATAGTGTAACTTTTTTTTATTTTTTATAGTGTAACATTGTGTTCTGCCTCCTAATTGGCTAAGAGACTATAGATGGGGGACGCGGGGGAGAAAGAAGAATTCTTACACACAGTCTTTCTTGCACCTCTGGTGATTTTTTTTTATATTTCTATGTTTCAGTCCTTGCTTGATGAAGGCCATGGCCTAAAACAGATATCCACACTTTAAACTCTGCCTTTCCAGCTGGGTATTCAGATCAGAAACACTGGCTTTAATCAAGACAGTCCTGCGTGATGTCACAAAGTACCTGAAACTGCAGTGGCCACTGGAGGCAGCCATAGACATTTTACAGTCTATAGCTTACCTAATTAACAGAAACTGTAAACTAATACAGCATACAGAGTTTTTGACTGTTTTTGACCAGAAAGTTGCAACTTTACCTAGTCTGCTATAAAATACCAAGAAATCTATAATGGGAAGAGTAAACAATGCTAAACATTATACGTAGTTTAGTAGCCTAGCAAAAACATTAATTTAGTGTTCATGGCAAAAGGAGAAATTCAATTTGTTAACTGGACAAGTTTATTTGGTCGAATACGTTCAATTCTGGTTAGAGTGCTGGTAGACACTGCTGATATAACTAACTATATAACTAACTAACTACAATGAAATTACTCTGAGACTACCACACATATTAGTTTACAGTTTCTGTTAGTTAGGTAGGCCTAGTCAATATGCAGTGAGAGTGGAGTGTGGGGTGTTGTTAGCAGAACTATTCAGGGCCATAATGGGTGTTTTCACACCTCTGGACCTGACCTGCTGCCCTATTGTTTTCTTTGTTTGTTTTGATTTAGGTTTGAGGATAGAGTTATAGATGGGAGACAAATGATGTCTGAGACCTCCATTTCTGTTCAAGGAAGGATTCTCTTTCTTGACAAAAATAACCTCTTTAACTCCCCTCTCAAGAGGCTATTTTTGTATTCGACCAAATAAACTTTTGTCCAGTTGATAAGTTGAATTTCTCCTTTTGCTATGGATTCTACCTGGACGCCTGAGGGATTCTACTCAAAATTTAGTGTTTATTTTAACTAGCCTATGAGCTGAAGGGCCATTCAAAAGCCACATTTGGTTGCAAAATTAACCCGCTTGTCTCTGAGTGCACAGTTCATCTGTTTGTGTTGGGCACATAAAGAGGATAGCAAGTCACAAGAATGTAAATATGGTTACTAGGATACATGTAGCACGTGTTGGCCTCGTCCATTACCATTACTGCGCAATAACTCAAACATTGCATTAAATACAGTGGTACCTCACCTTATGAAAGACCCTACATACGAAAAATCCAAGTTACGAAACGCCTTCACGTCAAATTTTGGTCTCTAGATATGAAAGAAAATTCAAGTTACGAAACGCGAAATTTCAAAAATTCAATTAATGCGCGCTCAGATGCACGCCCCGAAACGTAAATACACTTTATCAACACACACGGGGTTAGGTTCCAGAGGTGGCCCGCGGTGGGAGAGGTCCATAAGGTAGGACAACTTTGTATTTTGCAATTGTTCTACATGTTTTAGGGCTGAAAATGCCTCACCACACACATTCTACGCTTTTCTCAGACTGGAGTTTGGCTTTTCTCGCATTTCTCTCTCGTTTGAACACTCGAACTTTCATAGATTTTCAATGGAATGTGTTGATAGTGAAGCGTGGGGGGGACACGGCTCAATATAGCGTCGAACGTTCAAGGGGAGCGGAGACACAGGATTACTATCGCAACAACACGTCATCAGTATGGTAAAACTCACCTGTCTCACGACGGTCTAAACCCAGCTCACGTTCTCTTAGTGAGTGAACAATCCAACGCTTGGTGAATTCTTAGGAAGAGCCGACATCGAAGGATCAAAAAGCGACGTCGACACGGCGCGGGATGGAGCCGCGGCGCCCGGGCCGTGCCTCCCCCTCGGGGCCGAGCAGGCGTGGGCCGAGCAGGCGTGGGCCGAGCACAGGGTGATTTACTCCTGGTCTGGTCCCGGTTTGGCCTGGGTCTGGACCTGATCCGGTCCTGGTTTAGACCTGGTCTAGACCTGGTTTAGTTCTGGTCTAGACCTGGAAGTCACATAGAAGCAGAACCTGCCCCGAGCGAGACCCCGCGGTCTTGCCCGCCGATAGAGCACCTTTCTCGGCCTGTTAGCTCACAGTGTCAGCCCCCCGGCTCTGGAGGTCACATAGAACCAGACCCCGCCCCGCTCTTATTCCCGCTGAAAGAGCGTCTTTTTTGGCCTCTTAGCTCTAGCGCGGAACGCGCAAGGAGCGCGGAGACACGAGAACGCGCTCCTCCAACGGCATGTACATATATGCAAAAAAAAAAAAAAAGTGTCTATATATTCTTTCTTTTTTTCTGTTCTTTTTTGCCGTTCATTTAAATTGTATGACACTGTACATTTTCTGTGCACTACAAGTATCATATGCTCGAAATAAATTACTACTACTACTACTACTACTGCCATGTCCCGGGATAATCCTGGTTTAGTCCAGGTCCAGTCCAGGTTTAGACCTGGTTTAGTTCTGGTCTAGACCTGGTTTATTCCAATCAGGACGCAGAACACAGTGTTACACTATTTTAAAAAAAAGTTACACTATAAAAAAACAACAACCTTGGAACGGATCAGGCCTTTTCCATTGAAATAGCTACTCAACTTACAAAAAAATTCACGTTACGAAACCACTTCTGGTTCACTTAATTTCGTAAGGTGAGGTACCACTGTATTAGCGTATAAATGACCATAGGGGCATAAACAGCGTGCTAGGCCGCATGTTAAGCAAGGATATAACGATACAATGCACAGAAATACCCTTTGACGGCAGAGTGCCACAGTGATACATCCTCTCGCAGGTTTGGCGGTATAAAGTCAGTTTTATACCGCAGTTTCACAGATCCTCACTCCTCACTCCTCGCTCCATTGATTCTCTATGAGAAATGAACAGTCTCGCCAAAACAAAGGAAGGATATTTTAACGTTAAATATGTTGGAAATACAAAGCAAACAAAATTCACTCAAATAAACATAAAACGTATTAACTGAAGTGTGCGTACCTGCGTGATAATAACACAAACCGGACTAAAGCTTCATTTTGATCACTTCGTGCAGTAGTTGCACATCACCAGCAGGTGGCAGCCATGATACATTCTAGATCCACTTTATTCAGTTTCCTCCGAGACAGCTACAACAAAACTCTTAAAACAATAGAAACAGTCAAAGCAAACAAAAACAAAATGGCAATAAACGAGTAAAATAAATAAAAATAAACTCATATGCATAATTTACACGGTGTTAAAAGCCCTATACCTCCTGGTTTTAAGTCTGGTCATAGACACCATGAGCTGGAGGCATGGAGCCATGTATCAGAATGTCAACAAGAATGTAGTAAGAGATCAGCTGATGCTTTGTGTTCAGTTATAATTATAGTAGACTACTCAATAATAGTAATATATCATCTGGACAAACACCAGTAATGACAGTGTGACAGTAACTCTACTACAGGCAACACCGCAACCATTATTTACAGACACTACAACAGGTGTAAATAAGAAAAAAGCTGATATTGTTTGAGTTTGACACACAGTTGTATTGTTCAGTCATTTAATATTGTTAACACTAACCTAGTCCTAGACTTTGACTTTATTGATCCACAAGGGAAATTATTTGGACACGGTAGCTCACACATCACCATAAAAAAGCCTAAATTAAAATATATAGAAATGTAGTAATGCAAATATAATATATTTATATATGTCTATAGCTGAAATATTATTTCAGCTATATACAGGAGGTCATAAGGAGAAATGCAAGGGCATAGATGAAATAATGATTGACAGGACACAGGGTTATCTACTGTTACAATGTGAAATATATGACTCAAGTAAGAGGAATAAAATTGTTTCCAGAAAACTACTTCAACTACTTCCGTCAATTTAACTTAATGATACCCACCTTTGTTAAAAAGTGTCAAAATTATGTTTTTTAATATATCAAAACAAATAAACAAATAAAAAATTGTAGCATTTAGAAACACCAATAACAGGACAAACAGTGGGTTCAGTCTGAGGCCAAAGAAATAGGGACTTGTGATGTTGGCAAATACAGAAATGTCACTGTATTTGGGTAGTACTGTTACCCAAAGCCTCTGAGTGAGTGTGTGAGCAGATGGTGTAAGAATAGTTGCATTCATACAACCCACATTACAGTCAGAAAAAGTGTGGAACTGAGACAGAGGGAGGAGAACCACAAAATAACAAATATATTCTCATAAGGAAATGGTTTGGTAAGAATATTACACAAGGGTGATTCATTTTTACACTTTTAGTGAGTTTCTTGTTCCTCGCTGGACTTTGGCCCACAGTCTGCTGAACAAACTGCACCCAATGAGTCAGGAGCATCAGATGGCTGTCACATATAACCATGAAACACTTGTTTCTGTTCACATTTCAGCACTATGGTATGTGCCATAAGCAATTTGACTGCAAGCTTTGAAAATACAATTGATCTTTAAGTACAGACAAAAACTCAATATCATTTATCTTTTGAAAAGACAAAATAAGTTATTTCATACTGGTCTGACAAAATCAATGCCAGAATACATGTGGATTTTGTTGAAAACAGGCAATATATATTTATCCTTGTGCTGGCTTAATTAAATATTTGGATTTTAATATATTTAAAGTTCTTCATCTTAAATGACCTGCAGCAGCATCATTATCAAGTAGGACAAAGTGCTATGATAAATGAAACTCCATCCATCCATCCATCCATTTTCTTCCGCTTATCCGGGGCCGGGTCGCGGGGGCAACAGTCTAAGCAGGGATGCCCAGACCTCCTTCACCCCGGACACTTCCTCCAGCTCCTCCGGGGGGACCCCAAGGCGTTCCCAGGCCAGCCGGGAGACATAGTCCCGCCAGCGCGTCCTGGGTCTTCCCCGGGGCCTCCTCCCGGTGGGACATGCCTGGAACACCTCCAGAGGGAGGCGACCAGGAGGCATCCGAAACAGATGCCCGAGCCACCTCAGCTGGCTCCTCTCGACGTGGAGAAGCAACGGCTCTACTCCGAGCTCCTCCCGTGTGACCAAGCTCCTCACCCTATCTCTAAGGGTGCGCCCAGCCACTCTACGGAGGAAACTCATTTCGGCCGCTTGTATCCGCGATCTCGTCCTTTCGGTCATTACCCAGAGCTCATGACCATAGGTGAGGGTAGGAACGTAGATTGACCGGTAAATTGAGAGCCTTGCCTTTCGGCTCAACTCCCTCTTCACCACAACGGTCCGGTACAACGACCGCATCACTGCCGACACTGCACCGATCCGCCTGTCAATCTCACGCTCCATCCTCCCCTCACTCGTGAACAAGACCCCGAGATACTTGAACTCCTCCACTTGAGGCAAGGACTCCCCACCCACCCGGAGAGGGCAAGCCACCTTTTTCCGGTCGAGAACCATGGCCTCGGATTTGGAGGAGCTGGTCCTCATCCCAGCCGCTTCACACTCGGCTGCAAACCGCCCCAGTGCACATTGGAGGTCCCGGTTCAATGAAGCCATCAGGACAACATCATCTGCAAACAGCAGAGATGAGATCCTGTGGTTCCCAAACCGGATCCCCTCCGGCCCCTGACTGCGCCTAGAAATTCTGTCCATAAATATAATGAACAGAACCGGTGACAAAGGGCAGCCCTGGCGGAGTCCAACATGCACCGGAAACAGGTGCATGAAACTAAGCAACATTTAACATTAGCTTGTTTAATTGACTTACCTACTCAGCTTTTTTCAGTATTATACCACATAAACATTTATTTGGCCTTTACAGACAGGACAATATACAGATCATTTCTCATATACACTAATAACTTAGAAGCAAACAGAAAAGATGAATGGGTGAATTATATTTTGGAAATGGTCCAGAGGAATATGAAAAGAAAAAAAAAGTCTTATAAATAATGGTATGGGCTCAAATATGTAGGTATGAGGAGAGTGTTCTTAGAGACACAGTTCTTAGCTGTGTTTTTGTCTTTTCATGGTTGTCCTTTATAGGTTGTTTATGTCTTCCCATATTTAAAATAAAAAAAAATGTACATTATGCCTCTTATGTCTTAACCAGGCTTATATTATTGTTGAATAATTGCCAAAGCATTCCAGCCAATAACCATTTTGAGCCATCATTTTCAGTACGGTGTAGACTGTCCAGGAAACCAAAAAAATGAAATGGCGTTGGGAGAGTTGAGTGAGGGACAAAAGCCAATGCATTTCAATAACCTTTATTTAGTTTACAGATGTTTCCATTTGAAGTTCAGAGGGCCATAAGGGGAGCATTAGTGCTATTTACAATCGGTTTGAAAATGTTTATATCTGTACAGATTGGAACCCTGATCATTATAAACAATTTTAAGACCTAGTGTTGTTACAAAGCGATTTAAAAGCAAAAACAAAACAGAGGATTACATTAAATTATACACAAGTAAATATAATATTAGAAGAGCACATAAAGAGAAACAAAATACAGTTTGGGGGAGATTAGGGAGGCTTTTGCTGCTCTTAAGCGCGAGTGAACTGGCTAGAGGCTAACCATCACGATCAGACTAAACATCAATATACTGTTTATATATCAACAAGATCTAGTCATCATGTCCTAGATAAGAGTCATATTATTATTAAATATATTCTACACTTTATCTTAGATTGTAATTCAACTCCCATTGGAAAAAAAATATAAAATTAACTGCTCTGTACATTTGTAATAATTTCATGGAGCACATACAATCTGTGCAAAATGGACTATGTGAGTATTTTGTAAAGTTTCACATTGTGTATTGTTAGCAATATTATTCCCTGTATTATATGCTTGTTGAACAGTTACAGTTTGAGGATGCAAATAAGATCATGAATATTATGTAGTGTGCAGTGCTCTTTTTTTTCACTTTTGAAGACAAGTCTTCTTTTTCATCTTTCGGTCAATTATTTACAACAGGAAAAACAGTGCTGGTCGAGCTAAAGACTGGACTTTCTCTGTGATGCAGGAAGATAAGTGACAAATTAAGACAAATGCAGATATAGTTTCATACCCACTTCGTTAACCAGTTGGAACAGAACTGCACAATTTATGGCAAATCTTTCATGACTTGCCATCTTGATATCTCAGACTATCATCATGACACAGTTTGCCAGGCCTTGCACCATCCACCATGATGTTACCACATACAAAATGTTCCATGTACACATTAGGACTATTGCATATCCTATATTGTTGCAGTGAGATACTGCTCAATACGTTTTCTCTTTTGATCCTATCAGGATGCCATAATTACACAGTTCCTTCACAACACTGGTACCAAAAGTTGTCTTTAATTGGGCAAAGTAAGGAATATAGGTTTATCGAGCACAACACTGATCGGTCAGTAATATAGTTATATATAACTATATATACAGTATATGCAATATATATGCATGGACTGTCAAAACACAGTCACATATGTCTCAGACAAACAAATATATCACTATTTGTTTATTTGTTAGGCTTTGTTTGGATAAAATATTGAGAGATAGAAAAATCTTTCCCTCAAAAAGAAATAAAGATTTATTTCTCTATTGTGCACTTCACTTGCACATGCAGAGGAGGGCAGTAGAGAGAACAAAAGTGTACACTAGAATATGAATGTTAATGTCCTGGTCAGTTGGATCAGGGACAGCTTTGTCTGCACCAAGGAGCACAGATGTATGAATGTGCAGACCATACAACTGAGTCTGTTTATATGGACTTGTGTGTGTTAGTGGTTAAAATCCTTTGCCATAAGAAAAGACAAGGCCACACACAAAACTTGGGCACTGTATTACTGTGACAACCAGCTAAAAACTGACTGCTAGCAGACCGGACACGAATAGCAACATGAGTCAACGGTATGTAACGGTATGGCAGCAGAAGGCTTAACAAGGTGTACATTAAGAAATTTCAAAATAACAAAACATAACATGCAAATCCAGTTCCTCCTATGACAAATAATCATCAAGTACAACAAAAGGAATCAACGCTATTGTTTAAATCAGCTCTGTAAGTCCTGGATTGAGCCAGCATCCTCATTGTTTCCATATCAGAGGAGACTGAGGAGGAAAGATGTTGTCCGAATGCGTATCCTTTTTGTTGTTGTAATGGACAGGCGGCGGGATGGGGGGACGTGCTCGTAACTATCCCAGGACAAGAAGGGCAGGAGGAGGATGAAGAGGTGTGAATCTACAGGATGACACAGCAGTTGCTCTCTCCAGTCTTCTCACGATTTCTTTGACCTGTAACAGACAGGAACACACATTATGCTTGAGCCTGCTATAAAGTTAAATGATGCCCTTTATGTTATAATTTGGACATTTTAAATCACAATATTCCTCTTTAAAAAAGCGTAATAAAAGAAACAAGACCGCTGACTTCCATGTTCGAAAATTCTGGTGCCCAATGGGAGCAGACGTTGCCATGAACGTCATCACAACAAAGAGACAGCAACTCCAGGGGGGTATTCCACGAACGTCGCTAAACATAGCGGCGCCTAAGTGGTTAGTCCTCGCCCGACTTAGCCGCAACCCAGACTAAAGCCTCAAGTCGTTCCACTAACGCATTTCAGCTGCGCCTCATCAGCGCTAAGTTCAGTCAGGCCTATCCAGGCCTGGCCTACGCGCGTGCATGGGGTACATAAGAAACCCTGAACAAGCGACTGTCGAAAACGCGATCATGTCGAAGATTCGGGCCGATTATTTCAGCACATCAGAACAGAAGTTGCTTTTGGAACTCTACAACACATTTGCAATAATCAAGGCGAGAGACATGGCATGGCAGAAGATCAGGTAAAGACAAGGTAAAGACAAAGCATAAAAACATTTTGCAGAGTGGTAAGTAGGCTAATATTAATATTATTATTCAGTGAAATTAGTAATACTGTTAAAATGGTACCTTAATTTAATTTAAAATGAACAGTAGCTACCAAGCCACAGGAGGTGGGAGCCCCCCTCAAAACCCTTCACCTGCAGCTGGCACTGGCCCTAAACCGGGGTCGCCAACTGGTGGAGGTAATTGAAGGAGGGACTCCATCAAAGATCCTTCCTGCGAGTTCTTCTGAAGAGTATATTCAAGGTATTCTCTAGGCTAATGCTTGCCTCAGCTGTGATCCAAGCATTTGTATATTTTAATAGTATGCTTGTGTTCTAGTTACTGAAGATGGCGTACACTTGGACTCTCCTCAGCAGTCCTCCAGCCGTGCCTTGCCTGACCCTCAGCAGTCCTCCAGCAGTGGCCTCACAATAGAATGTCATGCCTAATGTCTTTTTGTTATATCTTATTGTTTTATGCCTATTGATGGAAGTTGATGAATAGGATTTCATTAAAGAGGCTTGCACAGCATCTCTGAAGCAAATTTGTTGAATCATTGAAATGTTGCATCATGGAGTGTGCCTGTTATTTGGCTACATTCTGTTTTAAAAGTCAAGTTTTACCTTTAACTGTATTCTTTGATAGATGTCACATAAAATATAAAGTGTCAATGTCGTCAAGTGAGAGTGATGTTAGGCTCAGCTGATATAAGTTCTATGATGATATGAATAATTTTAGGTTAAATTCATTGACATTTGTGTAATGTGTGGCAAATGTAAATTCATGAAAATATAACACAAAATTGACTTGCGCATGAATACGTCAATAGCGGGAACCGAATCCGGGACTCCCACGTGAAAGACGCAGAACTTAACCACTCGACCAAAGTCTTTCTCTGTGACAGCTCTGGTTCAAAAGCATATTTTTAAATTACCGGAGCTTTGTTAAGAACCAAGAACGTAAGGTCATTTATTTTTTTGCTGATATTGTTTTCGGACAACAAAGATAGTCATGCGGGAGGTGTGCGGAACTGTTTGTTTGACACTGTGTTTACGTCAGGTACGTATTCTCTGCGACACGGCCTGATTAAGCCACATCTTTAGCCTGCCCGCGACCAGGCTAGCCGCCGAAACCATGTTGCCCCAGTAACTCAGCGGGGACTAAGGTTAGCAAGAGTCATGGAACCGAACTCTCACTAAAACTAGCGCGAACTGTCGAATAAAGCCGGGCTTTGCGCTTAGCCGCGTTCGTGGAATACCCCCCTGACCACGATAGCGAGCAGCTGATTTTTTTCATTTGTACCAAAACAACAATGCAATGCTGCCAAATCCTATGTGTATCATGGATTGAAAAAATAAAATTGGAAAACGAATTAAGTACAGAGCAGCAACAGAGTAGGTATGTCTTTTTCATCTATTTATTTTGCATGTCAATTTGAATTTCAAACATTACTGTGAAAGCTTTTAGTCTTGAAATAAAATATTCCCACTCCCAGGTATAGTTATAGTGAGATGGTGCCCATGCCCTGGTAAAATGTGTTTAATGTAACGTTTGTGGTGGAGGTGTCCGACCATACATTTGTCTCCATGAAGAGGATATTGCTTTACTTGTTCCACCATGTGTCACTAAACTTATCTATTTTCCAGGAGACAAGTACATGGTGTCACTAGACAAAGTTACAAATATATGGTGAGGCAAACCTGTTCACATTAATAATTGATGCATTTCAGTGTTTTGTTTTGTTTTTGCAATAAAAACACAAGTAATTTAATAAATGGATTACATAGGCCTGGCCAGTGTTAACAGTATATTGTGGAATAGTCCAGCAAATCCATTGCAGAGACAAGCGTGCTCACAAGAAAATTAAATAGTCCACCGTAACAGTATTGTCAGAATAGTGCCCCAATAGTAGTCACAGAAACTTTAAAGTATAATATAGTATACTAGTAATAAACAATGGCTTAACAATAATTAAACTATATATAAATAATGTGGGGTTGTATAACTTTACCATCACAGCCAATAGGAAAAAGCCCTTATAGTACCATACACCAGTGTTTCCCAACATTTTTTGTCTTGTGTACCCCGAGCCTTTTTGTCATACCTCGAGTACCACCTGACTCATACGTGTGGATAATTCTCCAAAAGTAGAACGTGACACAACAGATTATTAAATGAAAATAATTTTATTTCATCTCCTTAATTTGAAAATTAAATTTTCAGGCGTTTTCTCTCTTTTCTTTAACTCAAATTTACTCAAATTAGAATTTAAAAATTCAAAAAAATCTCCCCCTGTGCCTGGCAGCAACACTGCCGAGTACCCCCTGCAGTGGGCTCACGTACCCCTAGGGGTACTTGTATCCTGGTTGGGAAACACTGCCATACACCAAACACTCATCTCCCATAAGTCCCTATGACAACTGTCCATTGTCTGTGACGATGTATTTGGTTGTTTGCCAGCTCTATTTTTGGACTCAATGTACACAGTGGTTTACAGTAACTTTAGGCCCAGATGGTGGTCCCTCCTACTCCTTTGTTTCATCCTACCCTCTCTGAGGCTTTTGTAAACACGTGATCACACAGCAGATGCTACATAAAAGTACCCCTGAAAACTACTTGTGTACAATTTTTATATAGGAATAACTGTCAGTGACATGATGGACTTTATAAGTCTCCCAGAGTGCAATAATACATGCATACTGTGATTATTGACAGAAAGTACAGACTACATGTGTATATAATAATGGCTTAATGGCGGCAGCTTATTATGAAATGGCATATTTATGTAGAAATAAATGCTGTTGTGTATTATTTAAAAATATTTACCCCTGACCTAGAAGATCTTAAGACCCACTTTTATTTTCTGGCTCCACATGAGTGGAGTGGACAAAATAAGTATTTGATCCCTTGCTGATTTTGTAGATTTGCCCACTGACAAAGAAGTGAACAGTCTATAATTTTAATGGTAGGTTTAGTAGGTTTAGAGAAATCGAATATGAAAAAGAAAATCCATTAAAAAAAAACATATATATATATAAAATGTATTATATATTGTATATATATATAATGTATTATAATATATAATATATAATATATTTAATAAAAATATATAAACTGATTTGCATTTCACTGTGAAATAAATATTTCCAGCCTTGTGCAGGTCTACAGTCTTGTCCCTGACACCCTTTAAAGGTCCCATGGCATAAAATTTTCACTTTCTGAGGTTTTTGAACGTTAATGTGAGCTCCCCTACCCTGTTTAGCGGAACCGCGGAAGTGGGAGACAGCGCACAGTAACAGGGAAACAACGGCGCATTTGCCCATTTTTCTCATGCACTGAGTGTTGATTTTGAAGAAGGATTCATTTACAGTATTAGGGAACCATTAAGGAGCCATATAAAAGCATCAAGAAGTACCATGTCATGGGATCTTTAACAGCTCTTTGGTTTTTCCCATGTTGGACAGTTTGGAGTCTGATTGACTGACTGATTCTGTGGAAAGGGGTCTTTTATACAGGTGACTAGTTAAAACAATTGTCTAATTCAGGTGACGAGTTGCCTCGGAGAGTAACTGGTCTGTGAGAGCCAGAACTCTTACTGGTTGTAGGGGATCAAATACTTATTTCACACAATGAAATGCAAATCAATTAATATATTTTCTATAATGTGATTTTCTGGATTTTCTTTTTGATATTCTATCTTTGAATGTTAAACTAAATCTACCATTAAAATTATAGACTGTTCATTTCTTTGTCAGTGGGCAAACCTACAAAATCAGCAAGGGATCAAATACCTCCACTGTATTTATTATATTTATTGTCTTAATGAGGACTAGTGGAGTTAAATATAGGTTTATTTGATATTCCCATTGTATTTATTTATTTATTTATTTTTAATCTGTATTGTGCGGCACTTGGGAAACTGTTTTGTTTTGTTTAAATGTGCTATATAAATAAAGTGCATTAGATTCTCTACTCAAGTTTGGGATCTATGTCTTGTGCTGTTGCAAGATACAGTCAACATCTTGGAGGGGGGTCTGCTCTCGATTACCTCAGTCTTAACTCTCTAAAAAGTGTCCTTATAATAAAGTGACACTTGGTAATTATATTACATTTGTCCTCATTGACTTAAACTTACCTTTTTACTTCAAAGGCACTGTGCATTGAAGTTTCCCAAGTTATGTAAATGAGCCGCATCTATCTCTGTAATTCAATTTTATGCCCCTCATAAAGTCGGCGAGGGCTTGTGCATGTCTGGTTGCTGTTTAAAATCATTTGAGATCTTGTGTGGCAATAAATCATCATTGTGAAATCACCAGATGTTTGGATACGATTAGACCAAACAAAGGCAAAATACCCGCTATGATTTATTCTCTAAAACTGTTTTAGGTCCCGAGGTTACGTTTTAGACAGCGAACTTTGTGTGTTTCTGTGTGAGTTGAGTTAAATAATGGGACATGAGGGGTGGTGTGGTGGTTAAAGTGGGTTGAAAGAGAAAGTGGAGCGGCTGGGAGCTGGTTACCTTGGGAATTTGGCTCGGGCAAAGTCTCTCTGGCAACTAAATGCATCACTGTGGTCTTCCCCAAGGGCAGTTTGAGAGCTGTGGAGAGAAAGAGGCGAGATCTAAGAGTTTTTCAGCAAGTTAAAGCTTTTCAGACAGAGCAATGCATTAGAACATTAGCTTAACTTTAATGTAATGTTTATTAGGTAAAGAAAATGTATAGAAAAGCCAATCTGAGAGATATATCATTACCATTACCAGGTCACTGGAGGATTAAACTGAGAACAAAATGGTCTAAAATGTTACAATTATTCACAATTTGGGTATTGAACATTTATGGATTTATTAGATTGAATCCAATAACGTCACAAAATAAAAAGGGGATTGCCACCTTCTAGGTTAGTGATTTCCTGGAGAGTTCCATAGTGTGGAATTAAACATTCCATTATATTACTTACATATATTCATTAGAGGTGTTTCTATTATTGAAAACATACCATAGTTGTTGTTACTGTGAGTGGACTTGCATTTACACTGATCTTACCAGTAACTTGAACTAGTGGCATCACCTGCTTTAATGTCATATTGTGGAACATTCTAGGACAAAGCATTAGCACATGCTGGTTAACAAACAAGTGGCAGACCCTCCACTAGAAAAGTTACATAATGTAGGTTGAATTTAAATATATACACTGCACATTATAGTACAGTAGAGGCATCTGTTCAGTTGGAGATATTGATGTGGACATTTCAAACATCTGACACCACTGACAGAGGAATTATCAAACTGAAACGCAGTAATGGGCGGACTGTATAGTGGGTTAAGGGCTGCAGTAACTCCATTAACCACAAAAAAAAAAAAAAACACTGGTCAAAATCAGGTTACATCAACTAAAAGGCATTAGGAACAGAGAGACAAGAAGAACCCACCCTCCCTTTAAGACAATACAGGCTTTGTTCACTTTCTTTGCAAATCTATGCCATTTACGGTGTATAATGTAACACATCTGCTCATACCACTACTACCGTATTGGCCCGAATATAAGACGACCCTGATTATAAGACGACCCCCTCTTTTTCAAGACTCAAGTTTGAAAAAAGACTTTTTGAACACCAAATTTAATTTTTATACAGAAAATAATTACAGTACATCTGAAACAAATGATTATAACAATATATTCGAGAGAAAAAGCATGTTATTTTGCCTCATTCAAATCATGCAAAAACTGTCTATCACATCTTAATATCTGAACATTTAAATATGTAAACTAAAGTGCAATCACATTTGTAAATGAATGGCTTCTGGTTTTTGAAATGTAAATAAACCAATCTACTGTGATAAAACAACAAAATTGCAATAACTGCATTAACCATCAAAGTGAAGTCTAAGTGAAGTCAGCTGCCGGTTAACCTGGCCGATCTTCGACCCACTTTTCTCCAGATTGTCGCTACGTTTCTCCATTTTCTGTTATCTCTTCTCTTATTTTCTTCTCTTTTCTTTCTTACTGCTATTTTTTATTTTTCTTCTTCGCTTTGGCCTGGGCAGTGTTGCCAACTCCCCAGCATCGGAAGTAGCTATTGGCCCGCCCAAAAGTAGCTAAAAGTAGCTAGACGAGCGAGCGGGGGGGGGGGCTCCAATCCAAACGTCAGCAAATGTCAGCAGGGGGCTCCAGACAGCACATCCTAACCTTCCTTACCCCGTGACACTAACCTTTTATTGGTGTTGTTATTACAGATACTTGTTTGTTTGTTTTTTATTTTTTTATTTGGTTTTTATTTTTTAGATATTTTTTGGAGCTGTAGTCCAAGATCTATAGCTTGCTTTTTTATTTTTATTTTTTTTGTGCTGTAGTTTAACTAAAGCTTTTTATTTATTTATTTTTTATTTTTTGTGCTATAGTGGGCAAACTATAGGTTTTTATTTTTTGTTTTGTGTGTGTGTGTGTGCGCCGTGTCTGTGTGCCTGTGAGTGAGTGACGAAAAAGAAACAAGGAAGTGACAGTCCACGCTGTTCTCAACTCCGCCCCCGCCCCTCTCTGCCTGTGTCTTCTGTCTCTTTCTCTGAACGGGGAAAGAGAAAACGGCGCAATTATTTTTTTCCCCTCCCGCGATCTTGAAGCCTCTGATCACCAAAAAAGTCGCTAGATTTGTCGCTAGTCGCTTTTGTCTAATTTTCTCGCTAGGGGGGTCCAGAAAGTAGCTAAAAATAGCGACAAAGTCGCTAAGTTGGCAACACTGGGCCTGGGGAGTTCAGTTCAGCGTTCGCTTTAAAGATATCTGGCGCCATCTAGCGTTGTGAATGGGTATAATGTCTAGACCCCGAATGTAAGACGACTCCCACTTTTTCAGTCTTATTTCAATGCAAAAAACATCGTCTTATATTCGGGCCAATACGGTATTTCTAAATAGAGGAGCTATCAAGATATTATTGATAATATTGCAGCTCTGTAATTTCTTCTACTATAATACAGTACATACAAGAACAGGTGCCTACCCAATAACAGTAATTCTACTACCACTATCAAATACACATCGATTACTATAATACTACACACACCATCTTCATTAACAAGGTTAGGGACTGGCATAACCCAAAAGTGACTAAGAGTGAGTTCACACGCAGCCTGGTTTGGTCCTGTTGTAGATCTGTTTCTTGGTCTGGTCTGGGTCCAGGTCTAGTCCAGGTCTAGTCCAGGTCTAATCCAGGCCTAGTTAAGGTTTAGCTTCAAGTTTAGCTCCAGATTTGGTCCCAATTTTGATGTGAAGTGTGTGCAAGTGTGAATGTACCCTAAGAGGCCTCAAAGCCAAAAGAGAAGAGCACTGCACTAAAGAAACCATCTTTTCTTAAGGCATTCATTCTGTCACTCTGTCTCTGCCCCCCCTCCTCTTTCCCCTCCCTCCCTTGTCTGTCTGTCCTGGTCCAAACGCCAGTCTTCACCCCTCTCCTTCCTGACAGTGTCTTTCCTCTCTCTCTCCACTTCCTGCCCTCGCTCGTCCTGTCAAAGCAGGTCTGTCCCGGGGCACTGAGGAGCCTCTGTTCAGGGCTGGGGAAAACCATGAGAACAGCACACAGCCCTTTCCAACAACACAGCCTTGTGAATTTAAGCAGCGCGCGAGGACGGGGCATAGACGGGTTTGACTGTGGCTGCTCGGTCAAAGCAAAATGTTGTTACGTAAAAATAATATTAAGGTGGTTCAGGTTGTAGAGTCAGCAAAACCACTATTTACACAAAAAAGGTTAAATGTGTAGAATGGGACAGCCTCACTTTTGTTTTGAAAGTGTCCAATCACAAATTACACAGCTTCTTTAAAATGTGCACAATGTAACTTTTCTAGTGGAGAGGTCGCCACCTTCTTGTCTCTATGGAGATGTTATTGCTTTGACTAGAATTTTCCACACTTCTCAATCTAGACCAGTGATTCCAGGTCCAATCTGTGGAGAGGTGGGCCCTCTCACAGGAATAATGCTTGTAATTCAAATTCAGTAACTGTCAATTGTAGTGCAAAAATTTAACTACTAACAATAATAACTTTTTTCATGCTCTTCATAAGTTAAATCATAAAAGTCCTCTATGAAAGTACATAAATGTGTCCTGACCTCCTAGTGTGACATTGCCGTGGAGAAAGCGCCCCTGGTAGATGAGCCGTAGGATGTTGGGACTGCTCACCTGCTCCTCCTCCCAGTCTGGAATAAGAGACAGTAGGGTCAAGGAAAAGAACTCAAAGGGTACTACAAGGGATTAAAAACGTACAGGCTTTAAAAAGAACCATTATACAAATACACAGATTATAGCTTTTCATGCTTTCTTCATTCATTTTTGTACTTGCTCATAATAAGATAAAAATGTTTGGCTTTTTCCAAATGATGTTTCACTCTTGGATAAACAGTTAAACCTGCCACGTAAACAGAGAAGTACCAGTATCACACCAATGTCTGTTAAGTGTTCAATGAAGAAACTGTATGACTAGTGATCTAAAAACTCACCGAAATGTGAAACAGTAAAACATGACATAAATTTCTGCTTTAGTCATCCTCCATTTGCATATCATTCCCAAACAAGATATTGCATTTATACTTTGAGACTTTGTCCTAATTAGTATGTGCCCGCTATCTTTATGTCAACATTGCTATAAAGATACTGAAAAATGCTGCCGTGCTGCGAGTGAAGCCAAATCAAATCTGTTTACGTGTGGTTTTGGAATACTATAGCAACTGCCTTGGAGGTATTTTTAAGCTTTTTGTTTGTCATTATATGCAAAATATGTAACAAGCAGTTTTCGTGGGACATCTCTGGGAATGTGAGGAGTGGAGCATTAGGTGTGGCTGGGAAGAAGTAAAGACGAGGCTGTAAATGAGAGGGAGCCTGGAGTCCAGATGTGTCTGGAGTCAGTGAAGGGTGTCACTGTGTATCAGACGGGGCTGACCGAGTTCACATGTGCACAGGGCCACAGGAACAAAAGACTAGAGGTACACAATAATATCTCAACTGTGAGCTATGGCCAGGTCATCCAAGTAGTGTTGGATACCAACATTTCAAACTTTATTTACTCAATATAGATTCTGACACCACAATGAATATACATAGAATAGATTTTAACACATAATAGTATCACTATCTAGTGTTCTGATACAGATCAAGAGATACAATTTAAAAAAATATTTGGTTTTGTCCTATTAATGTTATTTTTTCCAGTATCGATACTTCCAATGCATATCTAGTTTTGATACTAGTTTATTATGACTTATTTAGGTTCTGATTTTCTAGACAATCCTTCTAACAAGCAAAATTGTGAATAATCACATTTAGATTGTTGTTAAATATTAGGGCTTTCATTTCTAATTTAATTTTCTACTATTTCAATAATATATTCATAATTTTCCTGCCAAGCACAATTGTAAGAAATGTCAGTGATGAAAGTAGTGCCTTGCTCTTTGCTTGTGTGCCTCCTTCAAGAACAAATATGTTATTTTCCTAATGACCATCTAATTTTTAATTGATCAATTTGATGTATGATGAAAACGTCAAACTATGACTGATTAAAGTGATTATAAAAAAAAACATTACTAGTGGTCCTAATTATCATGGTATGATTGACCAATCTTGTAATTGAATTAAGTTATTATTTTCTTTGTTCTCCGAGTCCTGCATGTATTAGATGCATGTGCACATATACTGTATAAGACGGCGCTGGTGTGTTGAGGTTTAAAGGTGTGGCTGTTGAGGTCAGAGCTGGATCAAATGCACTGTGCTTTGGGAGTAGGCGTTGGACTGACCCGAGGTGGATGGGCTGCGATACATTCTTGTGCTCAGTGATAATCAGAGCGAAAGGAGAAAGGCTAATTACCCACGCCAAAGATTTTCCCACAATGCACTGGAGTCCTATATAAGTAATTAGCAGAGTGTTGAATGTGATCCATGGAACTACAATATAAGGAGCTTCCTCAAAAGCTTGAAAAAAAGAAGAAAGAAAAGTGGAATCATTTGTAATGTGGAAAATAGGGATTTCAATCAGTACAATGTTGCAGTAGTTAAAGGAAAAGTAACATTTTTTTTACAATCTGAGCCTTCTTTCGGCAATAAAACAAGTAGTTTTACTCACCCATAGCAGTTTGGTGTCAATTGGAGCAGTTTTGAAGAAGTTATGTTGTAGCCGTTCTGTTCTACTAATGATCCCGTATCCGTTAGCATGAGTGCTCGGGGCACTGATTTGCGGTGTCCAAATAACACAAACTTTAGCACTTTTCAAATTACAGAAGGTCGCTGTGTCAGGGTAGACTTTTAGTAGATTCCAAAACGGCCTGAAACCCGATATCGCAACAGAAAAGTAAAGTTCAGAGCGGTGTTAGCTTCTTTCGGACTAGCGGTGTTTATAAAACAGCTGAGTTCACGCATACGCACTGTCCTCTCTGATGACGTCATCAAATGAAACTATAGCTGGATATCGGGTTTCAGGCCGTTTTGGAATCCACTAAAAGTCTACCCTGACACAGCGATCTTCTGTGATTTGAAAAGTGCTAAAGTTTGTGTTATTTGGACACCGCAAAGTAATGCCCCGAGCACTCACGCTAACGGATACGGGATCATTAGTAGAACAGAACGGCTACAACATAACTTCTGCGATACTGCTCCAATTGACACCAGACTGCTATGGGTGAGTAAAACTACTTGTTTTATTGCCGAAAGAAGGCTCAGATTGTAAAAAAAAACGTTACTTTTCCTTTAAGTAGGTAAAAATGTACCTTCAACAATCTGTAATCTGATATTGCAATGCTTACAGAGACTTAAACTACTTTAACATTACTTTAAAAAGGTAAATATACCATGCAACTTAATCCCAAACAAACAACCCAGTAACCTCTAAAAACCCTGAGAAATGGCCTAGAAACAGAGACAGAATAAAGGTAAAAGTGCACTATATCACCTAAGCATATTGATATATTTCATTATAGTTACCAATAATAACAAACTGTTCTATGTCATACTATTTTGAAACAAGAAACGTTTAATGCTACTACTATATCATTATGATACTACTAACACTATTATCACCATTATCAAAACAAGCATAAAGCTGTTGTGATTATGCAATGGAAAAACACTCCTTTAGACAACAGAATGTGATTGTCATCATTATATCATAGTACTTTGTTTTACCATGTGGCCTTATAGCTGTGTCATCACCTCAGTCATCAAGGTTTCATAGTCCATGTGGTCTCATAATTCTTCTGATATAAAGGTTCAATTCTGTTGTGTGAATGTGACTTTTTAATGTCGATACATGCTGAAACTAGTATCTAGTTTCAATGAGTTTTCGTACTGATTAGTATCTGATACTGATCCGATCTGATTCAATACTTTTGTCAACCCTACCTCAAGTACCAGTGTTACATATGCTGCAGACTGTGGGAAGATCAGTGAACTGCAAAGTAAATGTAACACAGAGCATTTGCAATGAAAAAAATCTGATTAAATAAAATCTGTAAGTTCTTATATGGATTTATGATGTTTACATTTGGATGAGGTTACAACATAA
Organism: Paratrypauchen microcephalus; assembly: GCA_036785185.1. Lineage (NCBI taxonomy): Eukaryota > Metazoa > Chordata > Actinopteri > Gobiiformes > Gobiidae > Paratrypauchen > Paratrypauchen microcephalus. The sequence continues at coordinate 1,200,108 of JAVJIX010000120.1, read as the reverse complement.
ACTGCCGAAGTAGTTTGTGACTCAGTAATGTGAAATCAAATTGAACATAGTATAACTGTTGCAGCATTTTACATAATGTACTGGCTTTGGGCAAACCAGAAACACCCAGCCCTTTGAGACACTGTGAGCTCACACTACAAACACAGACAGCTGCAACATGATTAAAAACATTCAAACATCCGTCTACTGCTTATCCAAGACTGTCAGGGGCAGCAGACGCTCTTCCCTCTCCCCAGTCACTTCCTCCAACAGATCCAAGGGAATTAAATGACGTTTCCAGGCCAATATCCCTACAGCTGTTTAAATGCTGTATTTTTAATATTTTTTAAACTTTTATTTAAACTTGTAAAATGACTTTGGGTGTGCCCAGTTTAGTCCTGATGTAGACAGGGATTTGTCCTGTTCATGTCCTGAACTAGTCCAGGCTTAAAGGAAAAGTAATGTTTTTTACAATTTGAGCCTTATTTCAGTAATAAAACAAGTTGTTTTACTCACCCATATCACTTTGGTGTCATATGGAGCATTTCCGGAGATGTTTTAGATTAGCGTTAGGCTAACGCCGTTAGCCTAGCGCGACTTATAGCCATAGCTCGGGGCATTCCCTGAGCATGTAATATGCCCCGTGCGGGCTCCAAATAACACAAACTTTAGCACTTTTCAAATCATAGAAGCTCGATGTCTTTCGTCTACGATTTCGTTTGGTCAAAAGTGACCTGTAATCCGAGATTTAGCCATAGTTTCGAGTAGATGAGGACGCCAGTGCGCATGCGCGGAGTGTGCTCTCAGCTCCCGGGACCCAAACATGGAACGCATAGCTGTAAACTAGGGCTGCAACAACTAATCGATTAAATCGATTAAAATCGACTATTAAAATAGCTGGCAACTAATTTAGTAGTCGATTAGTTGAGTCTGTGTTGTTATAGCCAACTGATATAAGTACAGTTGCGGCAGGAAACAAACCAAAACCACGGTGACACTTGGATGGCTGGATCATACAGTATACTGATCTATGGGTTGGATGCCGAGCGTCATCAAAAAAGAAGAGCATCAATGTTGAGCCTTCTTTAGTTGACTAGTTTACGTGACGAAGTCCAAACTGCGATCAAGCCCGCCGCTTCTCGCAAACCAGAAATCGCCGCTAGAGCTGTGGGAGCGCTTGTTTTTAACAGCCTCAGTGCAGCGTATCAAACAGTGCGCCGTACCGTGATGTAATGTGATGTTATTTCATGACACACAACTGAAGACACTAAATGAGCACAATCTTTTTATTGACTTTTAACTTGTCGCGGCCCTTTATTTGCTCCAAATAGGCGTATTATATCAAGGATACTGCTGTTACTTTGTACGGCGCACTGTTTCATACGCTGCAGTGAGGGTGTTCAAAACAAGCGCTCCCACAGCTCTAGCGGCGATTTCTGGTTTGCGAGAGGCGGCGGGCTTGATCGCAGTGAAGTCCTAACAGGAGAATCGTAAAAAAAAAAAAAAAAAAATGCACACGTGAGAAATGGCGGAGGTGAACGCAGACGGTAATGTTGCCGCAGGAGAGGCCAGTGTTAGCAGAGACAAACATGTACGACCCAAGTCGTGAAAAGTATGGGAGCACTTTACATTAACACCTTCAAAGAACAGTGTTAGGTGCAAAATGTGCACAGCTGATCTGGCATGGCAGCACAACATCACTGCATGAGCACCTGAAGAGAAAGCACGTTGGAGCCATGGATGAAGGAGATTCACGGTGTGAGTGAGTGCAAGTGAGTTTATTACTGTTGAACCAGTCCTCTATGGTCTATGAATCATATGTTAAACAGAAAAAAAGTCTTTATGTATTTGCTTTATATAATTGTTGTTCAGCTCATTTCAAGCTGAAGACTTAAATGTTCTTTCCCCCCCCATCTATGAACGAAAAAAAAAACCTCTCCACACTGTACAAAGTCATATGGCTGTTTTCATTACAGTTTTCAAACAATGCTGGTTGCACTGGAAGAAAAAAAAGAAAAATGCTGGTTGTCCTTGATTACAAATTTTGTTTTATAGATTTTGTGTTTTTGTTTTCACTGATTCTGCTTTATTTTTATACTGGTAATATATTCTTTTTACTGAGTTGCGGGAAAGCAACCTTTGTACGGATATACATTTCTCCACTGCCATGCAAAGTTTGTGAGTGAGTGCAAGTGAGTTTATTACTGTTGAACCACTCCATGGCCTATTGAGTCATGAAGAGTATTTGTTTTGTTAAAAATGCTGGAAATCAAAAGTTTTTTTCCTTCTTTTTATCCGATTAATAATCGATTAGTCGAAAAAATAATCGTCAGATTAATCGATTATGAAAATAATCGTTAGTTGCAGCCCTACTGTAAACTATGGCTAAATCTCGGATTACAGGCCACTTTTGATTCAAACGAAATCGTAGACTAAAGACATCGAGCTTCTATGATTTGAAAAGTGCTAAAGTTTGTGTTATTTGGAGCCCGCATGGGGCATATTACATGCTCGGGGAATGCCCCGAGCTATGGCTATAAGTCGCGCTAGGCTAACGGCGTTAGCCTAACGCTAATCTAAAACATCTCTGGAAATGCTCCATATGACACCAAAGTGCTATGGGTGAGTAAAACAACTTGTTTTATTACCGAAATAAGGCTCAAATTGTAAAAAAAACGTTACTTTTCCTTTAAAGAGGCTATTTTTGTCCAAAAAAAAAGAATCCTTCTTTAAACAGGAATGGGGGAGTCAGACATAATTTGTCTCCCATATATAATTCCATTCTCAAACCTAAATCAAAACAAACAAAGGAAATAAAGGGGCTAGCCAGGTCAGGTCCAGAGGTGTGAAAACAAAAAAACAAAAGACAGAAAGCTGAAAACAAGAGATGGGATATTTTCAGAATAATTTCAGTGTAGCTAGCTCCTCCCTGCAGCTAGATATAAGCAGTGTCCACCAGCACTCTAACCAGAACTGACGAAGCAACTCGGATGAGCTGCGAAATGTTTTCGACCAAATAAACTTTGTCCAGTTGACAGATTGAATTTCTCCTTTTACCATAGTCCAGGCTTAGTTCATGGACTAGGATCTTGGAGAACTTTTAGTCATAAAAGCTCATGCCCATTGGTGAAAAGAGGAACAAAATGATAGCAAGTTCTTTAATATTACCAAGTGGTCTTAGTTCTGATGTATTATGAAGTTATTGAGGAAAAGTCGAATATATCTGTTATACATGTTTTAGAGACCGTGTATAATACAGAGGAATTGATGGCCAAAAACATATGACAATATTTTTTGTTGTATTTTTTTTTTTTTTTAATGTATGTCAGATTTTTATTATTTTGCACAAATTTCATTCAGTCATTTTGATTTACTACAAACTCACCCATAGCCATTTTTTTAACCATAAACCTTTAACCTTTGTACTGTATTTTTATTTTTCAATGCACATTCTATTGCACATTTTACTGCACATTTCACTGCTGCATCTTCCACTGCACATTTTGATGCACACTGCACATTTTTGGACATCTGTAAATAGGTATTTATACTGCACTGCTTTTAGATTTTGTCTTGGATAGTTTTTGTATTGTCTTTATAATGTATTTTGTACACTGTCTTTTTTGCACTGCTTGGCCAGGAAGAAGCGGAATTTTGATTCACTGTATGTCAAACACATATAGCAGAATTGACAATAAAGTTGACTTTGACTTTGACAGTGTTCAAGAAAAGCTTTATACATAGTCTTTAGGCATTGAATATGTTTTCTAGTGTCATACTATATTAGTTGAGTATTGAGTCGTCGTGATACAGTTATTGTTAAAGATCCCATGACATGGTACTTCTTGATGCTTTTATATGGCTCCTTAATGGTTCCCTAATACTGTAAATTAATCCTTCTTCAAAATCAACACTCAGTGCATGAGAAACAGAGATAAGATGAGAAAGAGTATTTTTTCCTCTCTCTGAACAGGCCATTATGGGCGTTGTTGCTTGAATGCAAATGAGGAGAAAAGAGCTGGCCTATAGTAGAGTGTGGGGGCGTGGCCAAACTCTCCGCTCTCCGCGCTCAGCTGATCCATTTCCTTGTTTTTGCAGGGGAGAGAGATGGGAAGCGTTCCATTGAAAAATAAACACATTTCCACAGAAAATAAAATTAAACCACTGCTGTTTAAAGGTCCAGAGGCTCAGATAAAGGACTTCCAAGCCTAGAAACACTCGGACGTGCCTCCAGGCAAATAAAAAAACGCATTTCGCATTGCCTAGCGTATTCGCAGTCCAAACTCTCTGGGCGTGATTTACAGAGACGCTGAGTACAGACAGACGGGGGTGGAACTGCATTTGCATTTCTTTTTTCGATCTGACGTCAATAAGGTGCCTTGTTCAAAATCGCCCGTTTGAGCTCTGATTTTTTGTAATGCAGAAAAGGATCGCAAATGCTCAGTTTAGACATTTCGCAACTTTTAACCATGGGGGGCCTAAACAGGGTAGGGGAGCTCACATTAACGTTCGAAAACCTCAGAAAGTGAAAATTTCATGCCATGGGACCTTTAAATTCATTTTTGTATTTTGAGAAATTCAGAACAAATCAAGATGGTAGAGAGAAAAAGCATATCTTTAGTCCATTCCAGACCATTTTCCATACAGTGCTCTTAGCCTCTAGATTTATGAATCAAACTAGTGACCAGTACATGCTCTGTTTGCCCTTGTCGTGTATAAGTGCGAACTCACCCATGGGCCAGTGGTCGTACACGTGCTTTGCAATGTCTGCTGCCGAGTGGTTCGGAGAGAAAAGGAACTCTTTCGTTTTACCGCTGACCAGAATGAGCCGCAGGTTTATCTGTAACACAAATGCACAGAGTACAAATAAGAGCAGAGCAAACACGGAGAGACATAAGGCTTTTCATTTAAAAGCAGGAAGCACAGGCAAGTAGAGTGTAATTTAATATGGAACATGGACTGCACATCCGGATAGCTTCAAGTCTGTCCAATATCCTGACGCCTCTTTAGTGAGAATTGTCCACCTCTTACATCAAACTGTTTAGAAATGCACCTCATTGTTTTATGTTGTGGGTAGAGGGGTACATCTGACCGACTAAAACTACGTATAACATTTAGCTCAACAAAGTCACTACCATAGCAAACGGATGTCCTGGTACAACAAGAGTTTCAGTTGTAGTAGTAGATTACTTGAATTTTGCACTCAAACTAGATGGAAATAAGTTGGAGACCTGAACATTCAAATGGAAAATACATGCTCTGCTATGAGAAGGTCGCATCAAAAGCAAAGGTTTTGTTCAGTGTTTTTATTTTATTTTTTATGTTATACTTTATGTACAGGAGAAAGTGTTTGTTTATGCTATGAAATGTAAGCATTAAAGTTGGTTTGCATGTATTGAGAGTCAAACTGAGGAAATAGCTAATTAAAGTGAAAGTGAAAGTTTTTAGTGGATGTAAATATATATTGTATAAAAAAGGCCCATTAAACCGGGCTTAAAGAAAGACAGCATAGAAAAATTGACATTGGTGAATGCTTAAAGGAAAAGTAACGTTTTTTTTTTACAATTTGAGCCTTATTTCGGTAATAAAACAAGTTGTTTTACTCACCCATAGCACTTTGGTGTCATATGGAGCACTTCCAGAGATGTTTTAGATTAGCGTTAGGCTAACGCCGTTAGCCTAGCGCGACTTATAGCCATAGCTCGGGGCATTCCCCGAGCATGTAATATGCCCCGTGCGGGCTCCAAATAACACAAACTTTAGCACTTTTCAAATCGTAGAAGCTCGATGTCTTTAGTCTACGATTTCGTTTGAATCAAAAGTGGCCTGTAATCCGAGATTTATCCATAGTTTACAGCTTTGCGTTCCATGTTTGGGTCCCGGGAGCACACTCCGCGCATGCGCACTGGCGTCCTCATCTACTCGAAACTATGGCTAAATCTCGGATTACATTGAGCTTCTATGATTTGAAAAGTGCTAAAGTTTGTGTTATTTGGAGCCCGGAAATGCTCCATATGAGACCAAAGTGATATGGGTGAGTAATTTATTACCGAAATAAGGCTCAAATTGTAAAAAAAAAAAAACGTTACTTTTCCTTTAATTCTCACTGTTGATCTGAATATTTTTAGTGAAATAGTTTTTTTTTAATTTTCAGTGAAATAAAGAGCTGAACAAACAACTTGAGTTCATTTAGTATGCTAAACATTTTCAGGAGTACTTTTTGACAATAATACATCTACAGAAATGCTTATGTACTGCAGTGAAAATGTATACTTTTTAAATAACTACACTCAGCATGATGTCACATTCAAAGAAAAAAAACATTGTGAAAGGTAGAAAATACCCACAATTAAAAGAAAACAGGTGTTAACAGGGTCAGTGCTAGACTAAAGATGTGTAAATTACATTAAAAACATTAAAATCAAAAGCTGAACTAAACAATCACCACCACAACAAGCCCATGGTCCATGCACCGCCACTTGAGAAGCCCTCCTCTCCCACAGCCGCTCCACAGCGACTCTAAGCCTGGCAGCAGGAGAGGTCTGTCTGGGGCGTGTTTGTTTTAGCCGACTGTACGCGCCGGGCTGGGAGCTGCAGCGAGCGCGTGGCACTAGCACGTGTGTGTCACTGTGGTCTTTCCCATGTGCCCACCCGCCCCCCCTCGCTCTGCACACACAGTGATTAGGCTCATATGACTTGGATTCAGATTATCAATATTGAGTTGAGTTTTCTTTATTATACAGTTAAGATGGACTATTAACTGATAGAGGGAAAATATAGTCTCTGAGCAATACACAATTAAAAAAGGAAAAAAAGGTAGAATCATAAAAAATATTTACAGTAGGATAGCTTTGGGTACATTTTTATGCCCTGTCTGATCGGTTTTCTATTGCACATTCATTTTAATCAGGAAGATACAAAAGGTTCTGCCTTCATGTGCATGTTTTTTTTCCACTGATAAATCATTTATTTTGAACAATAATAAAAAAATAAAAAAAAAACACCAGCCAAAAATTTGAAACCGGCCAACAATTCATATATTAATTAATTTGTCAAAAATTATAATTTGTCATTCAGTTAACTTATTTTTTTGCAGTACAGTATGAATGATGTAACCGCGGTAACATAGGATTGAGACACTGAGCGGCCTAAGAACGTTATCACATCAGCTTACAGTTTTAAACCAGCGTAAAGCTCACACACACACACACACACACACACACACACGCACAAAGACACAGCGCATAAAGAAACACACAGCGCATAAAGACACACACGCACACACGCCTATAGTAATGCGCTATCAACAACATGGAGCTCAGGGTGAAAGGCCTGGACTGACCCTGGACCCCTGGACTTTGCTCACAGCAGACAACAACAGGCAGGGCACAGGATCAGATTCTGCAGATAAGGGTTATCTAAACTACTATGGAAACACCTGTTATTTATACCAGTATATCATTCTATAGCACTTTTCTACATCCAGTGCACTCAAAGCAATTTATATCCGCTCACCCTATACACCAGTATACGCAAACCCACTGAGCCACTGCCGCCCATATGGTATAAGAAGAATGACGCATGGTGCAATCCATTATCCAAAGAAGAAGAATTTAGTTTAAAGGAAAAGTAACGTTTTTTACAATTTGAGCCTTATTTCAGTAATAAAACAAGTTGTTTTACTCACCCATAGCACTTTGGTGTCATATGGAGGATTTCCGGAGATGTTTTAAATTAGCATTAGGCTAACGCCGTTAGCCTAGCGCGACTTATAGCCATAGCTCGGGGCATTCCCCGAGCATGTAATATGCCCCGTGCGGGCTCCAAATAACACAAACTTTAGAACTTTTCAAATCATAAAAGCTCAATGTCTTTAGTCTACGATTTTGTGCGGTCAAAAGTGGCCTGTAATCCGAGATTTAGCCATAGTTTCGAGTAGATGAGGACGTCAGTGCGCATGCACGGACTGTGCTCTCAGCTCCCGGGACCCAAACATGGAACGCAAAGCTGTAAACTATGGATAAATCTCGGATTACAGGCCACTTTTGATTCAAACGAAATCGTAGAGTAAGATATCGAGCTTCTATGATTTGAAAAGTGCTAAAGTTTGTGTTATATGGAGCCCGCACGGGGCATATTACATGCTCGGGGAATGTCCCGAGCTATGGCTATAAGTCGCGCTAGGCTAACGGCGTTAGCCTAATGCTAATTTAAAACATCTCCGGAAATCCTCCATATGACACCAAAGTGCTATGGGTGAGTAAAACAACTTGTTTTATTACCGAAATAAGGCTCAGATTGTAAAAAACGTTAATTCTCCTTTAACTGGAATGATCAGGCAAAGAAATGTGAATTCAGTTATTTGAAAATTTTGTGGATTATTTCAAAAACAGCTATACATGACAAAACAAACTGTTCCAAAATCGTGTTCCAATCTCAGGCACAGAGTCTACATGCAACTCAAAAATAGTGAACACTAAGAGAGGTTCAGGGGGGGGTCTATTATTAATTAGCTTAGCTCTAAAACTTGCATATAAAAGCTGCTAACTGGTAACTCAATAACCGCACGCTTGCAAATATGCAAGACAATGTTTTTCAGAAAAATCACAGATTACTTTTCACATCTATCTATCTCAGATCTATTTCAGATCTATTTCTTCTTTTACTCTATTCTTGCCTGCATGCACTTTTCTTTCTTGTTCAAACTGTCCCTGCCTGGAGCTACTGTGGCAAGTCAATTTCTCCTGCATGAGATCAATAAAGTCTTATCTTATCCCATCTTATCTTATATTATATATTTTTTAAAAAGGTAAAATTGTATTCTATTTGAAAATAATCATTTGAAGACTTTATGATTTATGATTGCATGACTTTAAATATTAATCTAACACCTAAAGAAGCAACAAGGGAGGTTTGGGAATCTTCCAGCCTTCAATAAGTTTAAAAAGATAAAAAGTAAAAACCGTAAGCGTAATTTAAAAGTTGTTGTCTCTTTTGTCTGTGGGTACAAGGAGATAGACTGAAAATGTCTTCTTTAAATGCAACCTCTCCAGGCATTCAGAATCAGACTTTTACAACCAGAGGATAGATTTAATTCAAATATAACTTCAAAGTTTGAATGCAATCAGTTTTTACTGACCTGCTAATCAAGTGAAGGCCTCCAGTTCAGATTACTGGATGGGATAAGGATTAAAGGAAAAGTAACGTTTTTTTACAATTTGAGCCTTATTTCGGTAATAAAACAAGTTGTTTTACTCACCCATAGCACTTTGGTGTCATATGGAGCATTTCCGGAGATGTTTTAGCCTAGCGCGACTTATAGCCATAGCTCGGGGCATTCCCCGAGCATGTAATATGCCCCGTGCGGGCTCCAAATAACACAAACTTTAGCACTTTTCAAATCATAGAAGCTCGATGTCTTTAGTCTAGGATTACAGGCCACTTTTGATTCAAACGAAATCGGAGATTTATCCATAGTTTACAGCTATGCGTTCCATGTTTGGGTCCCGGGAGCTGCGAGCACACTCCGCACATGCGCACTGGCGTCCATATCTACTCGAAACTATGGCTAAATCTCGGATTACAGGCCACTTTTGACCAAACGAAATCGTAGAATAAAGACATCGAGCTTCTATGATTTGAAAAGTGCTAAAGTTTGTGTTATTTGGAGCCCGCACGGGGCATATTACATGCTCGAGGAATGCCCCGAGCTATGGCTATAAGTCGCGCTAGGCTAACGGCGTTAGCCTAACGCTAATCTAAAACATCTCCGGAAATGCTCCATATGACACCAAAGTGATATGGGTGAGTAAAACAACTTGTTTTATTACCGAAATAAGGCTCAAATTGTAAAAAAACGTTACTTTTCCTTTAACTTCTCAAATGCAATAGCAAAATTTAAAGTTTGTGTGGCAATATAAAGTCTACAGTGAAAAAGATGCCACAGCCATTAAGAAAATGTTGTACCTTTTTAATCCAATACAAGACAGTGGCTAGTTAGTTGGTCAATTACATTTTATGACATTTTAACCAATATGACACATTCAAACTGGCACAATCTTAATAATAAATCTAATTTTCTGACTGCAATGATGAACACGCACAGACAGATGCCCCTGAAGGATCTTCCTGCAGTAGCACACACACACACACCTGTCTGTTTCCATGGTGTCTCTATGGTGACAGCCAGAGGTGGGAGGTTTCACCCAATAACACTTACGACATCATCTCACCCCCCACCCCATCCCTCACACCCATCTCCCCCTGGCCTGATCCGAGCCTATAGCACCCAGTAGAGGAATGTACCAGGTAGGAATAACAAGGAGATGTGTGGAATTCAATCAAATGAAAGTATGTTTTTACGTTAAGGTGCACTGTGTGTTACTTTTCAGGTGGGGGGTTTGACTGCTGCTCGTCTCCATGGAGATTATTGCTTTGCTTGGAATGTGAATATGTGGAAAGACAATCCAGCGACAGTAAGAATGGCACTAAAGGTAATAAAAGCAACTTAAATGCAAGGTAAATAAGTTTATTGCCATACTGTGGTAGATTCCAAAGTAATAACATTTCCATGCAACAAGTAGTGTGAATTAGTGCGTCTTTAAAGGTTTGTCATTTGTATTGGCAACTACCACAGCAGCTCATCTCAAAAGAAATGAAAGAAAAACACTAAAAATAATGCAATTTGAAGACACAAATAAAATGGGTTTTGTATGGCAACAAAGCAGTAATCAAATATCAAGAGGTTATTAATCTAATTTAAATAGAAGTAAAGTAAATGGGTAAATTGTAATCTCATTATATTTGAATATCACTATTAACCTGTTTACAACAAACAACAAAACAACAATACAAAACAACAATAAACCACCAATTATTCATCAATCAACACAAAATATTCCAAAAGTTCTCTTCTCAACCACTGACAACATTTTAAACCCCGATTAGCACATTTTAGCACATTCGACTACTGTAATGCCCTGCTCTCTGGTCTTCCCAAAAAGAGTATTTCAGGTTTGCAATTATTACAAAATTCAGCAGCACGTGTCCTGACTAGGACCACAGGACGGGACCACATTACAGCGGTTTTAAAGATCCCATGACATGGTACTTCTTGATGCTTTTATATGGCTCCTTAATGGTTCCCTAATACTGTAAATGAATCCTTCTTCAAAATCAACACTCAGTGCATGAGAAACAGAGATAAGATGAGAAAGAGTATTTTTTTTTTCTCTGAACAGGCCATTATGGGCGTTGTTGCTTGAATGCAAATGAGGAGAAAAGAGCTGGCCTATAGTAGAGGGTGGGGGCGTGGCCAAACTCTCTGCTCTCAGCTGATCCACTTCCGTGTTTTTGCACGGGGGGAGAGATTTGAAGCGTTCCATTGAAAAATAAACACATTTCCACATAAAATAAAATTAAACCACTGCTGTTCAAAGGTCCAGAGGCTCAGATAAAGGACTTCCGAGCCTAGAAACACTCGGATGTGCCTCCAGGCAAATAAAAAAACGCATTTCGCATTGCCTAGCGCATTCGCAGTCCAAACTCTCTGGGCGTGATTTACAGAAACGCTGAGTTCAGACAGACGGGGGTGGAACTGCATTTGCATTTCTTTTTTCGATCTGACGTCAATAAGGTGCCTTGTTCAAAATCGCCCGTTTGAGCTCCGATTTTTTGTAACGCAGAAAAGGATCGCAAATGCTCAGTTTAGACATTTCGCAACTTTTAACCATGGGGGGGGCTAAACAGGGTAGGGGAGCTCACATTAATGTTCAAAAACCTCAGAAAGTGAAAATTTCATGCCATGGGACCTTTAACAAATAAATAGCCATTTTCATTCAGATATGGTTCAAACTGGGCATTGCTCAAACTAAAGGCTAGTTATCTGGCCAGACACACATAACACATAACAATCAGCCTACATAAGACACAGTAATCATTTGACATACAGCTTTAGTTCAAGTGGGTTTCTTTTGGGGGAGTGGGATTTTCCAGCTTGTAAAACCTTGGGCCAGAAGTGTGCATTTTGTGCAAGAAGTGTAAAAACTGAATAGAATGTGGGCACTTGGAATATAGATATTTCTGGTCATTTCAGAAAGACCAATATAACCAAATATGTAATAATATCAAAAGTAGTCCTTTTATCGAAACATTTATGAATTAAAATGACTATTATATGTGATTTTTTGCAGACTGAGTAAAATGGGCTTTGAGCAATTTCTAAAGGACTTTTTACATGCTGTATTTAGTCGCCCTATAATCAGTAAGAACTGGTAGTTACTTTCCAATATTAGGAGATAGACTGTGTTTTTCCCATTATTACAAAGATAAACGCTTATCTAGTCACTCTTATAACAGCTATGGACATCTTTGCTTTTCCATACGAGGTGCTTTCTTTTTGTATTGGCACTAAAGGCTCTTATTGTCTACTGTTTTCATTGCCTGCATCCGCTGCATGACTTTAACTCAATCAGACCACCCTTACCCTCCCCCACTCCCCAGGGCTAGAACCAGCGCCCCCACGCTACACACAGGGACTGGTAATGCATATCTGCTATGGTGCAAACAGAAAAAAATGCAATATAATGTCTGTGCTGTGCAAATAAAACAGCTTCAGGAGGAAATTTATCCAACATTATGGATCAGTTCAAGCATAAATATTCAAATACACAATACTGTCTTTAGGCGGGTGGCAAGTCAGTCAGCCATACTGCACGCATGATCAGCTTCAACGATTCTATATAAAAAGATAGTTGTGCAATTTTTGGGTAAATATAGTGAAGATATACACTTCCATCAGAGTTTTGTTGTGCGTATATGTGATCAAACAGGGATAATAATTCATCTGTTGTACTTGTTGCCCTTTCAGTATGTGTACAGTAGGGATGCGACGAGACACAATTTCCACAAGATGAGATGAGTTTGGGTCCACGATAATGAGACGAGATGAGATTTTACATTTTGTGATTCTAATTTTGGCCTCACATTTTTTAAAATTTGTCTTAATTTTTGGAACTATTAGAGATGCAACTCAGTAATACGTAACTTACTAATAATACTTTCTTTGTCCAATCCAAATGTAAACACTAACTATAAAATTTCACAAGAAACTTTTCTCATGTGTGCACAATCTTGTAGCAATTTTGTCTCACAAGATATTGTGGCACAAGATCTTGTACCATCCCTAGTATATAGTAAAATTCAATCAATATTATATGTCAATATTTATCTATAGCTACACCTTGCCACCAGCTTGTCTCTATAATCATCATTCTTATTACTGAAAATCTAGGTCCAAAATGTCAAAATGTCATCATGCTGATAATTATCCAAATCTCTCAGGGTTTTTTTCCGTCAGACCAATTTGTCCATGTGAATCTCTGACAGCATGTTAGCTTATCCAGCACTAACTGCCTGCATGAGTCCAAACCTCGTCCACAGCTTGTGTCAGGCTGGGGTGTAAACACGCAGTAAGGCTCTTGGCGAAAACACTGTTTGCATGCGGCCGGCTGGAGGATTCTGAATACCATCTATAATTATTCCTCTGAGGACCATTCTCAACTCTGTCTCTAGACTCGTGTATTGAGCATGTGTTTATGATGTGCAATGGACATTAAAGACCAGTGCTGCAATTCTCTAGCCCCCTCAACAAATTAGAGGCAAATATTGTCCAATGGGAAAATATTACAGCTGATTTACCGCTGTAAAATCCAATAATGCACCTCATAAAAGTTATTCACTCTGCCCTCTACCAGGTTAAACAGATCAACTCTGTTTTTATAGTGTTATTATATATTAAGTGCTGCTGTTTTGTACTGTTGATTACCATTGATAAATTACTTTTTATAACACATTTTTCTCTAGATGGCAATGAAAGCAGTTATGAACAAGGGTTGTTTAAAAAAAAAAAAAAATTTGATACAGAATTTACATAGAAAATAAATTGATCGATTTGAATCTTTTCTAAATATCGACCTGTATTGTTTATTATTGTTGAGGTATTGAAATCAGTACAGTGGTACCTCACCTTACGAAATTAATTCGTTCCAGAAGTGGTTTCGTAACGTGAAAAATTCGTAAGTTGAGTAGCTATTTCAATGGAAAAAGCCTGATCCGTTCCAAGTTTTTTTTTTATAGTGTAACTTTTTTTTTTATAGTGTAACGTTGTTTTCTGCATCCTGGCGGGCTAAGAGACTAGACCAGGACTAAAAGAACGTGGAATAAACCAGGTCTGGCCAGAACTAAACCTGGATTGGACCTGTTATTATTATAACATGGCAGTGCCGTTGGAGGAGCGCGTTGCTCGTGTCTCCGCGCACCTTGCGGTGCGGGGCGGGCTCTGCTTCTATCTGACCTCCAGAGCCGGGGCGCTGACACTGTGAGTTAACAGGCCGAGGAAGGTGCTCTATCAGCGGTGTTGTGAGATGTGTCTATCTTGTGTCTATAGCTCAGTGCAGAAGAGAGAGTCTGCCTTTTTTTTAATTTGCATTCTCCACCACTGTAAGCGCGCGATGTCCACAAGGGAGTTAACCCCGGAGGGAAAGCTATCTCCGGCCCTGGAGAAGACGATCTCCCCTGTGTCTCCCAACCACGGTTAGGAGATGAGAGCAGGAATGGATAACAGCAGGCAAGACCGCGGGGTCTCGCTCGGGTTGGGCGCTGGTTCTATGTGACTTCCAGGTCTAGACCAGAACTAAACCAGGTCTAAACCAGGACCGGAGCAGGAATAAATCACCCCGTGCTCGGCCCGCGCGTGCTCGGCCCCGAGGAGGAGGCACGGCTGCATCCCGCAGCCCCGGTGTAGCGCGGCCTTGCGCCGTGTCGACGTGATCCTTCGATGTCGGCTCTTCCTATCACTGTGAAGCAGAATTCACCAAGTGTTGCATTGTTCACTCACTAAGGGAACGTGAGCTGGGTTTAGACAGGTGTCGTGGGACAGGTGAGTTTTACCATACTGATGATGTGTTGTTGTGTCTCCCCTCGTTTCGGGGCGTGCATCTGAGCGCGCATTAATTGAATTTTTGAGATTTGTTGTTTTTAAAGTGCTTTATAAATAAAGTTGGATTGGATTGGAGATTTCGCGTTTCGTAACTTGAAATTTCATTCGTATCTAGAGACCAAAATTTGACGTGAAGGCGTTTCGTAACTTGAAATTTTCGTTTGTTGGGTCATTCGTAAGGTGAGGTACCACTGTATAGCATATCAAGTCTGACATTTTTAGTGTCACTAATATCAACACAACTGTTGTTTGTTTTGATTAAGAAATTTGGCAATGGAGTTTACTAACAATAGCAAAGTAAAGATTGTAGTTATAAATAAACTACTGAAAGCAGACTATATTAGATATAAATCAGGACTTTAAATTCACAAACCTTTGGATGCTCACACAAGAAGTTGAAACCACCTTTTGTGCACCACCGGGTTGTGTGTATCCCAGCCTATGAATGAATTTAAATGGAAAGAGGAGGTGCTGCTGGCCCACTACATTCAGTGTGGTCTACTGAACACAGGCGAGATGGATGCCGGAGTCAACTACAGTTTGACTTTTGCCATAAAACTTAAAAAGAAACACTGCTAGATTTCAGCTCAAGGAATGCAGTTAAGTTTCAGATTGACTTCTCCTTTCTGGCTCTGATCACCAGCCGTTAGATGATTATGACCTAAAGAGGTAAGAGGCCTATCTAACAAAAGCTCAAAAGACAACATTTATTAGTCCATTGGAGTAAATAAAGAGGTTGTTTTCCCTTTTTAAAAAGATTGCAGTGAGCCTCCCAACTCAGCATTTTATAAAGCAGAATGGCAATTATCAGCCCACAACTGCGCCCCATTTCTGTCAAGGCACCATTGTCTGTGTTAATTAAAATGCATTGACAAGGCTTTTATAGTGATGGGACCATAGACACATATGAACACATTATAAAGACCAATGCGATTCAAGTGCTACAACTGCTTATTTTGGTATTACTTAGCATAGCAAGCCATTTTCTATACTTTACCAAGACAAAGTTTGGAACCAGGTCTTCACTTCCTGAATTCTGATGGGTGTGATTGACAAGCAGGATAACCAATCAGAGAAATGCATGTTTTGTTCATGTCAAAACCAACATGGTGACTTGAAAGTAAAAAAAATAAAAATAAAATAAAAGAGAACTGAGAAGAGCGGATCGGCATTTTGTCAAAATTCTATGTTCTATCTCGCAATGGTCCAAATTCTTGAGTCAGTATTAGGGATGCAAATTATTGATTAATTAATTAATTGATAGTTGATTGACCTTTTCGATCGATTAACGATTAACTGACAAGTGGTGTTTTTCACCTGAATTTTAGTGTTTCAATAGGGTCTTTAAGAATATAAGCTATAGTATACATAACACTGAGTCAAAAATATATCATAGTATTATTATATTGTATATTCCTCAATTAATTATTCCTTAGTAAAAAGCACACAAATGTATTGATGCTGAATAACAAAATACATTCTTTATTGAAAATAAATTGAGGACGTTTTTTGTAAAAGCTCCGTGATATGAAATGATAAAAAAATGAATTGATCGGGGAAAACATTTCACTCACACACACGCACAGTCGCACACACACGCACACACACGCACACACACCAGCACACGGACCGGACAGCGGGCTGCTTCCACTGCGCTTTCACTGCGGAGGAGCACGTGCAGCGCGCACATGTTCACGCAGTCAGCGGGACGCGGAGCGAACACAGCCGCAAAAATTGGGTTCGCAGGAGAACATTTTGCACTGCTTCTAGATCCGGCCGCAGATGTAACGCTATGGTCCTTCTCGTGAGTGGGTTCGCATCTCGTGTTCACATTCCAGAGTAGCGCCCTCTCCTCTAGCGATTAGTTACAATTAATGCATTTTTAATCAACCAACGTCTTGATCGACAATTAATCGTAAGTCGATTAATTGTTGGCATCCCTAGTCAGTATGCATCAAAAAGATAAGATAAGATATGCCTTTATTAGTCCCACAGTGGGGAAATTCCAGTGTTGCAACGCACAGATCAAGAACAGCAAGAAAAAGTAGCATGCAACAGAACAATATAATAAATAAATAATGGCCTAGGATAATTTAAAAATAGACCTAAAAATAGAAACATGCTCTTTTGCATGTGGTTTACAATATCACAGTCACTTATTAATAGAATTGCATCAGTATGTGACCAAAGAGAAAACTAGAATTCTATTTTTAGAATGATGGTTTAATAATTCAGTTTTTTCAGTAGATTCTCAACTCATGACTTGGCAGCAGCATCTTTTCTCTGGCTTTAGTTCACACCTGCTACCAAAGCACACTGGGAAATCTACCCAATTTGGACTTCATACAAGATTATAAATTGAGTTTGGTCTACTCTGCAGTGCTTTGTAAGAGCGCCCCAGCAGAAGGCTTACATAACAGTGATGAGAGGGTGATATGAGAATCAAGGGCCTGGGGCGAAAATTTGTTACATTGCTGTCTCTGTCTGCAAAGATAGAGGAATGGAGAAAATCTAGTGAGACGATTTTGTTCATGAAGAGCAAATAAATGACTAAATGTGGTTTGTTTTTGTTTTTCTCTCTCCAACGGGTGGCCACCTGGTGAATAATTATTTTTAGGAAGTGCTCAAAAGTGGAACATCTGAGGAAACAAGCTTGCAATGTGATGAAGTAAGAGCAAAGGCTAAAGCTAAATATCAGTCTCAAATAAGTGGGCATTATTAGTCTTAAAACTTGAGTAAACATAGGTCGCGCAACATGCAGGAGTCCGTATTCAAAGTAAGGGTGGATTTGTTTCTATTGAAGTTTTGAAAAAATGAAATGTGGTTCACATTTGCAAAGAGTAATTTCACTTGCAAATTTCTTTTCTCACATGCTCATTTGTAAATGTGTTATTATCTTGATGATGTAAGCCATAAGGAAAACTCAAAACTAAATGGTTGAATACATAGAAAAAAACAGTTGGTTATACTATTTTTACTGACACTAAGCACTAGCAATATGCTGATAATTTCATAAGAAATTATCACATTTTAACCATGCTGGGTTATTCACAATATCAGATTAACCAAAACACCACATTTTAAAAGGTCCCATGGCATGAAATTATCACTTTCTGAGGTTTTTGAACGTTAATGTGAGCTCCCCTACCCTGTTTAGACAGCCCAAACGGGCGATTCTGAACAAGGGAATTTCTGACGTCACACTCGGGGAAAAATGCAAATGCAGTTCCACCCCCTGTCTGGATGTCTACCCACCGTCTCTGGAAATCATGCCCAGAGAGTTTGGACCGCGAAAGAGCTACGCAATGCGAGATGCGTTTTTTTATTTGCCTGGAGGCACCTGAGAGTGTTTCCAGGCTCGGATGTCCTTTATCTGAGCCTCCGAACCTCTGAAACAGCAGTGGTTTAATTTTATTTTCTGTGAAAATGTGTTTATTTTTCAATGGAAATCGTCTCATATCTTACTCCGCGCTTAATCGCAGAAGTGGGGCCAGCGCACATTGCACCGCTAAACGAGGAAAGAGCGGAGAGTTTGGCCACACCCCCACCCGCTGCACTGGCCTGTCTCTGTCCTCCTCATTTGCATTCAAGCAACAACGCCCAGAATAAAGTGTTTCAGAGAGATATTTTTGACTCTGACTGTGTTCATGGGGCTATCTCATAGGGGTGTAAATCAGACACTTCAAGCTGATTCGATATGATATCGATTTCTTAAGCCAATGATTCGATTATTTTCGATACTTGAGAATTCCCCACGATTCGATACAATTTGATTAAATGGTGCATAGTTTTCACTTTATGTATTAATGATGTTTTGAATAAATTTTATTACAGAAAAATTCGATTCGATTCAATTCTCTTGTGGACGCATCGATGCATTTGGATCGTCGGCTGTAGGATCGATGCATCGATACGAATCGATTATTATTTACACGACTACTATCTCATGCACTGAGTCTTGATTTTGAAGGAGGATTCATTTACAGTATTAGGGAACCATTAAGGAGCCATATAAAAGCATCAAGAAGTACCATGTCATGGGATCTTTAAGCAAGTCATAAGTCAAACCAGTGTCAATCTGTATTATTTTACTTTAATGTGCAATTTCAATACAATTCTCTTTTATTATTAGACTACATTATTTGGGTTGCTGTTTCTTATCTTATACATTATGGATTTATTGTCATAGATTTTCTATATTTACACAATATGCTGATAATTTCATATTATGCTAATTTGGTAAAAAAAAAAAAAAAAAAAGAATAACATTTTGACAACTCCACAAAACTGACTGACCCACTTCTCCTTTATAGCGTTTATATGGTTTATGATACTTTTTTATTATTATTATAAAGACATGGGGTTTATGGGACATTATGGGGCTGGACTCCTGCTAAGTGCTGAGAGAATTTTCCAGAGCTGTGAAGATAAAAACATGGTAGGTCAACCCCTTGACCTACCTGCAGTTTGCTTATTATGAACTCCTCTCTGCTAAGGTTTTATAATGGAATATATGAAACACTTTGTCACATAAAGAATATACCAAAAAGTAGATTTGCAGTTTATCAGGATTCAGTTTATAGTGCAAATATTCATGAGTAATAACACGGATGAGAAAAAAACTACGAACTACAAGACTTATACAGGAATGTCATGCATTTCAGAACACATTTGAAACTAATCAGCTAAATATATATTTTGGAGTTCCTTCTAAAAAGCCCATAAGCAACCAAAAGTAAAATGTACAAATAATAAATGTTGAAATTCAGTAGCTGCTACAAAGCATTTTTACATAGCCTAACAAATTATATTCAAAATCTACTAAAGAAACAAATAGGGTAACAATCATCAAAGTAAATAAGTAAATAATCCAACATAGAGATCAGGAAGTTCTGAATGAAATAATTGAATCATGTTGGCTGATACTAAAGGTCGTGATTAGGCAGTCCCTGATTCCCTGAACAAGTCCCTGATTCTGATAATAATATTTTTCACTGTTACGCAACAAAGCAGCAGCTAAACAATCTGACTTGTCAAATTTCATCTCGACACCGGTAATTAAACCCATCATGGCGCTCTGCTGGTCTCCATGACAACAGCTGAGATACCCAACGAGCTTGTTAGATGCATTTTTGTGTTTCAGAAAATGGACAGTGTCAAAAGGCAAGCAGAGAGTGAGGCTACTGCAGTGGATATAAGCTTTCAGTGGATTTTCAAAGCATTTAGATTTTTTAATGCTTTGACATCTCTAATATCTAGCTACCAAAACTAATAGACCAGAACTAATTTTTTACATGGGCACACCATGTATCTTTTCTGATGGAGCGTGAACGAGATGTCATTGCTTTGCTTGAAAATTTCCACTCTTCTGACCTGGCCTGACACCCATTTTTCTCCCTGGAGATAAACAAATTTAATGCCATTCTGGAACATTTCAAACATTAGGATACCATCTTATTTTGTGTGGTGTTAAAAATAAGCCAATAAACTTAAAGATCCCATGACATGGTACTTCTTGATGCTTTTATATGGCTCCTTAATGGTTCCCTAATACTGTAAATGAATCCTTCTTCAAAATCAACACTCAAATGCGCCGTTGTTTCCTTGTTACTGTGCGCTGTCTCCCACTTCCGCGGTTCCGCTAAACAGGGTAGGGGAGCTCACATTAACGTTCAAAAACCTCAGAAAGTGAAAAGTGCATGAGAAACAGAGATAAGACGAGAAAGAGTATTTTTTCTCCCTCAGAACAGGTCATAATGGGAGTTGTTGCTTGAATGCAAATGAGGAGAAAAAAGCTGGCCAATAGTAGAGGGTGGGGGCGTGGCCAAATGCTCCGGTCTCCGCTGTAGCTCACAGCTGATCCATTTCCTTGTTTTTGCACGGGGGAGAGAATTGAAGCGTTCCATTGAAAAATAAACACATTTCCACATAAAATAAAATTAAACCACTGCTGTTCAAAGGTCCAGAGGCTCAGATAAAGGACTTCCGAGCCTAGAAACACTCGGACGTGCCTCCAGGCAAATAAAAAAACGCATTTCGCATTGCCTAGCGCATTCGCAGTCCAAACTCTCTGGGCGTGATTTACAGAGACGCTGAGTACAGACAGACGGGGGTGGAACTGCATTTGCATTTCTTTTTTCGATCTGACGTCAACAAGGTGCCTTGTTCAAACTCGCCCGTTTGAGCTCCGATTGTTTGTAACGCAGAAAAGGATCGCAAATGCTCAGTTTAGACATTTCACAACTTTTAACCATGGGGGGGGGCTAAACAGGGTAGGGGAGCTCACATTAACGTTCAAAAACCTCAGAAAGTGAAATTTTCATGCCATGGGACCTTTAATACTTAATACCCAGGTCACATCATCTGGTCTGTTTAATTGCAGACCTTATCAGTGCATTGTAATTATCCTGCGGTCTCAGTTGAGTTCCCATCACAAAAGAGTCAGGGGATTTTGCCTCGATCCAGGTTCAGTCCTCATTTAACCCAGGACAAAATCTGTTTTTATTCTAGATTTAATTCAGCTAACTACAGTATGCCAAAGCACCACTTCTACAGGCAGTTATGCTATAGCTATAAAGGGCCAGAATGTCTGTAAATAATACTTTGAGTAATTGACAATTCCTGTTCAGGTGTTTTTAAGTCAATATTAAGAAGACAAAACCTGTATAAATAAACAATGGGTACATCAGCAAAAAATAAAGAGTCTGTCCTGATTTGAACCAGTGCAAAAGTAAAAATATTTCCTCAACAACAGTGTGTGTATTATGACATGCCATCCTCTCATAAATGGACTACATTCACAGACTTCCCGTTAGCCCCACAGCTGACAAAATCCAGACATATTTATATCCACAAAAGGTCAACATTGTCTCTTGCCAAATTGTGCACTGACTTTGGGCTGAAACGCAAAACATCTTCTTCAAAACAGATTATCACTGTGTTAAGAGGCAGACTGGTCATAATCAAAGAATAGCACAACAATCATTTATCAATTTACAAATGAACACTCAGCCTGACACATCTGAGTGAGAAGCTGCTATTTTGTAGTTAGTGGGTACAATCAAAGATAAAAAACAAACAAACAAACAAAAAAGTAAGTGTATGGAGTGAATAATGAATCAAAACCAGGGGCAATCTGAAATCTGAATTAAACTGATATCACAATTTTCTTAGAGGCCAAGTCATGACTATCATGGCTTTTGCACTGTGTAGTTTTAGAAACTTAAAAAAAAATGACTGTAATGGATTCAAGTGCCTGGATGTCATTTACAGCTTTAAATGACATTAAATGTCTACTTATTTCACTCCAGTCTCCAAGAGCACTGGGACCTACAATGGGACATGTCCGGGCATGTTTAAGTTCTTTCTATTTTGAGGGGCTATGAACTTTGAGTTGTGTGTTGGCTGCTACTGCATTTAAGCTCAGTGACATTTTCAGCCAACGACAACAGAAAAAGCATAACAACAATGCCTTATTGAAAACATTGTTGGTTGAAACAACTGTTAATAGCAATTCCTTGATGTAATGATAGAAAAACACGTTATATAGGCTAAAAATGAGCAAATTTGCAAAATTATAACTCCTACAGCAAGCCGCAGCTACTCATAAGAGGTTAAATTAATTGCCAAATTATGATGATGATGATGATGATGATGATGATGATGATTATTATTATTATTATTATTATTATTATTATTATTATTATTATTTTAATCATAACAAAAACTACTCCTTGCTCCTGACAGGTAAGGTCAAAGTGCTTTACACACGCTTCTACCCATCAGTATATCTTAGTCGCAGCATCTTATAGTGCAGTGTTCTTTAGTAGTTCATTTGAGGTTTTGAAGCTCATCTTTGGCATGTTAATCTCATCTGGGCCTCAGGTGCTGAGCGGCCATTTTGAATCATGAAATTCGTTCTCCTTCAGCTCACTCTCATCGTGTCGAGGTGAGGACATAAGATTCTGATCAAAGTCTTGTATGTGTCATAGAGGAGTGCAGTCTCTCATGGGTCAGAATATCAAAGCTGAAACACTGATTGCAGATAGTTAACGCTGAAGGAGCTGTTTGGTAAATGAGTAATACATTTTACATAGAGGAGTGCTGTAGAAAGACCAGCTTTTCTTGTACAGGGCAATAGTTTAACAGCATATCCATGGGTTTCTGTCATATGACATTGTTTTTCCTGTTTTGGAAGCCATTCTCGGGCCCATTGAGCATTCAACTGTGATGTTTTGAATCATTTATCACATGGCATTGGTAGCCACCTATGCTAATTTGACATCACTTCAAGAGCTTTCACTATTGAGGCAAACAAATAACTGTTAAGTAATTGACAATGCTTTACTTCAAGGAATCAATATCACTTGAATTCAAGTGGAGGCACATCGAAGTGTCTTGCCTAAGGACATAAAAGCAGCATGTACTTGAAATGGGAATTCAACAGCCCACTTAAAGGTCCTGTATTATGCAAAAGTGATTCTTGCAAGCTTTAAGCCATGTTATAATGTTGTTAACTCATCAAAAACATACCTGGAGTTGTGTTTTTATTCACACATGTTTGAGTAACCCTTTTATGTCTGGTATATCAACATATCCAAAGCTCACAGTGCTGTGTTCCACTTTGTGATAGCATGAAGCGGTAGTTTTCACATTAACAGCTAACTTTTACCTTTAGTTCAGTAGAGATGGACAATTTCAGGGCTTAAATCATCCAAATTATTCTAGTGAAGGTGTATGGAGTTTAAAATACAGTGGAGCACTTCCTGTATAACCACATGACATCACAAGGTGGAAAAGATTGTTATTCGTTTGAGAGAAGAACTCAGCCTAAATATACAGGGTTTGTGTGTTTAACATGTGTGAATGAAACAAACCAAAATTCCAGATGTGTTTTTGAGGAAACAACATTATAATATAAATCAGAAAATTGGGACTAAACCTGGAAATAAACCGGGACTAGATCAGGGCTAAAACTAGGACTAGAACAAGAGGATGAAACCCAAGTTGTCATCAGGACTTCAGTTTACAGTTTACAGTGAATATCAAGCAACATGTTCTTTGATAATTTTCAAAAACAATGCAGGAGGTGTCTAAATACAACAGCAGGTGTGCCCAATTGAATGACTTTCCTGTTTGTTCACTTTGGGCTGATGGGAACGTTGGGGTGTCAACAACAATCGACTGAAAATATGTGGCCTGGTAAGTCTCCTATGCATGTATGAGCTATCTGAATATTTGGAAAGCAGAGCAAGAAATAATACAGCAATACATGTGGGTAGAAAGAGTGGTGTCTCTATAAAATTGTGTTGAATTAAATTGACTTGTGGTTGTGTATTAAAATACCACAAGTGTGATGGAAAACTGCTTATTGAGTTACAGAAGGTCAGCCATAACAGTGCCATTAAATTAACAATATAAATGACTAATTTATCATTTAGTTATATTGTATAATGTGGGGAAAGCAGATGATTTTATTTTATATTTGAGGACAAAAATATGTTGCTGTCTTTAAAGGGACAGTGTGTAAGATTTTTACCCGTTAATTACTGAAATTGAAGATACCCATTCAAAAATACAGTGTTTTCCAAGCCTTTTCACTTCCATCATGAAATCAAAGTATTCTTTTGGACGTAGATATAGTCACATAAAAGGGGGATCTTCCCCATGCAGAGGCAGCCATTTTGAATACGAGAGCCGCAGAAGGACATTTGGGCTCCGCCTTCGCCTTCGGCAAGGCTCGTGGTTTTGGGTAAACAACACAAGCATGCTGCCGGATCAGACGTCGTAATGGATCTAACACGTGTTTTGGACTAAATTGTTTTACTGGATTTTATTCGCTGGATCCTTACGGACAAATTGAGAGCAAGTTTATGGTGAAATACAGAGTTTGACCAGTGCAAAGCATTCTAAGGTAAGCTAACCTCGTTTTGTGCTTTTCCGTATAAAAGCCCCATGTGCTCGGGGAGTGATTGTTGTGCAGGGAAATGAATTGCATAGTCAAAAAGAGAAGACTGTAAGGTTTCATTTGATGTGTAGAGTGTCATGGTACATGATCGGGAATGTGTGTTTTCATGAGAAAAAAAAAAAAAAAAAAAAAACGGGACCGCGTTTTATTTATACAGTAGCGGCGCGCAGGTGACCCTCGAGGTCTGCTGTAGCTAAAACAGAAAGTGCAATAGCACCATCCACCTATGCGCCACGAATCCTACACACTGGGGCTTTAAATTTGAAACTTGATATTTGAATTTTGGCAAAGATGCATTGTTATCCAAATTTTAGGATATGTTTAAAGGCCTTATATTGCTGTGTTTTCTGATCTATAATGTTGTTTCCTCATCAAAAGCATTCCTGTAGTTTTGTTTTGTTTCATTCACACATGGTTAATACACAGATCCTGCATATTTAGGCTGTTCCACCTTGAGATGTCATGAAGACAGACTAATAATAAAGGGTTACTCAAACAAATGTGAATGAAACAAAACACTCCGGGTATGTTTTTGATGGAGTTAGCAAGATTATAACATGACTTAAAGCTCACGAGAATCAATTTTATGTAATATAGGACATTTAACTCATAAAATAAAACGGTTCAAGTCAACATATTACTAAACTACAAAAATTGTTTGTTTTTTCTATTGATTTGTTTCAGCAATCCCCAGAGTTTGTATATTTACTACTATTGCCCTTTTATAGTTTAGTTTGTCAGTGCCTTTTATGTCAATTCCTTCAAGTCCTGCCATGACTTCTGCACTTTATATTACACTATGAGTTACATTATAGGGCAGTGTCCACTATTAACCCCTGCTGTATCAGGTGGATTGAGTAACACCCTCATAGTTTGACTAGGCTATTAAAACTGTAATGTAGCCATTATCTACTGCTTATGCCACAGGAAGTGCATGATCACTCTTCTTCTATATGATAAAGTGTGTGGTGTCTGCTGTGAGCTCTCTTAAAAGTATAATGCTGTAAAAAGAGGAAGAGGTTTTGTGTCTTATGAAAGCCGTCAGTGCACCCTAACTAGAATCAGGAAGGAAATGTTTACTGGCATCAACCAAAAAATATCAACAAAACATTATAACGTGAATCCGCATTTGACAGAAGCAAACACAAGATCTGCAGTTTTGGAGATGATTACAGACTTTCCCACAGGTTTATACCAGAATATAGTGGTGGAAAAAGATCTTTGATAATACAACAAGCAAAAGGGATTGTTTTTTTTAATAGCAACTTATTGCTCAGATTGTTTGAAACAATCTGGAAGGGGATGGGGGGGGGGGGGGGGGGTATTCTTTACTCTTAGACCTCGCTCATTGCTGGCTCTGACTATTTTGTCAAATTAAAATGATCAAACAATCCACAATACAAGATCAAATTCATCACAATTAAAGGAAAAGTAAAGGTTTTTTTACAATCTGAGCCTTCTTTCGGCAATAAAACAAGTAGTTTTACTGGTGTCAATTGGAGTGGTATCGCAGAAGTAATGTTGGAGCCATTCTGTTCTACTAATGATCCCGTATCCGTTAGCGTGAGTGCTCGGGGCACTGCTTTGCGCTCTCCAAATAACACAAACTTTAGCACTTTTCAAATCACAGAAGATCGCTGTGTCAGGGTAGAGTTTTAGTAGATTCCAAAACGGCCTGAAACCCGATATCGCAACAGAAAAGTAAAGTTCAGAGCGGTGTTAGCTTCTTTCGGACTAGCGGTGTTTACAAAACAGCTGAGTTCACGCATGCGCACTGTCCTCTCTGATGACGTCATCAAATGAAACTATAGCTGGATATCGGGTTTCAGGCCGTTTTGGAATCCACTAAAAGTCTACCCTGACACAGCGATCTTCTGTGATTTGAAAAGTGCTAAAGTTAATGTTATTTGGAGAGTGCAAACTAATGCCCCGAGCATATGATACAAGTACCATGTTAACGGATACGGGATCATTAGTAGAACAGAACGGCTCCAACATAACTTCTGCGATACTATTCCAATTGACACCAAACTGCTATGGGTGAGTAAAACTACTTGTTTTATTGCCGAAAGAAGGCTCAGATTGTACAAAAAAAACGTTACTTTTCCTTTAAGATGGGAAGATCAGTGTTGAAGTTCAGAAGGTGCAAATGTTCAATCAATTTGGCATCAAAACAATGATCATTTCCAGTATTAAAACTCCTATAATACACAAAACTGACTCTTGGGAGGTTTTATAATGTCATTTTATAATGTACCTCATCAAAAGCATACCTGGAGTTGTGTTTTGTTTCATTTCATTAATTTTGTTCAAACACTTGTTAGAGTAATCCTTTATTATTAGTCTGTTTACATCTCTAAAGCTGAACATTTGTGATGTCATGTAGCAGCAGTTCTCAAGTTAACAGCTAACTTTTTACCTTTTGCTCAATAGAGACTGGCGGTTCCAGGGCTGAAATTATCCAAATGATTCTAGTGAAGGTGTAAGGAGTTTAAAACAGTACAGATAATACAGTGGAGTGTTTTCGGTATAAGAGCCTAACACAGCCTAAATATGCTAGTCTGGTTAACACCTGACCATATCACAAGTGAGATATGGGTCTGGAAACTCGCTTCGAAAAATCCCGTAGCGGAGGTGTGGTTAGCGATTGCCATCGGCCGTTTATTGGGCGTTATGAATGTCTATCATTGAGCGTATACGTAAGTCCATAGCCAATCATGTCAGTTGTCAGTTCAAACTACAAGCTTCTGTTTGTCATGTAGTACGCGTCACCGTCTTGCCACACCTCCCCCGCTCTCTGATTGGGGCCCTAAATCTGGGACTCTCGCTTGGACGAGTTTCCAGGCCGCCTTCCAGTTCGAAACGAACGGAAGCGGCCTGGGAATTCCCAGGCTATAAATATGCAGGATTTGTGTGTTAAAAGGTGAAACGACACACAACTTCAGGTATGTCTGTGATGAATAAACAGCATTATAACATAGACCAGTAAATAGTGTAATAATGTAAAAGGCCCTTTAAATGCAACCATTGATACATTTTCAAACCTTCCCTTTATATGTTATAACAAACTAGCCACATGTTTTTGGTATCACTGATATAACCCTCAGACTTCTCTCAACTTTCCAAGTCGGCAAAAGTCTCCTCTAGATTCTTATAATTAATGATACTTCACATTCAGGTGGTTTCATTTTGACATGCCTGGTTTACATCCTTCATATTTCTCCCCCTCCTTTAAAGACCATTACTGGCTTTCAGACCTGGTTCGGGGAGCAGAGGTCACAAACAAATCTGTATTTCCAAAGTACATTATGTTCACAGACATCTGCAGGAGTTTAACTGGAGACAGGTCCACACCATCTGTCAGACTATGGGCGATCCACTGTTCATAAACTCACAACTATTACGCAACAAGATTTAAAGACCACAGCAAACAATAGTGTGAGTTCAGGTTCAATATGGGTTTTCTAAGGATGATGTTGATGTTTAAAATCTGGATGTTTCTTCACTGAGCTCTTGCGGGTGGAGTCGGTACCTTGGGTCCAATCTTACAACAGTCCAAAATTCTTGTGAAAATTCCAGATGGTGTTTTTGAATCCACACCAGTCATATATTCTCATTGAATATTTTTGTTTCTTTGCTTTTCTTTTATTCATGCCGGTTTGTCAAAGTAGATCAGTAGTGGAATATATGGGCAGGATTTTAAACCAGGTGGCCTTCCTGTCAAAACAAGCCACATATTGTGACTGATTAATTAGCGCACTATGCCAATGTAATTACTCCAATATTGCCACAAAATATTAAAGATTTTGCTTTACTATGTTACTGTAAGAATCCAGAATTTTCAATAAAATGAAGGTAAATTATAGTATGTAAACAAAATAACAATTGCAGTTTTTTAAATGCATAGAGCAGGGAACTTTAATCCAACTATCAAAATCTAACTAACTCTACAAAGGAAATTCAAAATTACTTTAAGAATTTAAAGGCTTGGTTTTTAACACCCACTGGTTTAAAAGAAGAAAACAAGTTCTATTACATTTACAGTAACACTCACTTCTTTTGTACTTCTCAAAACACTTTAAAATAAGGAACAATGTCTATTCACACTTTCACATTCTCAAGACTTGCACACAGACACAAAACATACACTGAAGATATATTGCACTAGGCCTACCACTCATGTGCAGTGACCATGGCAGTAATAACACAGTTTGACTCAATGGGACACTAAAAGGAAATGCTGACACTGTGAAGTTGGACCCTGGGGGGGACAGAGGAGGGCTGATGTGCAATAAGGAGAGGCGTCCTGGGACTTAACAAAAGAGAACAATCAAGGTCATATGCGGGCGAGCAGAGGAAGGAGGTCATCAGGGTGAATCAGTACCCTTGAGGATGTCCTATACACTGTACAGCACACTCCCAAACACGTGTGGGACATGGGAAGAGGGGCGGAGGGGGCGGTGAGGAGCAGAGGAGGGGGTGGCATGAGGTTGTGGGTTTAAAGATAGGCGAGAGACATGAAATTGCTCTTGTACGCTCCAAATCGATTTTCGTCAGAGTCTAGACCGGCACCCTCACTCCAAAACCATGAAATGACATACAGAGATGTGTAACAAGCAGCTTTACAGTCCAACAAGGGATATAAGGCTGTAAACCAGAAAAGATGTGCGCAGTGAATTGTGTAGGCAGTGTGAAATCTGTAAACTTGGGCAGGTTTCGCAATATTTAAAGCCCCAGTGTGTAGGATTCGTGGCGCATAGGTGGATGGTGCTATTGCACTTTCTGTTTTAGCTACGGCAGACCTCGAGGGTCGCGAGCCGCGCGCCGCTACTGTATAAATAAAACGCGGTCCCGTTTTTTGTTTTTGTTTTTCTTTTCTCATGAAAACACACATTCCCGATCATGTACCATGACACTCTACACATCAAATGAAACCTTCCAGTCTCATCTTTTTGACTATGCAATTCATTTCCCTGCAAAACAATCAGTCCCCGAGCACATGGGGCTTTTATACGGAAAAGCACAAAACGAGGTTAGCTTACCTTAGAATGCTTTGCACAGGTCAAACTCTGTATTTCACCATAAACTTGCTCTCAATTTGTCCGTAAGGATCCAGCGAATAAAATCCAGTAAAACAATTTAGTCCAAAACACGTGTTAGATCCATTACGACGTCTGATCCGGCAGCATGCTTGTGTTGTTTACCCAAAACCACGAGCCTTGCCGAAGGCGGAGCCCAAATGTCCTTCTGCGGCTCTCGTATTCAAAATGGCTGCCTCTGCATGGGGAAGATCCCCCTTTTATGTGACTATATCCAAGTCCAAAAGAATATTTTGATTTCATGATAGAAGTGAAAAGGCTTGGAAAACACTGTATTTTTGAATGGGTATCTTCAATTTCAGTAATTAACGGGTAAAAATCTTACACAGCACATTTTACAAAGAAAGGCTATAAGGATGAGTGAAAGGCTTGAAATGTGTATTTAAGCTAGAGTTATGTTATTCAGTATTGTTGGAAAAGCTGTAAAAGAAAGAGAGGAAGACAGATGTAATAAAGAGGAAGAAAGATAAAAGATAATAATAAATTATGTACAGTCTATCAGTATGTGGTGAGGTCTTTGTGGTTAGAAGCTTTCTCATACACATATAGTGGTCGCTTTTCCAACAA
Source organism: Paratrypauchen microcephalus (assembly GCA_036785185.1). Classification (NCBI taxonomy): domain Eukaryota; kingdom Metazoa; phylum Chordata; class Actinopteri; order Gobiiformes; family Gobiidae; genus Paratrypauchen; species Paratrypauchen microcephalus. The sequence goes on along the minus strand of JAVJIX010000120.1, from coordinate 1,169,498 downwards.
ATAATTGATAATGCATGGAACTATCTAATGGGGCAAGACAAATTTCCTGCTCATTGTTGAGGCTATATATAAATGAGAAAATAAATGTTCTTAAAAGTATTGGGGGTTACAATTACATTTGCAATTTCTGTTTTCATTGAGATTAATTTAACACTGCACATTTTATGAGACTGAAAGTGTATGATATATAAATGAGATTGAAAGTTGTTAGTTTGATTCAATTGCAATAAATTATGCAGCCCGGTTTAGTAGATTCATTGTTTTCCATGTGTTGCCATAAAAAAGCTTCAACTAGGGCTGTGGTTGACTAAAGAAATTCTCATGACATGTCCTGCCGATCGAGCCACTAAAAAGGAGGTGTGAAAGTATTACAAATCTCTTCATATCAGACCCAAACAGCGCTCACAAGTAAACAGAAAATACCAAAAAATACCAAATCTTCAGCTAACTCACTCACTCACTAACTTCTCTTTTCTGCTGTTGTCCCATATAAATCCTCACCATCTAAAAATACAATTACTGGTCGACCAAGACAAAGGCAATGAAACTTTTGAAACAACTGTCATCAGGTATTGGTCTGCTGCTTCCTCTGACTTGTTTCATGACAGATTCTCTTATTCTAACCCCCCTCTCCTCCTTCACAAGCTGCTTCCTGCTCCGTGTTATGCTGACCTCTATCACATGAACACCCCTGAAGGAAAGCCCCCCCACTGCTTTGCCCCTGTCCTCTCCTGACCAGGAACACCTCCTCCTCTGTCCCCTTCATCTGTGCACCCCCACAAACAGCTCTACTTCCTGGTGGTTGCTCCAGCTGAGAGCGCACAGCATCGGAGCTTTGTTTGTAGCCGTTTGCACTGGTTCCTGGTTTTGCTCAGGGGAAGAATGGGAACTTCTGAGGCCATGACAGTTGACTCAAACAACAAGCATTTTCATAAGACTCTTTTTGTGCAAATTGGTGCTTAGATAACCTTGGCATGATAGTTGTGTTCCATGGTTAAAAGGTACACTATGTAACTTTTCTTTCAAAGGGGCCATGACCTGATTGTCTCCATGGATCATTATTGCTTTTCCTGTTCCATAGTCTGGTATTAAACATTTCAATAACTTTAATGCCTAGGCCTGTCACAATACTCGACCTATCATTCAATATGTGAAAGCTGGGACAATATTTTTTGGGGTTTAAAATTTATCATGTATACTTTATCATGTATTTCTGGTTATTTTTTGGCTATACAATAAGATTTAACATGTAAAAAGTTGAATTAATAACTTCTGTGACTCATTACAGATGCAAACTAAGTAAGTGTTTTAGATCTGCTGTGTCAGTGGCATAAATTAGTTTCAGTATTATCTCATATCATCTATATTTAATACAGCAATATATTGAACTTCAAAATGTATTGTGACAGGCGTTTTAATGCCATACTCGGGAATACACCAGGTAAAGCAATACAAATTCCATGGAGAAAAACAGGTGGTGTACCCTACCAACAGAAAAGTTACACATCACCATTTTATGGTTTTTGGTTCACCTTTGAACTTAAAGCCCCAGTGTGTAGGATCCGTGGCGCATAGGTGGATGGTGCTATTGCACTTTCTGTTTTAGCTACGGCAGACCTCGAGGTCCGCGCGCCGCTACTGTATAAATAAACCACGGTCCCGTTTTTTTTTTTTTTTTCTCATGAAAACACACATTCCCGATCATGTACCATGACACTCTACACATCAAATGAAACCTTACAGTCTCCTATTTTGACTATGCAATTCATTTCCCTGCACATCAATCACTCCCCGAGCACATGGGGCTTTTATACGGAAAAGCACAAAACGAGGTTAGCTTACCTTAGACTGCTTTGCACAGGTCAAACTCTGTATTTCACCATAAACTTGCTCTCAATTTGTCCGTAAGGATCCAGCGAATAAAATCCAGTAAAACAATTTAGTCCAAAACACGTGTTAGAGACATTATGACGTGTGATCCCGCAGCATGCAGTGTTGTTTACCCAAAACCACAAGCCTTGCTGAAGGCGAAGGCGGAGCCCAAATGTCCTTCTGCGGCTCTCGTATTCAAAATGGCTGCCTCTGCATGGGGAAGATCCCCCTTTTATGTGACTATATCTAAGTCCAAAAGAATACTTTGATTTCATGATGGAAGTGAAAAGGCTTGGAAAACAATGTATTTTTGAATGGGTATCTTCAATTTCAGTAATTAACGGGTAAAAATATTACACACTGTCCCTTTAAACTATCTTAGTCTTTAGATTCAAAAGCTCATATAGAGAATGATAGCAGAACTGTACTAGTCCAAGTCTATTCCTGTCTGTGTCTGCAATTTGTGGTAATAGCCCTATCAAGTATGTTCTGTCCTTACCATCTTTAAAATACATTTTGGAACAATGCCTTGATACAACTAACAAAATACTAAACTGAATCCAATTACACCCAAAATATCAACCACAAAGGCCTATTGAAAGCTGTGAAGAATATGCTGTTCTCATAAAAGTAATTTTGTACTTGAAAACAAACAATCTTTTTACACAGCGTAGGACTAATCTTGAGGGGAATGGTCCTTTTGAGAGAGAAAAATACTAGTAAATCTGTCTGATGCTTCAAGACATGTGTTTGGCCTTTCATTCAATCATGTCCGCTACAGTACTCCAGGTTATGCATGCATTCACATTACGCAATATTATTGTAGGAAGAGTGCTAAAATAAGGGTAAAAAAATTCAAATGTTATTAATTCTGCCAAACAATGTGCAAACAATTCAATACAACAGAAAATATAATGTTTAATGGCCTGTCACGATAACAAATTTAGAAGTGTGATATATTGCTGATATTGACCCTCAAAAATAATTGTATTACCTATCATGTACTGAACGATAAGCTGATATAGTATTTATTGTGACATGTATGGGGCATACATGTATGTATGGGCATCAACATCAACATCAACATCACAAAGCAACATGTAAGAGTAAGAAAGAAAGAAAGTCATAGTGCAGCCACGTTTACTGGCTCAGAGGCTCTGTGATTGGGGTGCTGTGGCCCACTGTTTACATTCTTGTCCAGGAGGGAGTATGACAAGCCTTTCATAATGACATCATCAGAGTGAGACAGGAAGCAACTCTGTCAATGAGTCTAGACACAACATGAATGGTGGATGGAGGAGGGTATTATAAGGAGCTATTAGTTTGTTTTTGTTTAATTTTGATCAACTATTTGATCGATTCCAAAACATTTTTATAAACTCTTCTGTTGCTGAAAGAAGCTGGTAAGCAATAGGCAGGTATCAATCAAAGCAGCATCCAATTCCTGTTTTATTTTTTACATTTTATTTTATTCTATTCTCGTATTGAAACAATATCCTTAAAGGTGGACTATTTGGGGGGTTCGCTATAGAGATGCACCGATTGCAAAATTCTTGGCCGATACCGATTTCCGGTTTTTGAGGGGGTCTGACCTGCCAAAACCGGTTTTTCCGATACCGATTTTCTATCTAAGAAATCATTACAATCATACAATAGACACCATATTTGCTTGGCTTGAGAATAAAACATCAAAAATAAGAAATAGTGAGTTTCAACAGTGCCCCCTGAGCAGATTTATTTAGAACACTGACCATAACATTCAGTCCAGTTTACAGGTCAATATAGGAAAAAACTAAAATATTAAGACAAACAAAAGATAAAGTGCACCATGCGTACTTGAAAACTGGTTCTCTAAGTAAATCACATTTTAGGCCTTTGATTTCTTTTCACATTTCAAAATAAGTGCAGGATTTCATATAGGCCTAGGATAAAATAAAGTGTACTATATTTTCTTGTCAATTGAAACGGGTTCTCATAACATATTTTTAACATTTGCATTTGACCTCTCTTGACATCTCTAAATAAAAAAATAACATTAAAATAAACAGGTAGCTTTAAGTTGTGAACAAAGTGCTCTGTCCCACTCCCAGTACAATCACTTAACCATCAATGGCAAGTTCTTCTTGACAAACAGAAGCATTTCTGCCTTCTCCCCAGAAAGCCTGTTTCTTTTCTCATCAATGACATTACTAGCCAAGCTAAACAAGCGCTCACTATCAATGCTTGTGCATGGAGCAGAGAGGTAGGCTTGGGCAAGCGGGGCAAGTGCAGGGTAGTGTGTTTTGTTTTCATGCCAGTATTTTAAACGTGGAGTTTCGAGTAGGCTAGCGGTGAGTGTTTGAAGTGCGTGACTAGTCTCCTGCCTGTTGCCACGGCGTCTGTGATTGCGCGTTGAGATTGCAGTCCCTCATTCACCGCTAACTGGAGTGTATGTGCCATGCACGGGAGACTGGGGAAGTTGCCATCATCCAGTGCCTTGGTCATATTCCGAGCGTTGTCACGCAACACGACATGAACCCTCTTCTTGTCGATGTTCCACTCCGCCAGCATTTTTTTCAAATTTGGCTCGTAAATTGTCCGCAGTGTGGGAACCAGGGCATTCTTCACAGTATAGCAGGACTTGATGTAGCTCAAATTCATCATCCAGCCATTGAGCGGTCAGACTCAACATTGACATTAAGCTCACGTTAGAAGTCCAAATGTCCGTCGTGAAACTGATAGGAGATTTGGTCGCGTCGAGTAGCTTGCGTATATGGCTTGAAACATTCTCAAACAACTCTGGCAGCGCTGTATCAGAAAAGTATCGCCTACTTGGTAATTTGTACCGTGGACTCAAGTGTTTTATCAGGTTGACGAAGCCTTTATCCTGCACTACGCTGAACGGCTGGTCGTCCAGTGCCATGAACTCCATTATTTTTCGAGTGGTGGCTTTAGACTTCTCAACACTCGTGTCGAACATAGGGGCGATGGTGGGGTGTTGTTGCTGTGTCTCAGGTACATCCCTCTTAGCAGCCACGTCTTCTTTATACTTGCTAAACAAGCCCGGGTGCTTCTTTTCCAAGTGGCGTATTAAGTTGGTTGTTCCATAAGTCTTAGGCGTTGATCCTCCACGGCTTACTTTAGACTTAAAATCATTACACACAGCCTGTTTCGGTTCGTCCTGGCACACGGTAAAATATGTCCAGATCAACGACATCTTTGTTTTGCTTTGGTTCAGTTTCGATCTGCCCGCGTTGAGCTGCTGCGCATGCATGTCAGCGTGACCGGCCAAAAACCGGAAATGACGACAGTGACCGGCCAGTCACCGATTTGGCCGATTGGATAGAAAACCGGCGTTTTTGATCGGCGGCCGATTGACCGGTGCATCTCTAGTTCGCTACCTGCTTGTCTCTATAAAGATGTAATTGTTCTGCCTGGAATGTTCCGCTTTATCTTGGTGATTTATTGCATAAAATATATATATTTTTAAACTTCTACTTCTTCTTTTTAGACTTCTACATATTCATGGGATATTCTTGTATTCACAAGCTACATCAGTTCACATTCGAGTCTTCTCAGAAATACAAAAATTTTATGTGCCCTGCTACATTATAAACAGCAAGGGCAAAACTTGTCAGAAAAATCACAAATCAAATATTTTCCCCTCAAAATGGTGCAGCCCAACATTCCAGGTAAAGCAGTTCCATCTCCATGAAGACAAACAGGTCTCAGGCTCTGCACGGTTAGACACTGCCTCTTGGTGCTCTGGTCTAACACAGGTCTGTCTTGTTATTATCCTGGTTGAGACCAGAGCTGTTTGTTTGAGTCAAGCAGGAAGAGGCTCCTCAGAGGAACAACAGGAAATGAGGAGGTCTGGGACCCAATCAGCACCAAAACAACAGTCACATAAGCAGCAGAGGAGCACAGGGACAGCCTGAGTCACGTTCTGTCATTAAAGATGATACAAGAGATGTTTGATAACAAAAGAGTTTCCAATTTATGTAGAGCAGTTTGGAAGTTAAAATATATAATTATAGGGATGAAGACAGATAGAAAAAGTCAAAAATAAATACTAAGGACAAGGCTCAATGCTGATTTTGATATCACAATAAAAAAAAAAGAATCAAGATCAAGACCATTCTAAACCTATTCAGGAAATGTCCAATTATGTCTTATTTAATAGTCAGTATTAATACTAATATCAACAGTAGATATTTAGGGACCGAGCCCGAAGGGGGCGAAGGTCCCTATTGTTGTTGCTTTGTTTCCCTATTATTAGGGACCGAGCCCGAAGGGGCACGAGGTCCCTATTGTTCTCGCTCTGTTTCTCTATTATTATTATTCTTGGGACACTTTTTTTTTCACACGCTTTTGGGCAATTTTGAGCATGTTCCCATGCTTCAAAACGAACGAAACTTTGCACGGGCATCACGTAGGGCGGCAGCTACGCCTCCAAAAAGACCCGTCCCCCGGTGACCCCCAGGAGCTCGATAGCGCCCCCTAGCGCGTTGTCTTTCGGGGATGGCATACCGTTTAAGATAGGCGCACGAAATTCGGTAGGGACGTGTATCTCAATAAGACAAACAAACGCCTCACTGCAATGTCATGTCCACGCCCAACAGGAAGTGAGATAATTGGCCTTTTATGAAATTTGACATACAATGGAATTTGAAACACTTCTCCTACACCGTACCTCAGATGGGCTTAAATTTTGGTGACCATAATCTTAAGATGTTGGAGATGTTAAATTGCGAAGGATTTTCAAATAAGCGGTACTATGACGATACAGCGGATCAATAAATTTAGGTATGAGTTATGAGTTATGGATGGGAGTTATTTATTGAATTTGGAGTTCCGTTTAAGATAGGCGCACGAAATTCGGTAGGGACGTGTATCTCAATAAGACGAACAAACGCCTCACTGCAATGTCATGGCCACGCCCAACAGGAAGTGAGATAATTGGCATTTTGTGTGATTTTGTAATATTGGACAGACAATGGAATTTGAAACACTTCTCCTACACCGAACCTCAGATGGGCTTAAATTTTGGTGAACATAATCTTAAGACATTGGAGATGATAAATTGCGAAGGATTTTCAAATAGGCGGTAATATGACGATACGGCGGATCGATAAACTTAGGTATTTATTGAATGGGAGTTATGAATTATGAATAGGAGGTTTTTATTGAATTTGGAGTTCTTCCTCAGACTAAAACTTCACAGGGTAATGTAGATGAGGACTACCAAGATTTTCATGCCAAATAACTGGCAGTCTGACATAGCGCCCCCATATGACAGGCCAGTGAACTGACAGAAAATGTACAGCAAATGAGCGTTTTAACACAAAGAGGATCGTGGGTGCCATACGATTTCAGCCAGACACACGAAAGTTGGTATGGGTGTGTATCTCACTAAGATGAACAAAATTGTAATTACAATGTCATGGCCACGCCCAACAGGAAGTGAGATAAGAAGACTTGTATTGCGATTTTGTCTGATATGACATTAAATGGATTTTAAAACACTCCTCCTACACCGTACATCAGATGGGCGTAAGTTTTGGTGTACATGAGCTCAAGACATTGGAGATGTTAAATTGCGAAGGGATTTTTGATATCTTGTAAGATGACAAAATGGCGGCCTGATGAATTTTGCTACCATTTGAAAGTGCCAAATTCAATAGGAGGTGTGTCACCACTTCATTTTGAAACACTTCTCCTACAAGGTACATCAGATGGGCGTAAATTTTGGTGTACATGAGCTCAAGACATTGGAGATGTTAAATTGCGAAGGGATTTTTGATATCTTGTAAGATGACAAAATGGCGGCCTGATGAATTTTGCTATCATTTGAAAGTGCCAAATGCAATAGGAGGTGTGTCACCACTTCATTTAGCAGACACTTCTCCTACACCGTACCTCAGATGGGCTTAAATTTTGGTGAACATAATCTTAAGACATTGGAGATGTTAAATTGCGAAGGATTTTCAAATAGGCGGTAATATGACGATACGGCGGATCGATAAACTTAGGTATTTATTGTTATGAGTTATGAATGGGAGGTTTTTATTGAATTTGGAGTTCTTCCTCAGACTAAAACTTCACAGGGTAATGTAGATGAGGACTACCAAGATTTTCATGCCAAATAACTGGCAGTCTGACATAGCGCCCCCATATGACAGGCCAGTGAACTGTCAGAAATCTACCGCTAGCTGAGCCCCTAACAGGAAAAATTGTCCGATATGGCTTACCATTTTTGCCAGGCACACGAAATTCGGTATGGGTGTGCGTCTCGGTATGGGTGTGCGTCTCAGTAAGACGAACAAACGCAGGTGCGAGGTCCCGACCAACGCCGCTTGCGGCTTTAATTATTATTATTCTTGTTCTTGTTCACACTCGCTGGGGCAATTTTGAGCATGTTCCCATGCTTCAAAACGAACGAAACTTTGCACGGGCATCACAAAGTGCTGCCAGTACGACCACACAAAGTCCCGTCCCCCAGTGACCCCCAGGAGCTCGATAGCGCCCCCTAGCGCGTTGTCTTTCGGGGCTGGCATACCGTTTAAGATAGGAGCATGAAATTCGGTAGGGACGTGTATCTCAATAAGACGAACAAATGCCTCACTGCAATGTCATGGCCACGCCCAACAGGAAGTGAGATAATTGGCCTTTTGTGTGATTTTGGAGTATTTGACATAGAATGGAATTTGAAACACTTCTCCTACACCGTACCTCAGATGGGCTTAAATTTTGGTAAGCATAATCTTAAGACGTTGGAGATGTTAAATTGCGAAGGATTTTCAAATAGGCGGTAATATGACGATACGGCGGATCGATAAAGTTAGGTATGGAATTTGAAACACTTCTCCTACACCGTACCTCAGATAGGCTTAAATTTTGGTGAACATAATCTTAAGACGTTGGAGATGTTAAATTGCGAAGGATTTTCAAATAGGCGGTAATATGACGATACGGCGGATCAATAAAGTTAGGTATTTATTGAATGGGAGTGATGAGTTATGAATGGGAGGTATTTGTTGCTAGGCAACGCCCTGATCAAAGGTCTTTGATCTTTGTACCTTTGATCTGATATAGCTGCAAGCAGCAATGTGGGGACAAGCATCGAAGGTTCATGTAGGCCTCAGCATGTAGGCCACATGCAGGGTCTGACAGGGTCTGACAGGGTCTGACAGGGTCTGTTCTGACAGGGTATCTACAATGTCATGGCCACGCCCAACAGGAAGTGAGATAATTGTCCCAGGCACACGAAATTTGGTATGGCTGTGCGTCTCAGTAAGACGAACAAACGCAGGTGCGAGGTCCCGACCAACGCCGCTTGCGGCTTTAATTAGTTTTGTTGTTTTGTTTATTTAAAAAGAACTTAATATCCTAAAACAATGTGGCTAATATTTTGTTTTGATCTATGGAAAATGTACAATTCACACAAGTTATGGTGACATCACTTTGTTTACATGCAATAAAAGGGTCCATAAAATATGTTTTGTTCAAAGTGAAAGTCATTCTTGTGGTTGTATTTTGATGCACACAACTCCATTCAAGACAGTAATCTTTAAATTAAAAATTAAAGAGGATTAGTTCCCATCTCTTCCAGCCTAATAGCTTACAGTGCTCTAAAGTGCGCTGCTGACTGGATACATCTAAAGTTAGCCAAAGTCTCCCACAAACACGCACTACTGGCCTACAATAGGCACTAGGCATTTGGCTTGTGTTGATCCTCACTCGTAACAGTATATTTAAACAAAATTATCTCCTTTGAAATAAACCACTTCACTAAAATGTGCAATTAAGTGTAACTATAGCTGGATATCTGCTGATGTTCTGGAAGTCTGAAGAGGTTGTGGAGAGGCAGTGAAATGATGACTCAAAAACTAAAACAGGACTAAACTGGGTCTGAAAAGTCTGAGATTGAGATCCACTCTAAACTACAACAAAACCAGGACCAGAACATGATTAACAAAACAAAATATAAGTTACAAAAAAACAACAACTAAACCCCAAATGTGATTAGCCCAAACCAAAATTCATTGATCAGAAACTAAAACAGTATAATTATTATCCCACATCACACTGGTCCACATTGTTCTTTTGAAACTATGTATCTTGTGCATCTAGAAACATATCATTCAATAAATAGATACTTTATTGATCTTGAAGCAATCTTAGTGGTTAAAACGCAGTAATAAGTGACTATAGTGTAAGGTCCGGTGTTGGTTACTGGGTGAGATATAGACTTATAGTTATTCATAGAGCGTGTCCATTCAATATGCAAAGACAAATTAGTGTACCATGATATAGACGCCAAATATACATTCACTGCTTATGTTTTCATCTCACCCTGCATACTTCACACTTCCTGTGAGACGCTCTAGTACCAAGGAACTAGCCTCTAAAATACACTTAACACGTCTAAAAATGCAAAATTCAAAGTGCACTTGAGTTTCACTTCTTCAGAACTCTAAGTTAAAGCAGCTGTTGAGCAACACATAAAATTCTTGGTTATAAGAATTCAACTGAAGTTTTTTTTTTTTTTACTTTCTGTTACAATTCAGTTTAGGGGAGAGTATATTAGCATTACATGTTTCAGTCTTCTCTCAAATGCACGTGCAAGAGGTGTACTTTTGAACTGAATCCAGATTTCAAAACAATTTTAGTTTTAACTGTGCAACTCTATAGTCTAGGGTATAATATAAAGGGCCATGACCATAACTACACTATTCAATGTCATTGTTCAAAAGTACAATTGTACATCTAAATATTTAAAAGGTCCTATAGTATACAAAACTGACTCTTGTAATTTTTAAAGATCCCATGACATGGTACTTCTTGATGCTTTTATATGGCTCCTTAATGGTTCCCTAATACTGTAAATGAATCCTTCTTCAAAATCAACACTCAGTGCATGAGAAACAGAGATAAGATGAGAAAGAGTATTTTTTCTCCCTCAGAACAGGCCATAATGGGCATTGTTGCTTGAATGCAAATGAGGAGAAAAGAGCTGGCCAATAGTAGAGGGTGTGTTTTTGCATGGGGGAGAGATTTGAAGCGTTCCATTGAAAAATAAACACATTTCCACAGAAAATAAAATTAAACCACTGCTGTTCAAAGGTCCAGAGGCTCAGATAAAGGACTTCCGAGCCTAGAAACACTCGGACGTGCCTCCAGGCAAATAAAAAAACGCATTTCGCATTGCCTAGCGCATTCACAGTCCAAACTCTCTGGGCGTGATTTACAGAGACGCTGAGTTCAGACAGACGGGGGTGGATTACTGCATTCTCAGCTTATTTCTTTTTCTCATGCACTGAGTGTTGATTTTGAAGAAGGTGCCTTGTTCAAACTCGCCCGTTTGAGCTCAGATTTTTTGTAACGCAGAAGAAGGATCGCAAATGCTCATGGGATCTTTAGACATTTCGCAACTTTTAACCATGGGGGGGGGGGGGGCTAAACAGGGTAGGGGAGCTCACATTAACGTTCAAAAACCTCAGAAAGTGAAAATGTCATGCCATGGGACCTTTAAGGCATGTTATAATGTTACCTCCTCAAAAACATACCTTGAGTTGTATTATTAGTTTGTCTACATCTCCAACTGAAAATGTTCTGTTCCACGTTGTGAAGTGGGGGTTTTCAAGTTAACAGCTCCTTTTACCTTTAGTTCAGTAGAGACTGGCAATTCCAGTGATGAAATTATCCAAATGATTCTAGTGAAGGTGTATGGAATTTAAAAACAGAAACACTTCTCATGTTATCAAATAACACTAAACACTAAAAATCTGATTATACAAGTTGATACTGCACTGCCCAAAAGCACAATACAGTATTGTGTAGTGAAGATGTAAAACAAAACTGAAAAATCAAAGATAAGCTTTTCATCCCATTAACACAACCTCATCTTTCTTTGCTTGTCACTACCAAAAGTGGCCGATTTTCGACAATGATTCTGTGCAAAATCAATCCACGAAGAGCCTGACATGCTGAAGTCTGTAATTAGCTAGTCCTGCTCAGTCTGATCGTATCTGAGCCGTGATAAAAACAGACTGCTATTTCACAGAGTTTATGTCAAATCCATCAACGTCACCAAGAGTTATTTTAAAGACGAGCCGCGATGTCCACCTGCTCAGAGAAGCGTCCCGCAGCTGTCCAACACTGTCGTATACTGTCACAGATATCCAAACAGCCCAATCACACGCCTCAATACAGCAGAGATATACTATTATTAGATTTTTATAGGAACTATTCAGGATATAGGAGCAGGGCTGTGCAATTAATCGAATAGGAGTCAAGATTGAGATTTAGTTAATTGTCAGTGTTCACTAATCAATGATAAGAAATTTATCTTGTCAAAAGAAATCATGAAATTGATGTTAAAATCGAGATCAATCAAAATTAGGAAAAAAGTAGTGATTATTTTTTTAGTTATATCGGACAGCCCTGATTACTAGTATTGTGGCAAATAGTTAATACTTAATTTTGGGAATAACAATAAAAATAGCATTTAACCAGAACATTTACTGTAGTTTAAGTTGTTAAATCAATGTCTTATTTGGAAGAATGAGTTTAAGCAGGAAAATTGAATGTAAATTAGATATACCTAGCTGTTGTAGATTCTTTATTCTTCCAGCCATTGGTTAATGCTTTGTTTGTAAAATAGAAATACACATGGATATTCTGTAGAACTGTCACTACTCTATTCAACAGTATAGTAAATGGTGGTCCAGCTTATCACGTTTGACCAATGCATCAATGAAATCTGACCTTTTCATAACTATCCAGAACCACTCACTATAGCTGCACTGTGAGTGTCCCCTCAAACAGCACAGTGCGTTCTCATGTCAGCACACTTAAGCTCAGAATAAAAAGGTCCCAGAATGTAACAACGGAGGGGACACAGAATTCCAGGTCTGACACACTTGTACAGTTTGTGCAGATAGGAATGTGTTTTAATAAAATGTCATTTATACTGAGTCATTTTACAGCCTCTGTCCTCTCGACTCTGATACTCTTTACGAGCATGGTGGATGTCATTGCTAGTACTTAAATCACTTCCTCAAGTGTTAGTTTAGTAGTTTAGTCCTAGGTCTAGTCCTAGTTTAACCCTGGTCTAGTCCTAGTTTAACCCTGTTCTAGTCCTGGTGTGGTCCTGCTTGTCTACTGTAGCCCTAGTTTAGTCCTAGCCCTGGTCTAGCTGTGGTCTGATTTGGGTCTGATCCTTGTTATGAAATGGGTTGTGCTGATTGTACAGCTGATTTACACAGGGCTATGGTTTATATTTTCTTCCTGGTATAGCCCTGATTTAATCCTGTTTAGTCTTGGTTTAGACATGGTTTACCCATAGTCTAGTCACTTCTGAACATGTTCTTTATCTCAGCCGAGTGCATTTCTCTTACATTTGCTTGGAATAATGAGGTGGAAAGCTGCATCTGTGGCTCCATATGGAAGTTACGCTCCTTTGACACTGCATCAACGGTAACAGCAAAGAAAGAGCCTCATGTTCTGTCAATACAATTAATGCTGCTGTGAAACCCAAATCAATACATTATTTACTATATTACAGGTCAGTTATTTATTATTGACCTAGAAGGCATGCATCATACAAAAATATATTTTAGTTCAGTTGCCAAACCAATATGGGAGAATTGATTTATTGGTTGTTCTTCTATGTAAAAAACAAAAAAAACCAAAAAAAAACGGCTTGTATTTGGTTAGCTTGTGGTACATGGAAACCATATCTTAGGATCCCACAGATGATTTCCATGATAATAGGCCCAGGAAACAAGAAGTGAGCAGTATTTTCAAAGGTCTTTTATTTTGTACATCTCCACAAACAGGGCCTGTCTACTTCCTGAAACACAATGACTCCAGTCTCCTCTGTGATCCCTCTGCAGCTCCAGTTTCTCCTCCTCATTCACTTTGCTCAATGCAGCCTTTCAACTCAACCAAGAAAAGTATCACGAGGAGCTGTCAGTCATTGTTCACTCTCTGTACCATAAGTTACATACATTTTCAAACTCAAAGTGTAATATAGCACCAATCAATATGTTCAAAGTGCTTTATATTAGCTTATTCATTATCAAATGACCTCTATAAAGTGCCTTGACACAATAACAGTATGCACCTATTGGATCAAGCTGCCAAATTTCCTCTCATAAGATGACACACTATGACACTATTGACCAAAAATGTATTTCTTTCCAAAAAATTGACTCTGATTAAGTATTTACAGGAGGTGCAGACCAACCACACCTCTTTAATCACGTGTGAGCATTGTGTTTGGTCATGTGTTCCTGAGAGGCATTAAAAACAACCACAACTAAATGTGTGTTTATATTTCAAAAATAATATGGTATTATTCAATTAGCATAATACCAGAACTTCCACTTACAAAGCTATTTTCATCTTAATTATACCTACTTCTAAAGGGATGTTTAATAACTCTCCCTATTAATTTTCAGTTTTCAGCCATCACCACAGGCTAAATCTCCTAGTGGCTGCAGCGCATTAGATTAGAAGTTAATCAGACCCACAACAGGGCCAATTGTTGTGAGGACAAGGAGTCAGAGCAAGTGGGTGTAACTGTGCACAGCCAACAGCCAACACGTCACTCAGAACGGGAAGAACAGGTTGTGCTTCAGTGCTTGTTTTATGCAAAAGCACACACGTTTTATTCCAAGGACAAAACACAGAGTTATGGGGAGAAAGGCTGCTTGGGGATTGTCACGTCAGCATCATGTTGAAGATTAGTCACAATTGCGCACTTGTTTGACTAATATGTAATGTTCATACCAGCAGCATGCACATAGGGCACAGGCAGCCAAGGCGTGGAGGATTATTAGAAAAAAGTACAGGTCTGTCTGCTCAGGATCCATTGGGATTCTAAGCATGCAAATTATTTCTATGTCAGAGAGAATGTTGAGTCACCTAATCCTGTACTGGGAATCAGTACAGTTACGTTGCAGACGTCATAGCTGTGACAAATATTAGATAAATAGACATTTCTCCAAAGCAGTTCCATACTGGTGAGCAGCCATCATGTTTTAAGTGAGTGATTTTACCAGTGACAGTGAAGTGAGAACTCAGAAGAAGCAGTTACTGGAAGTAACAGTATTTAAGTATCATTCAATATATGTATAAACATACTGGGTGCATTGATCCAGGTTTTTCAGTTCCAATACATATATAGCTACTGTGGCTTTAAGAGTCTGCGGATAGCCGATATTAACCAATACCAGTGTAGGGCCTAAAAAAGGCATTTTTTCTCTCATAATACAGTTAATTTATAACAAAAAAATATCTGACTGTTATGTAATTTATTTATCATGAAGTAACTAATGAACAGCTTTGTATGAATTAAAGTTTAAGCATCATGAGACATCCAGGCCTATATCAGTCAGTAAAGAATCCAACTAGGATATCGGCTGAACTGATATCATGGAACCAATACTGGATGCCAGTATCTGTGCGTCCCTAGTAGTTCAGACAACAAATGTGTTCTGAAATGGATGACATTCTTGGATTGTTTTACCAATTCATGTCTTCTGTCAAATGCTAATGCTAGATATGTTAAAATATAAAATATAAATCGCAAATCTAAATCATAATTGCAATGCTTGTCAGAGCAATCACAATTACATATTTTTCCCAAATAGTTCAGCCCCAAAGCACATACACTGCCTGACAAAAGTATTAGGACGATTGTGTATTTCTGAACTTTCATAAATAATGATAACAAGACGTGTTGGTAATGACAACAAATCAATTTATTAATATATTAAAGCAAATTTCATCATGTGTAAAGGCATTTTATTGCAAAAATGGGGACTCATCGCAGTGTAGGTCTAACTCAGGTCTAAACCAGGACTAGACTAGGGCCATCGTCTTAATACTTTTGTCAGGCAGTGTACATACAGTAAGCTATATACAGTGAAACCAGAAGTTTACATACACTATATAAAAACACACGTATGCTTTTTTTCTCACTCTCAGACATGATATAAAAAGAAACATTTCCATTCTTATATCAGAATTATGTTACAATTAACACAATTATTTCTATTTGCTAAATGCCAGAATAAGGAAACCATGAATATTTTAGACAATTTTTTATCACTTTTTTCAAAATCAGAAGTTTACATACACTTAGATCACTATCCCTTTAAACAATTTGGGCAAGCCCATATGATGATGTAATCTCTTTGGAAGCTTCTGATTAGTTTATTGAGCATTGGCATTAATTAGAGACACATCTGTGGATGTATTTTAGGGCACATTTGAAACACACTGCTTCTTTGTGAAACATCATGGGAAAATCAAAAGAAATCAGTCAAGATATAAGGAAGAGAACTGTGGACTTGCACAAGTCTGGTTCATCCTTGGGCGCAATTTCCAAATGACTGAAGGTGCCACGTTCATCTGTCCAGGCAATTATATGATAATAATAATAATAATAATAATAATAATAATAATAATAATAATACATTTTATTTATAATGCACTTTACATTTGACCTCAAATCTCAAAGTGCTACACTTGCAACAATAAAAGAACATTAAAAACATCAACATATGCATATTATAAAAATCATGGGAACATCCAGCCATTGTATTGCTTAGGAAGGAGACGGGTTCTGAGTCCCAAAGATGGAACGTATTTTGGTCCGAAATGTCCAGAACAACCCAAGAGCAAAACAGCAAGAGAGTGAAGATGCTGGCTGAAGATGGTAGGTGTGTCATTATCCACAGTGAAACGAGTACTGTACAGACAAGGGCTGAAAGGCTACTCTGTCAGGAGGAAGCCATTACTCCAAAAGAAACAAAAAAGACAGATTAAAGTTTGCTAATGCACATAAGGATAAAGACTTTAATTTTTGGAGACATGTCCTGTGGTCTGATGAAACTAAAATGGAATTGTTTGGCCACCATGACCATTGTTATGTTTGGAGGAAAAAAGGGAACGCCTGCAGGCCTCAGAACACCATCCCAACTGTGAAATATGGGGGTGTTAGCATCATGTTGTGGGGTTGTTTTGCTGTGGGAGGGAGTGGTGCCCTTCACAAAATAGATGGCATCATGAGGAAAGAACACTACGTGGAAATATTGAAACAACATCTTAAGTCATCAGCCAGGAAGTTGAAGCTTGGGCGCAAATGGGTCTTCCTAATGGACCATGATCATAGCATACTGCAAAAATGGTTACAAAGTGGCTCAAGGATAACAAAGTCAATGTTTTGAAGTGGCCATCACAGTGCCCGGATTTAAATCCTATTGAAAATTTATGGGCAGAGCTGAAAAGGCGTCTACGAGCAAGGTGACCTGCACACTTGGCTCAGTTACACCAGTTCTGTCAGGAGGAATGGGCCAAACTTGTGGAAGGATATCCAAAATGTTTGAAAATAAGATGAACCTGTTGTGGGAGATGATGGGGTACTAAGATGTTGAAGATGTGTGTAAGCACTGTTGAAGGAGTTTGGAGATGAATCAATAGTTTCTCTACCAGGAGCCCAAAGTTAAACACATTCCTGTCCCGAGTGGAGAGGTACCTGCCAGCACTGACGGCTGCAGACACAGAGGGGGATTTTCCAAAAGCTTCAGTCCAACAAATAGGCCTTTCTCAATAAACCTCTCACTAAGGACCAAACACTCCACTTCTGTAAGCTAAGCAGATCAGAAACAACAAAAGCGTGAACCAGGTGGGGTACAAATGTTATTTATCTGGGCTACACCCTTTCCACCAGACCACATGGGACATAAGCTCGGAAAAAATGTTCAGTGGAAACATGGAAACAAGTCTTACACTTTTATATCCAATGTTTGGAATCAAAATAAATTCCCAGTACAAAGAAACCACAGCATAACATAAAAAATTAAATATAGGAAATTCAGATTGAAAGGATGTGTAACTAAGTCGCATACTGACGTCATCAAATTCAGGAAATATAGAAACTGGTGTTTTTATTGTGGTTAAACTCGTGTTATTAAAGCTTTTTTAAATTTCACTTTAGAGGTTTATATTTTATTTTTACTAGAGGATGGAGAAGGATTTAATGTTTTTCTGAATGTCTGCGATTGTTTAATTACAAGTTGGGTTGGTTACTATATGGGGGAAAAAATCTATAGTTTTCCTCGCATTGATTGATTCTTATTTTGATTTTATACAAGTTTTATCACTGCACACAATCATTATAGTTACAGAACTGAACACAATAGCATGAACCAAATGCATTTTCTGGTAAGTCTACAGCGTTACCTTTAATCCAAGCTCTTTCAGTATGGCAACCTCTACGTGAATTCACTATGGTAACACTGTACATGAAGTAATACTTCATATCACTACGGCTTACTTGCACAGCTTTAAGGTCCTATTTTACTCAAAGTTTTTAGTCGTGTTATAATGTTGTTACCTCGTCAAAAACATAAAACGATAAAGAGGATGTATGAAGTTTAAAGATCCCATGACATGGTACTTCTTGATGCTTTTATATGGCTCCTTAATGGTTCCCTAATACTGTAAATGAATCCTTCTTCAAAATCAACACTAAGTGCATGAGAAACAGAGATAAGATGAGAAAGAGTATTTTTTCTCTCTCTGAACAGGCCATTATGGGCATTGTTGCTTGAATGCAAATGAGAAAAGAGCTGGCCTATAGTAGAGGGTGGGGGCGTGACCAAACTCTCCGCTCTCCGCTCTGAGCTCTCAGTTGATCCATTTCCGTGTTTTTGCAGGGGGAGAGATGGGAAGCGTTCCATTGAAAAATAAACACATTTCCACAGAAAATAAAATTAAACCACTGCTGTTCAAAGGTCCAGAGGCTCAGATAAAGGACTTCCGAGCCTAGAAACACTCGGACGTGCCTCCAGGCAAATAAAAAAACGCATTTCGCATTGCCTAGCGCATTCACAGTCCAAACTCTCTGGGCGTGATTTACAGAGACGCTGAGCACAGACAGACAGGGGTGGAACTGCATTTGCATTTCTTTTTTCGATCTGACGTCAATAAGGTGCCTTGTTCAAAATCGCCCGTTTGAGCTCCGATTTTTTGTAACGCAGAAAAGGATCGCAAATGCTCAGTTTAGACATTTCGCAACTTTTAACCATGGGGGAGGGGGCCCTAAACAGGGTAGGGGAGCTCACATTAACGTTCAAAAATCTCAGAAAGTGAAAATTTCATGCCATGGGACCTTTAAATACACCGTGGAGCAATTCCAGTATTACCACATGACATCACAAGTTGGAACAGTGTTTTCTGTTTGAGAGAAGAACACAGCCTAAATATGCAGGGTTTGTGTGCTTAACATGTCTGAATGAAACAAAACACAACTCCAGGTATGTTTGTGATGATGAAACAACATTGCAACATAGATCAGAAAATAGGGTAATATGGGCCCTTTAAAAGCTAACAAGCAAATAAACCACCCCCATAACCATATCCATGCATCATATTAAATCATTTCAATAAACAAGGTACGTTTACTGTACTGTACTGGTGTGACTCCTGATTGTCATTCAAGTTGCACATGTCAGATTGAGCAGCGCCTGAACAAAGGGCCGAATGTAAGCAAGTGTTACATAAGAAATCAATGGTTGACAGCTTCTCAATAGGACTTCCTGTTGGTGCTGTAGACACGCATCGATACAATTGAATTAGCACTACACAATCACACAGGACCTCTGCCCGTCGCTATTGACAGAGCAGCCCCGAACCAACAGTTGCCAATGAAAACACAATCTTCTCCACTCAGTCACTGCTGTTTCGGAGTCATCTGGGGAAACTTATAGGAGGAGCTCTGTGCAATTTGCCTGCTGAGATAGATAAGTTTAATAACATACTGTGGAACATTACAGGCAAATCCATAACTATTCCATGGAAACAAGCAAGAGGTGGATACAGATAAGCCTAAAGTACATATCAAGTCACAAGTCTCCATAAAAAGACCGAACCAGATCTAAATGTGAGTTTTTACTATATGGACACATCACCAAGAAGTGTTGCTACAAAGCTAAGACTTGTCATATAGTGAATAGCTGAATTGCAAAATATATACAGTATATTGTGCAACGTTTCTCTGGAAAACAGATCTATTCTTCTGCTGTAGCGTGCAATGCACTTGTCAGCATCTCTGGCTCCTGACATGACATCCTGAAGGGGAAGAGTGTTCGCACTTCCTCTACCTTCAGAGAGAGGCGCGTCCCATGTGACAGTGTCAGGGACCATGCATCAGACCAGGGAGCGTGAACATGATGTAAGGCTTACTCACAACACATGGCTTCGCAGCACTGTACGGGAGCAGGGGCTTCAACAGGAGATATGAAGCAACAGGGGGAAAAGGTTGGACAAAATAGCACTGCTATGTGCAAGGTGGCAACCGATGGGTCTGTGCGCATGCTCTGCTTTGGTCCTGATTTTGGTCCTGAATTTGTCCTGGTTTGAGTCCAATTAATTACGTCATGTTTGCACTACTGTTCTGATGCTGCTCATCTGAACCTTTTTGTTATTTGGATTGCTTATTTGTTACTATATTATAGCTATATTTTAGTTATTATTACTATTTAGTGTCTATATTCTAGTTATTACTATTATTATTTAGTGTTTTATGTTTGCACCTCATCACCGAGACAAGTTCCTAGTTTTGTGAATTCTGTTCACTTGACAATGGCAATAAAAGTCTTTCTGATTCTGATTAAAGATCCCATGACATGGTACTTCTTGATGCTTTTATATGGCTCCTTAATGGTTCCCTAATACTGTAAATGAATCCTTCTTCAAAATCAACACTCAGTGCATGAGAAACAGAGATAAGATGAGAAAGAGTATTTTTTTCTCCCTCAGAACAGGTCATAATGGGCGTTGTTGCTTGAATGCAAATGAGGAGAAAAGAGATGGCCAATAGTAGAGGGTGGGGGCGTGGCCAAACGCTCCCCTCTCGCTCTGAGCTGTCAGCTGATCCATTTCCTTGTTTTTGCACGGGGGGAGAGATTTGAAGCGTTCCATTGAAAAATAAACACATTTCCACAGAAAATAAAATTAAACCACTGCTGTTCAAAGGTCCAGAGGCTCAGATAAAGGACTTCCGAGCCTAGAAACACTCGGACGTGCCTCCAGGCAAATAAAAAAAACGCATTTCGCATTGCCTAGCACATTCGCAGTCCAAACTCTCTGGGCGTGATTTACAGAGACGCTGAGTTCAGACAGACGGGGGTGGAATTGCATTTGCATTTCTTTTTTCGATCTGACGTCAATAAGGTGCCTTGTTCAAAATCGCCCGTTTGACCTCCGATTTTTTGTAACGCAGAAAAGGATCGCAAATGCTCAGTTTAGACATTTCACAACTTTTAACCATGGGGGGGGGGGGCTAAACAGGGTAGGGGAGCTCACATTAACGTTCAAAAACCTCAGAAAGTGAAAATTTCATGCCATGGGACCTTTAAGACGGACTTCAAGGGGGAAAAAAAATCACGACTAGTAGTGAATCAAAATAGGACTGGTTCACATAAAGATCTTGCCATAATGCCAGTCATGGTCAGACTCCTGTTTTTGTCCTTCTTTAGTTTACAGTTTACAGATTACATTGTGCAGTGAGCTGTACCATAAGTTACATAATACATGGTGCACCTTGCAACTATTTGGACTTCTTACACAGCTCCAGCTATGACTACTACAGCTACTATGATTGCTACAACTACCATGTTGTTTTTATGTGTTATTGTTATTGTGAATGATATGGTGTGTAAATAGTACATGGATGTGTGTGATTGTGTGTTCTGGGTTAATGTTAGTGGTTGTATATTATGTTTTGCTGTGTTACTGCGTAATGAGATGTGTGTCAAAGTTAAATGTGTGATGCTGTGTGTGTATGTGTGTGTTTAAGAGAGAAAATCTTTGATTGCTTTTATTGATATAGACCGTTGTTTTTTATCCATGTAACCAGGGACTGCAGATGGAAATTCGCTTTGTAGCTATACTCTGGTGCAGAACATCTCTGTCTTTGTACATAATGTCTCTGTACATTGTCCCTTCAAATAAAGACTAAACTAAACTAAACTAAACCATGACTACTGGAGCAAATATCTGGAGATTGAAAACAATGCTCCTGATCTTTATTCTTCCAGAAATTATTTTTATACAATGACATCAATTTAAATTATCATTGGGTAAAACCAAAAATATTTCAAATCAAAATCTCTTTTAAAAGACATACTTAATTTAAATCACAATAGAGAAAAGTTACCCCCCCACCTCTGCCTAAATAGATCTCTTTATAACAGCCCAGTCGTCACCCCCTCCTCAGTCAGCTCCATCTTCAGCTCCATCCTGCTGCTGTGTGAGATCTGCTGAGCTCCGGTCCACCGACACGTCAAACCCAAAGGCATCCCCCGCTGCCCCCATTGTCCCGGGACAGCAGGCAACATGACCCCTGACCTTTCACCTCTGCCTCCTGTGTGGGCATGCCTCTGAAAGTCCCAGGAGGTGCTTAAATGAACTGCGACTTTGACAGGCGCAGAGATGTCAATTAGCCACACACAACTCAGAGCCACGCAAATGAAGACTAGAGAATCAACCGATAACATCTACTAGTAGACAACAATTCAGTTAAATAATGCACTCACTCAAGCTTATATGGAGCTTATAAAATCAATTTTATCTGACATTTATTGAGATTATACTTACAATGTACGTTTTGAAATCAAGAATCAGTTACTTGCACATTTTAAACCAATCCAAGAGCAATATAACATGAGAGAAAAACTCAACTATGGACAAGAGGCAAAGTTGTATTGCCTTTCAACTTAATTTTGCAGTCCTTACAGGAGTTCAGAGACTCCAAGTTTTTAATTTGATGTAATAATTTTGTATATTGCTAGTGTACGCTTGCAAAACATGACCAGAATCAATAATTTAAAGGTCCCATGGCATGAAATTTTCACTTTCTGAGGTTTTTGAACGTTAATGTGAGCTCCCCTACCCTGTTTAGTGTTTAGCCCCCCCCCCCCCCCCCCCCCCATGGTTAAAAGTTGCGAAATGTCTAAACTGAGCATTTGCGATCCTTTTCTGCGTTACAAAAAATCGGAGCTCAAACGGGCGAGTTTGAACAAAGCACCTTATTGACGTCAGATCGAAAAAAGAAATGCAAATGCAGTTCCACCCCCGTCTGTCTGTACTCAGCGTCTCTGTAAATCACGCCCAGAGAGTTTGGACTGTGAATGCGCTAGGCAATGCGAAATGCGTTTTTTTATTTGCCTGGAGGCACGTCCGAGTGTTTCTAGGCTCGGAAGTCCTTTATCTGAGCTTCTGGACCTTTGAACAGCAGTGGTTTAATTTTATTTTCTGTGGAAATGTGTTTATTTTTCAATGGAACGCTTCAAATCTCTCCCCCCGTGCAAAAACAAGGAAATGGATCAGCTGAGAGCTAGAGCCGAGAGCGGAGAGTTTGGCCACGCCCCCACCCTCTACTATAGGCCAGCTCTTTTCTCCTCATTTGCATTCAAGCAACAACGCCCATTATGGAGTGTTCAGAGAGAGAAAAAATACTCTTTCTCATCTTATCTCTGTTTCTCATGCACTGAGTGTTGATTTTGAAGAAGGATTCATTTACAGTATTAGGGAACCATTAAGGAGCCATATAAAAGCATCAAGAAGTACCATGTCATGGGACCTTTAACTATTTATCCCAAGGAATTTAAGTAAAAACACAACCCTTCTCTAACCTGTATTCCTCATTCCATTTGATCTGATCTGTCTCTGGTTCTGACAGTCCCTTGTTGAGTCTATCTCTTAAAATCTGAGTGTGTTAAAAGCGCACCTGTCCCACTGCATAGGGACATATCAGCCCTCAGTGTGTTTGATAATGACACTCTTAGCTCCTCTGTTTCTGCACCACCTTATCTTTTTATTCCATTATTTAAGATTTGAATTTAGATTACGACCCAACCGATATGTTTTTTGTTTTTTTTTCGGATCTGATATGATACAGATATAACAGCCGATATATTTTGTGATACAAAAGTTCATGTTAGATTTGACTCAATTAGATTTTAAGTTGGGTTTATTTAGGCTACATTTTCTGTTATTCTGACTCTTTACAGTCATATTTATGTGTAATTGCGGACCATTCACAACTCATACTCTTATTCATCATATCAATGCATGTCCAGTAACATGTATGCAGCCACTATAGTCACTTTACAGTAGGCCAATGGAAAAGAAAACAGGCTGTTTATATATGGTAGCTTACAGCAGCTAAGCGCTAACCAACGAGAAAGAACAAAAAGCATCTTAAAAACCAACACATTAGCAAAACTCACTGCAAATCATTAGTCTTCACAAATAAGTGCCCTTTTAATTCTGACTCAAAACGATCATCCATAAAAAGAATATAATCCAGCATGTTGACAGCAGCTGCGTGTCCTCTGACTATGGGACAGTCCTCGCAGTTTCTTGCCTAGACTGCGCTGAAGTTAGCTTTTATTTATAATCAGTATCGTCAGACCGCAAGAGCATTTAAAGCCAGCACCTCATTGCAGCCTCAGATGTCATTGGTGTAAACAAGAGCACGTGAGTGATGTGACTCTAGGGGTCACAGACACAGATTACTCCACAGATAAATATTGACTCTGCTAGATATTGATATTAGGACATTTATCTGTCAATAAATAGGGTTAAATAGACGCAATATAGAGAGTGTAGACTTTATAACAAGGTATAACATGCCCACAAGCACTATTGGTCCATATCGGGGAAGATTTAGGCCTCCAAGTGCCCATATCAGCTGATAATATCAACCAACCAATTTAGATCTACAACAGCCATGGGGTACCATTTTGGCATTGTCAGCACTTGTGAAAGTTTAGCCTGTGGTCATTTACCCTTTCCCCATAACCCCCACAATTCTGTCTTCTTTTTTTCCACCAAAGAAAGACACAAATCCCATCCTCCAATCTTGAGAGGCATGACTGGTCTGGGGCTTTTCTTACACACACATTCATTCACCCGCAATGTTTGGCAGCAGCGCGGTACTCTCCTCCTACTCCAGTGCTCCTTCTATACAGGTCTTGATGCTAGTTGTGTTTTTACCACCTCGGCGTAGTCCTGACACGTTTACTGGATGTCTCTACCCTCACTATCCCCATTTTCATGTTACAGTTGCCCTGTCAAGTAAAGCTAAGTTATGTAGAGAAATGTGGACTATATGATTGTACAAAGGCGATTGAACTATGAACTTTTGAGCTTTGATATAATTTCTCTTGCAAAACATTCTCTAAACATGGACTACATCACTGTTTACAATTGCAATTCTGTGTGCATGTATGTTTATTGTCTTTCTATACAAACTGACCAAGGAACATGACACAAAGAAGGAGCTCTCCGTGTCGCATTAAAACACCACTGAATGTGCATCTGCAGCTTGTTTCTGCCTCACCGGATGAGTTTATTGCCGACATCAGAGAAAAGGATACTTCCTGCTCTCACATGAGGAGCTGTTTAACGTATGGATCGAGGTAAGCCACAATAAAAAACCTCAGTCTATTTTCACTGGAGAAAAGATGTGAGCGTCTTCCCTCTTTGTGCAGATGGTGACCTTTATGCTTCCGCTGGAGGCTCGTCAATTACATCAACACGGAGAACAGACAGGAACCTTTAAGAAAATAAGGCCTTTCGAGTAAGCACTTCATGGGAATTGTTATTACTTTGCTCCCGGGAACTTTAGGGTTGGACGGAAAATGAGAGATTGTAATAACGACATTTTGGAGCCTATAGGGACATTTTAAAGGACAAATCTGGTTGAGATATTGATTAAATAGCATAGGTCTAGTCCAGTCTAGTCTTAAAATACCAAATATCCCTAAACAATAGAAATATAGCAGCAGTGTGCGTGTAAATTATACAACATTAGAGCTTTCCATCACCCCCAAACAATTTATTCTGAGCAATATCATATGGCCCAGTTCTATTGAATGAACTCAAAAAGGTTTAAACTATAATTACATAAAAAGGACATTTTAAGTCTAAATTTATTAAACCTCGACTAAATTCAGACTTCAAAACAACCATGTAGCACCAGTGAAACCACAGAACCTGTTATGATGATATAATGTATAACACATAACCAGATTACTTTTATACATCTCCACATATAGTAACAGAGATTTATAGTAAAAGAAGTGGAGCTTACAGCATAATCCATAGAGATGGGCAGAAATGTGCTATTGTTAGACACTAGAAGCATGTGGGCATAGGCAATATGGCCATGATATGCATCGTCTACTCTCACACCAACTAACTGTTCTATGTGCTCTTGTAGACCTCCTGCCTTGCAACACATGTCCAAACTAGGAATGCAAATTATCGATTAATTCATTTATTGATAGTTGATTGACCTTATCGATCGATTAACGATTAACTGATAAGCCGCGTTTTTCACCTGAATTTTAGTGTTTCAATAGGGTCTTTAAGAATATAAGCTATAGTAACATAACACTGTGTCAAAAATATATCATAGTATTATTATATTGTATATTCCTCAATTAATTATTCCTTAGTAAAAAGCAGACAAATGTATTGATGCTGAATAACAAAATACAGTAATCCCTCGCTTTATTACGGTTCGCAGATTTATTTTTTTTTATAGTGTAACATTGTGTTCTGTCCTGATTGGCTAAGAGACTAGACCAGGACTAAACGTGGACTGGACCAGGTCTAGACCAGAACTAAACCAGGTCTGGACCAGGTCTGGACCTGGACTGGACCTGGACTGGACCGGGACTGGACCGGGACTGGACCGGGTCTGGACCTGGACTGAACCAGGATTGGGCCGCTGCGTGCCGCTGCTGGTTTCGTGCGGCTGGTTTGTGGCTCGGGGCCCGGGCCGCAGGCCAGCCGCGCGGGACTCGGGGCCCGAGCCGCGGGCCAGCCGCACGAAACCAGCAGCGGCACGTTGCGGCGCATTCCTGGGCGCCGCGGTTCGATCTCGCCTCGCGGGTACACCCGGGGCTGCTGAGCAGTGCCGTTGGTGCCTGCGGCCGGCTGTGAGTCGAGCTTGGCGCAGCGCGGTGCGCGGTTGCCTTGTTTCGTGACCACGCGGGTGCGTGTGTCCGCGATTAGCGATTAATTACAATTAATGCATTTTGTTCGACTAACGTCTTAATCGACAATTAATCGTTAATCGATTAATTGTTGACATCCCTAGTCCAAACCATTGAAATCTGATTATATTTACTAAAAAATGTGAAATGCTCCCTCTTAATTACTTCAACTCACCTCGTCTAACTCTTTGTTAGTGCACTCTTTTCTAACAAAACAACATAGCATACCATATAACTACCACAGTAGCATTACATCTGCATTATGTTTTATATTTTCCCCATTGGTTAGGCTATTGTGATTTAGACGGGTATCAAGTCCTTCTGGGTATTTTGGTGTCTGTCATCTTGCATAATTGCTCCAAGAACTCATTTGGATGTAAAGATGGAGAGGATGAAAAGCCCATCATTTGTCAGTCCACACCAGGATCGTCTCTCACAGACCCAAGGCTGATCCTTGAACAACAGTCTCTTTATGCCTTAGGAAGTCACGATAATGCCACCAGGAACAGGAAGTCGCTGTGAGGTACAAACCAAAACTAAAGAATGGTAACGGCGGAAAGAGCTTTTGATGTACAGGTTGAACATTTGAAAATTTACCATTTAGATATTTAAGAAGGCCATGTAATCAATAGGGAATTCTGTCTCTTGCCCTTACTTGGAAGTATTATATCATATGTAAGGTGATAGGAATAATGAATAACCATTGATGAGAAATATATTTGAGACAAGCAATTATTTGAGAAGATAATATTTGAGTAGCAAAAAACATTCACTCCAAAAATGTTTGTCTTACTACTGCTGCTGGATATAAAGTCATTGGCTGCCTGTATCGCATAAGGCAGGAATGATTATTTTATCATCTGATCATCTAAAAGTCAACTTTACAACTTTCAAGAAAGAAGAAAAAATGTATTATACATGCATATATAGTGGAGTGTCATGTCATATTAATGAGCCTCTTCTAGAATAATTTAGATAGTTACGATGACTGGATTTGCAACATTGCAGGTACTACTACTATGTGTACTAGGGTTGGGCGGTAATACGGTAATACGGTATACTGCGGTATCTAAAAATAGCAACGGTATCAGATTCATTACCGTTATTAAAAAAAAAAAAATCTTGCCCTAATGTAATATTATCTATAATTAATTGAATGCCTAAATAAAGAGTGTTTGTCCAGCACTTATGTATGTGTGGTTGTGTTTGTTAATTTAATACTATTACAGTTTAAAACTAATATTACTATCGGAGAGATGACGTTCGATGAAGTTCCTGGATGTTGCGTCGTCACGTGACATTACCGCTCATAAGGGAGAAGGAGAAGACAACATGACAGGCCGCGCTGAGTTGGTCCCAAAGAAAAACACAACATCTGCAATTTGGCAGCATTTCGGATTTCGGTCAAATGACAAGGGAGAGCCGGGAAATGTTAACGAGGCTGTGTGTAAAATGTGCATGAAGATGGTGGCGGTACTGAAGAGGAGCGAGCAGAAGCAGAGGCAACTGCATATTGTCGCGAGTGTAGTGCACTCGTGAATGTATGCATAATTCACCTTCTTAACTGCGTTGTTACAGCTTTGCCATGCGGGTTTTGCTCAGTTCTTGGTTAAGCACTTGGTTATAAAGTCACTGCTTCTGATAATAGTTGCGGTCCCGTTAAGAAAGGCGTGACGTTTGACACGCTGCTTTTGTGTTCTAGCGCAGCGCCCTTGATATTCTCGCGTGTTAATAAAAACGACTCACCGTTTTTGAGTCTGAAATGTGAGAAGTTTTCGGGTTTCTTAATACAAACGCAACTTCCACACGAGACTGTTATTCTGGGAGATGAAGACCCCCTTCTTTGGTGGAAATCCAATGGAGTCAGGCGCTTTCCTCTGATGTCGAGGGTTGCCCGAAAATACCTGTGCGTTTGTGCCACAAGCTCTCCATCGGAACGGGTCTTCAGCAACGCGGGCAAAGTTGTCAATCCACAGCCGGAAAAAGTGAACATGCTGGTTTTGCATTCAATAGCTTAATATTTTTATTTTCAATAAGGAGTAGCTTTTTCTGACGGACGAAAACGGTCCGCGATGTTGTATAGTTGTTAATTTATTTGATTCATGTTAATAGATTTTAAAAATATACAAATGAGCAGTATTTTCTACTGCGTTCTCAGGACAGGGTTATATATGCGCATTTTCGGTTATGTCTTGTTATTTATTGTTCATATTTTCTTATTTGATCAGATCAAGTATTTTATTTATTTGATTCCTGTTGGTTTGTTAGCTTTAGCCCACAGACAATTTGTTATTTCGTTCCGTCGGTTGGCTGCTGTATTTGCACTTTAAACATTTGTTAATAAAAGTTTCTAATTTTGTACATGTTTTGTTATGTTTTCAGTATCATTAGGCCTATGTAATGCTTGCTATTCTGTTTCTGAACGGTATAGGTGCAAGCTGCCATTTGGCGAGGCGACTCACTGTAGTGCTACGAAGTGTTTTTTTGTTGTGGACACGGTTTAACGGTATCAAAATTTGGATACCGCCCAACTCTAATGTGTACTAGGGCTGGGTATCATTAAGAAGTTGATACATACCTCCATACATAAGGCACAATACGATACACATCTCAATACAGTGCGCTTTTGATTCGATACATTACGTTTCATATCAATTTGATACAATTAAATAAAAAATAATAGCTAAATCATGGCTATGACACAGTCTTTGTTAAACCACTTCTTGTGCAAAGTGAATATGAAACACAGACATTTAATCCTCAAAACAGTGACAATGTCAAATGTGTAGCATAAACAAGTTTCCTTCCTCTAAACAAGCAACAAAACTGTAGCACTGTAACAAAATAATTTAGTAAAATACCAAAAAATACTCTTGGGGGTATATTGATACAGCAGCCCATGATATCGATACTGTATTGTCACATTAAATGATGCAATATATTTTTGCATACCCCTAATGTATACTATAATAAAACATTTACCATACTCCTAGACTGCACCATCTAGGACTAGTCATACCTTACTCTCCATACTGGACCAAGATTCTTGATTATTTGTAAAGATGAGCTCATGACAATAATCTTAATGTGTTTCAGGAGAAATAGCAGCAACTACCTCTCAAAGACTTGTTCCGAGTCGAAGATCGCAGCCTGGCAACCTCTAATGCACCTCCACATCAGTGACTATGACATAATGGGGCTATAGCAGCGCACAATTAGCAGAGACTGTAGCATTAAAAGCCAAGCAAAAAGAGCACTTATATGCTCCTATAGTCTGCTGTCTAAAGTCTACTTTCTGTCTTGAACCTTCCAACTGCCGGGGGGTAGCAAAATGTCAGCATAAAATATACAGTAGGTCACATTGAGCCGCAGAGGTTAGAGTTGAGAAGAGAGAGTACTGTGTGTGGTTTGATTAAAAAGGGTTGCACAAAGGGTTTGCAAGGAAGAACTTTAATCAATTATCACGAATACTTGTTGTGTTAAGATTTATATGAGAAAATATACTGATCCTACACTATTGGTGCTGTTTTCTTCAATTAAGCTGGATAGTGTTTTTATAGACTGAGCAAAACAAGAGATTGATTTGATCTTTGACACTTGATTTGAACCCAGTTACGATATAGACTGCTGGGTTTGATTCTATTCAAGTTCTTAGCCAAAGGAGAAATTCAGTTTGTTTGGTCAAATACGTTTCGCAGCTCATCCAAGCTGCTTCTTCAGTTCTGGTCAGAGTGCTGATGGACACTGCCTTATATCTGCCTGCCTTATATATCCTCAAACCTAAATCAAATCAAAACAAAGAAAATAATAGGGTTAGTCAAGCCAGGTCCAGAGGTGTGAAAACACCCATTATGGCACTGAATGGTTATGCTAACAAGACTCCACACTACGTCCACACGACAACGTTCCTGGATTATTTTTTTTTATGAGGGTTGAAAAAAATCAAAAATCAGATTAGTAAATATATGCGTCCAGACGAAAACGGAGCGCTGAGTGAAAACGATGTAATACATATGCCACACCAATATGTGGCGCTGTAAACAGGAAACAGCCAGGCCCACTGGAAACGCAATACTACAAAGAGCGCATGCACATAAAGTCCTTTTTCCTTCCACAAACAAACAAACGCAAGAAGATAATAATGGCGAACACACACACACAAAAAAAAGACTCTCCCGTTTGGACTGACGACGAAGTGGGGTTACTTCTACAAGTTACGTACTGCTGATACACGTCAGTATCAGCAGAACGTCAAGTGGGAGTCCTGCCAAAGCAGATGATGACGGTATCCTGACGTCATCGTTTTCCAAAAGCTGCATTTTGCTCGTCCACACGACAATGCAACCCCCGGCGTTCTCAGATTCCGAAAGGCCAAAACGAATACAAATTTCTCCGTTTCCACCAAAAAACGTTGTCGTGTGGATGGGCCATAAGAGAAACTGTAAACAACAACTCCTTCCTTCAGGCAGATAAAGGCAGTGTCCACCAGCGTCTGACTAGAACTGAAGAAGCAGCTTGGATGAGCTGCGATATGTATTCGACCAACTAAACTTTTGTCCAGTTGACATACTGAAATTCTCCTTTTGCCATGGATTTTACCTGGATGACTGAAGGATTTTACACATCTATTTAAGTCCTTGCTTAGTCCTGCCCTAGTCCAGGTTTGGCTCAGATTTAGTCCCAATCTGATAGTCCCATTTTGATGTGGTTCATCTGTAAGTGTTTGCAAATAGAGGTAGCCCCTTTGTAGTCCATGTACACAGCTATGTTTCTCAGTATGTTTTTTAATGACATTATATTACTAGCCTATACGACTTCTCTGACATAGTGGGAATATTCAAGTTTGACTTTCTATTGTCATTCCAATATTTCCAAATAGTTAACAGCTATTGCAGACATAGACAAACTTTAATGTAAAATCACATCCCATGAGTTGACAATGATTAGCCACATCTCAAGTTTTAATTTAAGCTACTAACACCACAAACTCTCTCTCTGCCACTACAAACCTGCCATTTTAGTGTCTGCATTTCTATACACCTGTGTCATAGCTGCCTAATAATATTATTATTGTCATGCAAGGTTTATGATGGGTTATTATATTTTCCAAATGGCCATGGACATTACATTATAGAGTGCATTTACTACTTTCTGCCCATTTGACCATCTAACCGATAAGAGGCCAGTTTACGACAGGGCTATAAAATGACTTGACAACCAGTGTATTTGACATTTTACTGACTACAAAGCCCACAGAGCAAACCAGGGAAAAAATCGCTCTATTCGCCGTGCGCGTTGATACACAAGGCACACAAGATAGGTAAACTCAAAGACGTAAGAAGGACATAAAAGACGTAATTCCCATTCATGATCACAGTGGGAATATCCAGCCAAGTCTTTAGAAATGTCGTCAATAAAGTGGAGACACTTGATCTGCCTTTCACGGTTTTGTGAATGATGTGCGTAAATGCCAAAGCGCGATAAAGTTAATGGACTTACCATGTCCGCTGGGGTGCTGCTGCTGCCCGTCATTTTCAAGGTGTTTCAGTGTCCAATCACTCACTCTAGCCACAAATATATTCCGTCTTTTTCTCGTCTTTCGTCGAGTTTGAAGCAGGAAATGTTTGGTTATTTGTTCCGTTTAGTCGATCTATGCTGTGGTATCCCTGACCAGCACACTTCCTTATTATTGCACAATCATGTCGTTCTTGCGCGTAACATTGGGTTTGAAGTTTGCAAGTTAATGTTTAGGGCGCTCTCCGTCCCTCCCAACGCCAAGACTACCCTGCTCCGTGAAAAGGTGCCTACGCCATGCGAAAAAGCCAACACTATTGCCTCTGGTGCAGCTAACACGGTCCGCTCTCTCCGCGTAAAAGAGACACGAAAGATCCGCAATGGTTACCAGCTGTTTAGTGCTATGGCCAGGGGCAGACAACAGCTCCAGCGGGTGAGACTGAGAGCGACCCGCGGTGAGACGTCCTGTAGCTCCGGAGGAAGGCAGGAGTTTGGGAGAAATGTGGTTAAAGAGAGAGGTTGCGCTGCTCCACCTTCACGACCCGCTCAGCTGTCATCCTCCTCCTCCAAGCAACGGCAAGGCAGCGTGCGCCACACGGAACACATCCGGTTAGACCCTTCAAAATAAAACCCTTGAGTTGCTTTCTACATTACGGAGAAAACTACAGCAATAGCCCAGATAACTTGGCAGTTCACTTGCCGACAGTGGTATAGATTCACCTATTGGATAGCCTTGGTCAAGACACTCCATTGGTATAAATGTGTAGACTAGTGTACTTGTTTGTGTTTGACTGACATCAAAGATCAAAGTCAGCTTTATTGTCAGTTCTGCTATACGTGTTCAATATACTGTACAGTGAATCTAACTTTCGTTTCTCTCTGGCCATGTAGTGCAAAAAAGACAATATAAAGACAAAACAAAACAAAAACTATCTAAGACAAAAAATCTAAATCTCAAATCTGAAAGCAGTGCAACAGACTAAATAAATACCTAGGGCCTATTTACAGATGTCCAAAATGTGTTATTGTTATTGTGAATATGGTGTGTAAATAGTACATGGATGTGTGTGATTGTGTGTTCTGGGTTAATGTTAGTAGGTGTATATTATGTTTTGCTGTGTTACTGCGTAATGAGATGTGTGTCAAAGTTAAATGTGTGATGCTGTGTGTGTTTTAAGAGAGAAA
The DNA here is from genome assembly GCA_036785185.1 of Paratrypauchen microcephalus. Taxonomy (NCBI): domain Eukaryota; kingdom Metazoa; phylum Chordata; class Actinopteri; order Gobiiformes; family Gobiidae; genus Paratrypauchen; species Paratrypauchen microcephalus. The sequence continues at coordinate 1,135,860 of JAVJIX010000120.1, read as the reverse complement.
ATCTTTGATTGCTTTTATTGATACAGACCGTTGTTTTTTATCCATGTAACCAGGGACTGCGGATGGAAATTAGCTTTGTAGCTATACTCTGGTGCAGAACATGTCTTTGTCTTTGTACATAATGTCTCTGTACATTGTCCCTTCAAATAAAGACTAAACTAAACTAAAAATGTGCAGTGTGCATCAAAAATGTGCGGTGGGCCCGAAGACTCCGGTACCTTCTCCCCGAGGACAGGAGGCTGAAGAGGCTGTGTGAGGGGTGGCTCGGGTCACCCACAATGCTGGACACTCTGTGGGTGAGGCGGGTATTAAAAATGTCCAGGAGGGAGGGGAGAGAGACACCAGCGATCCTCCCAGCTGCATTCACTATGCGCTGCAGGGCCTTCCTGTTCTGTTCAGTGCAACTCCCGTACCACACAGTGATGCGGCTGGTCAGGACGCTCTCAATGGTGCCTCTGTAGAAGGTGGTCATGATGGGTGGGGGGGCTCCAGCTCTCCTCAGTTTGTGGAGGAAATAGAGGCGCTTCTGAGCCCTCTTTGCCAGTGATTAGACGTCCAATGAGAGCATCCCCTCGTCTATTCCGTCTATCCTTCCCGGCCAATCGCGGCTCGGGATTGTCTAGCGTTCTGAGCTGGGCGGGGCCCCCCGTGCCAGTACCTGCGAAATTACTGTATTTCACCTCAGATGGCATTTACCATGGAGACGAGCGATTGATTCGACTATTTAAGGTAAGACGCGTATTTTTGGATAGCGTGATCATTTAAAACGGACCACTTTGCGACACAAAAGCTACTTTGTTTTTTTACGTAGAGGGATAGGAGAGCTCACAGACGTAAATACGATAGACAGTTGTCGCTCGCCATTGGCCTACTGAAGTCTAAGGTTATGTACTGGAGACCTGTGGATTGGTCTGGGAGTAATAATACAGCTTATGATATAGTATTATAGTTATAATAGTCATAATATGTTATAATATATAATAATATATAATACACGTGTTTATCATAAGTTATTATGATTTAGCAGTATAGTTATAATATAATCCTGGGGCATGGAGGGATTTCTATCCAAACATTGAAGTGAGCTTACAGTCTTTGTCTTCCCAGAAGAGAATGGATCTGTTCTGTGCATTCTGGACCCAAGTGTGCCCAAAGACAGGCAACAGTGCATCCTGAAGACAAGCAAGGAGGCCAAAGGCAGTGGACCAACTCCAAGAACAGGCCTCTGAGCAGACTATGTACATATTGTATATTTATTGTTATTTTTTGTAACATTTTCTACTCTGTCTGTTACCACCATGTTGTTATTTGTTATTAAGTATTTTATTATAAGTATTTATATGCTATTTATTCTTAAGTGTTTTACTGTTTTATACTATTTATACTTCCATCATATTGATTCTTCCCATTGTTATTACTATTACATTGTTACTGTTACTGTGTAACTGCAAGTTTATTGTCTGTTGTCTCACTGTCTATTTATTTTATTGTATTTATTGTAAATAATATTCATAATATTCAATATATTACACTTAAATGCCCTGCTCCATAGATGTTGTCTTTCTACTCCCTTCCTGTTTGACCAATAATGCAACATGTGCACTGACATCATTTTGTACTGATGTCTTTTAATGACTTAAATATGCCTTATACTGTTTAGTTTTCTTTACATCATGCACTTTAATCATTAAAGTGTCTTGAATTACTATAACAGCGTGTTGTGTCATTTAGTAATCTTATATTTTTTATACAGATGTGTGAACAAGTGTGATTTCAGTAATTATGTGATGTAATGCTCTTTGCACAGCTTTGTAGCCTAGTGTTTAGTGGTTGTGTGGCACGTTCATTAATGTCTTAAAACATTTAGACTACCATAAATCAATCTCCCGTCATAGGGACCTCACCTGGTATCAAACATGACATTTCTAAAAGAAACTAAAACAACAACAATAGTTTAATAAAACTTTTTATTGATTCCAAGCAGGACCAAGACAGATAATGTTACAGGGGTTGTTAAAAAGTCTCATTTTGTTCATACACAAATAATCATACAGCCCTCAGCAGACATCAAAAGCACATCCTTTCTAAAAATAGCCACCACCACAACAACAGTGTATTAAGTTTTTTTCGTTGTTGTTGTTTTTTATTCCAAGATGTTTCATGGGTGACATGTCATTCTCCCTCAATCATGCATTGTACTAGAGCATATAATAAAATAATAAATAAAATAAAACGAACATTTGATGTTCAGCACCAACACTTATGCAATATACTTATATTAAAAAAGATGAAATATGTCACAAAGTGTCTAGATTCAGCACTTCCAGTCCCAGTATTATGTCACAAAGCACTCCCAGTCCCAGCACCTGGTCCCGCCTTGTTGACAGCTCACAGACCTATGAGAGCATAAGAAAGGTTTTACGTCCCGGCACAGATTGACTGCACACCCCACCTATCACGTGGGGTATTCGTCTAAGAGTCTAAGTTGGAAATTGCACATAATTCGCACCCAGGGCCTCGCGCGGTGCGTGCTCCTCGCGCGGTGCGTGCTCCTCGCGCGGTGCGTGCTCCTCGCGCGGTGCGTGCTCCTCGCGCGGTGCGTGCTCCTCGCGCGGTGCGTGCTCCTCGCGCGGTGCGTGCTCCTCGCGCGGTGCGTGCTCCTCGCGCGGTGCGTGCTCCTCGCGCGGTGCGTTCATGTCTCTGCGCTGCTTCCGGAGTCGTGTCTTCCCCCACACTTCACTATTTAATACATTTTGTTGAAAATCTTGCGTGTTCGGCGCTAGAGCTAAGAGGCCAAGAAAGGTGCTTTTTGAGCGATGATAACAGCGGGCCGTGCATCTGAGCGTGCATGATTCGAATTTTTGAGATTTCGCGTTTCGTAACTTGAATTTTCTTTTGTATCTAGAGACCAAAATTTAACGTGAGGGCATTTCGTAACTTAGATTTTTCGTATGTAGGGTCTTTCGTAAGGTGAGGTACCACTGTACTAACCAGGCCCGCCTTGCTTAGCTTCTGAGATCTGACGAGATCAGGCTTTAACAAGCAGGTATGGCCAATAATCACAGCCTTATGTTTGTCAAGTATTATTTTGAAGGCAGCGCCGTGTCGTTTCCTGGTGAATAATCTTCGCTTACGCACTTTACAGGAGTTTCTTTGTGAACATGGCGGCAGTTCCCAGGTCTGGAGGTTGACATAGAAGAGTGTGTGGAAGTGTGAGGCTGAGCGAACAGAGGTGCTCAGCGGAGGAATGAGAGAGACAGAGGAGGAGAAGGAGGAGAAGGAGGTGTGTGTGTGTGCTCACGAGGACGGGCAAGAACATAACATCCATCAAAATCAACTCATCACTTTTCCCATTTAAAGGGACTGCACTGTATAGTGTATTTTTTACACTAATTACAATTACTATACCTAAACGTACTTATCATGCTTGGATCGATTTTGATTGAGAAGACACCTGTCCTGTGAGGCCTGTCATGTTTTATTTATTAATCCACATACAGTCACAGTCCTCCCACTTCTATATAAATTGGGATGTTTTGACAGCATCATCTTAGCTACTTTATCAATTCAATTTAAGATGAAATGAATGAGACATTAATGTTTTGATGTACTACAAAGTAAAATATTAAGCATAACACCAGACACAAAAAATTGTTTGATGGGGTGGTTTCTTCAATAATATACCTTATTCTATAATACCTCACATTATCATACTATACAGAAAAAATATTACTTGGAATTTGTAATTGATTATATTTGCCAAAACTATTGATAATAATTTCACTTCCTCTGCATTAAGCTTCTAACCACTATATTACAACATGTAGCCTACATATACAGTCAGTGTGCCATTCTCTTTATGGCTCAAATCTAAGTAATTTCACAAGACAAGACCTAACCCTGTGATCAATAAACCAGTAAATCTGCTGCTGCCTTGTCACTCAAATGCATGTGTTGTCATTAGGAGTTATCTCAGACACTAAAATTCATGTAATGGGCCTCAAGACTATCAAGTGATTACTGCTGTGGGTGTTAAGTGCAGTAGGGACATACGTGACAGCTTCATAATGTTACTTCAATATGGTGCAAAGCTATTTATAGTCCCCATCTAATACATATGTAATATAATATCCTTTATGCATGTCCTTGGTTAAGTGCTGTAGCTGCCCTCAACGCGTGTGGGCCAGTGTCCCTGTTGGAGGTTTTTAGATGCATATCGGGACCCGGTCTGTCCCCTCTATTTCAGCAGGACGGGGGAAATCCATTGTGGCTTCAGGAGTGGCTTTTACTCCTAGATCTACAGGATTAAGCACCTAATCTCAGGCCATAAAGAGGGAGAGTGGAGAGAAGAGGGGGGAGAGATAACACCAGACAGACTGTGCAGGACAAACAAGTGAGGTGTGAATGTGCACAATGTTAAGCCTAGTTTTTTCTAAATTAAGGTCAGAAAACACAGGAGTATTTGATTACATGCTACATCGGCCATAAAATCATGGTCTGAACCAGTTTTATACTTTCTAGCAATATTGAGAATACAACATTCTTACATGCTACCATAGCATTTCATATATTATTATATTAGAACACTTAGAAGAAGTCTAAGGTCATTTGTGGTACCCAAACAATGCAGGCCTACCTATGCAGAGTTGCTCATGACTCCTAGTGGTATAATTAAAAAAAAAAGTCATTTGCCAGCTCCCACAAAACCATGTGCCAAAATTGTGCTGTATTCATTACAATATGAAACATGGACATGAAAAAACGTATGTACTCAGCTGAAATTGATTAACTGTTCATTTATTTTGCATTTTAAACCTTTTGTTCTCCATTGCAATAGTGGTAGTTGGATAGATAGTCATTTTGTACAACTTTTGGACTTGAAATGAACTTTAGACCATAACTTTACACCAGTGGTCCCCAAAGTTCCCAAACGTTGTCCACACAACAACCCAGAAAGAAAATTGAGCTTTAAATTAACTTTACATAAGATATTTGTTTATATTTCTTTATATTCGTATTAAGCCCACAAGAATGTATTGTTTTTTACATATTATATTGTGTGTAGAATCCCTCAGTCATCCAGGTAGAATCCATGACAAAAGGAGAAATTCAATTTGTCACTGCAGCACTCTGACCAGAACTGAAGAAGCAGCTTGAATGAGCTGCCCGTAATGCATTTACATGTACAGAAAATTAATAATTAAGACATATCTTTTTTTATTGTTCTTTGGGCCTTAAAGGAAAAGTAACGTTTTTTACAATTTGAGCCTTCTTTCGGTAATAAAACAAGTTATTTTACTCACCCATAGCACTTTGGTGTCATATGGAGCACTTCCAGAGATGTTTTAGATTTGCGTTAGCCTAGCGCAACTTCTAGTCATAGCTCGGGGCATATAATATATTCCCCAAGCATGTAATATGCCCCGTGCGGGCTCCAAATAACACAAACTTTAGCACTTTTCAAATCATAGAAGCCCGATGTCTTAGTCTACGATTGCGTTTGAAGCAAAAGTGGCCTGTAATCCGAGATTTATCCATAGTTTACAGCTTTGCGTTTCATGTTTGGGTCCCGGGAGCTGAGAGCACACTCCGCGCATGCGCACTGGCGTCCTCATCTACTCGAAACTATGGCTAAATCTCGGATTACAGGCCACTTTTGCTTCAAACGAAATCGTAGATTAAGATATCGGGCTTCTATGATTTGAAAAGTGCTAAAGTTTGTGTTATTTGGAGACCGCAAAGTAATGCCCCGAGAACTCAAGTTAACGGATACGCTACAACATAACTTCTACGAAACTGCTCAAAATGACACCAAACTGCTATGGGTGAGTAAAACTACTTGTTTTATTGCCAAAAGAAGGCTCAGATTGTAAAAAAAACGTTACTTTTCCTTTAAGTTCATTCAGTGCTTCTCACTTTGACTCACAAAGAACAGTTTTCACAGTTGTCAGTTGTTTGTGAGCCTTACACAGGAGATTAGTTGTACCTAAACCTGTCTAGTACTTATGTTATACCACCTCCAGTGAAAAAGGGGTCTGTGTATTCCACCCAGTGTGGTCTGTACTTCGCTCTGGTCCAGTTCAATGATAGTGCAACTCAATGAAATCTGAAGCTCTGTGTTACCTTTTTGTGGCTGTCTTTAAGGTCTGCTGATTGAGAATAAATGTAGCATTTGTGTAAAGACAATACAAGCTTTAATCCTGTAAGCCTCTCTACTCTCATTCATGTAGCCACTTTATAAAGTTAAGGCCAGACCACACACAAGAGATAAAGGATATACCTAAAAACTGCTGGAGTCACTGTTAAATTAACCTTTTTCAACAGTGATGAAGCAATTTGACAAGCATCACCACACCAGTCATCCTACCTGTGTTTGATTGTAAGCTAAAACTGAACTGATATATGATGAAAATACATTAAAACTCATGCAGAATGATTTTGTATCTTTGACCAACACAATAGCTACACATATAATAAATAGTAGAGACAATAATAATAATGCAATAGCCATATACGTAGTGCTTTTCCAGACACTCAAAGATGCTGTACAATCTCATGAATCGTTTTATTCTCTCCTCACACTCACACTTGATAGGTGAAGTGTCTTGCTCATGGACACAATAACTGTATGCATTGTGGGCTGAGGCGCTAACCATTAAATGAGCCATAGCTGATTAGAGATTCACAATTTTCAAATGAGTCAAAGGGTTGATAGCATTTGAGCACATTCTGATATAATCATCTGGCCGATGTATAAGTGAAGTATATTGCCCAAAGACACAACAGCAGCATGCAATGGTGGAAGTGAGAAAATACTGGTTTGTTGTTGACCCTCTTGACCCTCACGGCACTTATCAGAAAAAACAAAATGAGTTCTAGGAAAAGACCACAATAGTTGACATTTAAAAGCCAAAGGGTATGGAGTAATCAATGACCAATAATATGCTTTCACCAGCCTGTCTACTATTCCTGTCTCCTGTGTCACAGCAGACAGCGGTGAATCTGCAGCTTTAAACATGGACATTGGGTCCATTTTAAACCCTGACGTGGGCACGAGCTGATCTGTCCCATTATTAACAGGCTCCGTGTCACCGGCTATTCTCAGAAACTCAACGCCCTGTGGCTCAAAGGTTGGCGCAACATAACACTCTCGGCCAGACACCAAAGAGGAAGCTGAGTGTCCCACAGGAGGACAGGGAGGCAGGGAGGGAGGGAGTTTCCTCTTTGTGATTACACTGTGCTGTTTGGTGTGTTTGTGTTTGTTTGTGGGACTAGACAAGTTCACAGAGAGAGTGTCTGCTTACACTTTGGACAAACTGTAAGTGTAGTGTATGAGTGTGAGGATCATTTTAGGTATGATTTAAGCAGCCATATACAATTACATGATTTATGAAATTGTAGGTCTAATTACCGGTATGTGTGTATGTATTTTTAGAGATTTTTTTAATGTACTGGTCACCAGTGTTGGGAGTAACTCGTTACAAAAGTAATTAATTACTGTAATGCATTACTTTTTGGTGTAACACAGTAATGTAACGCATTACAGGGAAGAAAATTGGTAATATATTACTCATTACAATGCCAGTAATGCACATTACAGTGCATTTTTAACCTGCTTTGTTTTTGTGGGTTTTGCGTTTTCTTCATACAAAGTTCGCGGATCACTGCGAGATCAGCTACTGAATCTGATAAGTCCGCGCAGAACATTACATTTCATACAGAGTTCCGCGAGATCAGCTAGTGATATAAAAGTCCGCGCAGACCATTCCATTTCCTTTTACTTCGTCTCGAACTGGCAGACTGACAAAGGATGACAGAACCAGAAGAATCGGATAGAGCTAGCTCCTTTTCAAGATGGGCATACGCCCACTACTTTCACTTCGTTCAAAATAAGAACTCCAAGAACATTTTAATTAAATGCACACTGTATGTGAATCCCAAACCTCTTTCCACGTCGAAATGCAGTACAAGCAATTTGACAAAGCACTTGCAGAGGTGCCATAGCACCACGAAATTAGTCAGGAAAGGAGGGGATGGGACAGGGAACAATAAGATAAGATAAGATAAGATATGCCTTTATTAGTCCCTCAGTGGGGAAAGTCCAGTGTTGCACAGCACAAAAAAGTAACGTCCGCCTCTGCGCGTCCTTCGTAGCAGCTCCTCCGGCGCACAACTACAACCTCAACAAAGCAGCGGAAACTGATGTTGACCCGACCAGAGAATGGTTTTCAGTCTGCAGACTCCCAAAACCTCCTGGATGGCAGGTGAAAGTCATGACACATGAGAGATTTGCACTGTAGATGCCAAATCCTTATTTCCAGTCATTTTGGCGAGAGTAACTAAAGTAATGCAAAAGTAGTGTAATGCCTTACTTTTTATTTAGAGTAATATTGTAATGTAAGGCATTACTTTAAAATGACAGTAACAAGTAATAAGTAGTGCATTACAGTTTTTGAGTAACTTGCCCAACACTGCTGGTCACATATTTTAATAGTTGCATGTTTATAAAAGAAAGGGCCTTTAGACTGTTGACTGATGACCAAGTTGGTGACCAAGTTTGATTTAATTATAGTATAGTATAGCTTATATCATAAAATGGTTTATAAAAAATATTTCATTTTATTTATTAGTGAACATTGTGACTAACATATGTTTTGTCCAGATAATGTTTAATTTAGCAGAAAGCTGTAAACGAATATGCACCTACAACTGGAGCGTTCTCTGTTAAGTGACCGAGATATGCAATAAACATGATCAATTACATTCAAGGGACACATGTAAGCAAAAGTAGGTTAGTGTTTTTCTGTAAAATAATAATCTTATTACATTATGAATGAGAATTATCCCATCATATAACTGGAGAGATTCTGTGTTTATCTTCCACTCTCACTGGCCTCAATTCAATTAAGTTTTAAACAGGATTTTGTGGGGGGATTTGGGGCTTATGGGGCGACTGTGCAGGGGGTGCCCCAACATGATTACTCTCAGGACACTGCACACGGACAGGATTAGAAACAAGGAATATAGACAGAAGTTAGTGTCACACTTTGAATAATATGTTATAGTAATAATAATAATAAATAATGCATTAGTCTTATAGCAATGCTTAAAGTCACTTTACAAATTCATGCATTATTCATTCACTCCATGATGACTCGATGATACTCGAAGTTAAGATACTAGATACCACAGCTGCCCTGGGGTAGACTGGCTAGACTGGCAAGGCTGCAAATGTGTGCCATCACCACCAACACTCACACACACCACATTCATACTAAGCAATATGGCTGAAGTGACTTACCTAAGGACACAATGACAGTTTTTACCACTACGTTTACTGTAATGTTTGCTGAATTGTGTCTGTAGGGGGATGTGAACCATACTTCAAAACTGCTAAGGCAACTTGACATATTACTTTACACTACTACTACTATTGTTATTGCTCATCATAGTTAGTTTATATAACCATTATCATTCAGATAAGAGAATTTACTCATGTAAGTTTCAATGTTTAAGTACGAAAATATAGGCACAGTATAAGCATGTATATAAATATAAGGTACATACACATAATATTGAATGTATAATTTCTACTTTCCACTGCATCTCTTCTCGGCTGTCCCCAGGGACCAGTTTTATAGACTCCGGATCAGATTCCACTAAGCCTAAAGCCTGGCTTAGATTGGGCTCTATAAGCCTGGTTTATCTCTCCCTAACTGTGGTTGTGGTGGGCTCTGTAATCCTCCACCTGTCCCATGTGGGCCATAGTAAATACACATTGGATTTGTACACAGACCTGCAGATAGTCGCTCTGACTGGCTTCATGCAGCTTTGGATAAAACTGGAAGCTATGAGTTTTATTAATTTTCACAATTTTCACCTCCTCATTGCTATCTTTTGAAATCTATTGTATAATTTGTCACCTTCTGGTAGATGTTATTCATATACACAGAATAGGCCCCACACTTAGAGATGTATTGTGTTTCCACAGACAATATGTGTTACTGGGGCAGTAGATGTTATCAGTGATCCTCTCAGTGGGAGGGACTGGTCTATTTCTCTTTCCACATATTTAATAAATCCTCAAAAGTAGTATACCTTGTGTGCCAAAGCAGGATTTTGCCTCATTTATGAATACTGATAAATCTGTACTTTCAATTATTATTTTCTCTCTTTTTTTTTAATCCAATGGTGTGGTATTATTGTCACGTGTGGGTGGGTTTTCAGTTTGCTAACAGGAACAATACTTTTCCTTGTAAAATGCAGAACTTTTAAACTTTTTTAGTATGGGATCTGCCACATGATTGTAACCAGATATTATTGCTTTGCCTGGAATGTTCTTATATGGCACTATTTATTGACTAAACAAGTTTATAATTATAAATGCCGTGAAAAACATGCATTCTTACTTTGCGCATGGTCTTCACAGATCTGAACTGTAACTTGGCCTGGTGGCATCACTGCTTGTCTCTACAGAGATTGATAAATTTATCAGTGCATCTTCAATCCATCAGTTTTATTCTATTTTTACTCAGGACTGGGTTGGGGTGCAACTTTAAAATCACAAAATGAACAATCCTGGTCCACCAGTGTACAGTGTTTGAAATGATATTGTACATCTATGTAATGCACACTTGGCAGTGTCATACCATACTTTTAGATTTTCATTGTATTGCTGCTACTAAACCTTGAATTTCCTTTTGAATCAATAAACTATCCATTTATCTATAAATTACTTTGGGACATTTTTGTTAGCCCTCCGAGATAGCCATAATATGATCAGTTGAAGTCAGTTGCCTGCGTTTTTGTCCAACCTGTTTAACCGAAGCCTCTTTGTGACCAAAACATCTGAGTCTGTTAGAGAAATGTGGATGTTAAACACTTTTGTATCAGATAAGACAGACAAATACTGCTGACTTCTTCATATCAGATACAGTAAATCTAGGTTGGATGTAGTTTATGCATGACCCATGTTGGGACACATTAAGCTTAATGGTCTCTGCTCTTTCAGTCGTGTTTTAGTGTTTTCATATGATATTGTGTTTTAATATGAAGCATGTTGTACTTCTGAAGGGGTAAAGTAGATGTCGTTTACACATTTGGTATCATTTTAGCAGCATTAAGTTTTTTATATTATCACTAATCTTCTATTTTTGAAAAGGGCTTAAAGGGACAGTGTGTAAGATTTTTACCCGTTAATTACTGAAATTGAAGATATCCATTCAAAAATACATTGTTTTCCAAGCCTTTTCACTTCCATCATGAAATCAAAGTATTCTTTTGGACTTAGATATTGTCACATAAAAGGGGGATCTTCCCCATGCAGAGGCAGCCATTTTGAATACGAGAGCCGCAGAAGGACATTTGGGCTCCGCCTTCGCCTTCGGCAAGGCTCGTGGTTTTGGGTAAACAACACAAGCATGCTGCCGGATCAGACGTCGTAATGGATCTAACACGTGTTTTGGACTAAATTGTTTTACTGGATTTTATTCGCTGGATCCTTACGGACAAATTGAGAGCAAGTTTATGGTGAAATACAGAGTTTGACCTGTGGAAAGCATGCTAAGGTAAGCTAACCTCGTTTTGTGCTTTTCCGTATAAAAGCCCCATGTGCTCAGGGAGTGATTGTTGTGCAGGGAAATGAATTGGATAGTCAAAAAGAGGAGACTGTAAGGTTTCATTTGATGTGTAGAGTGTCATGGTACATGATCGGGAATGTGTGTTTTCATGAGAAAAAAAAACAAAAAAAAAACGGGGCCGCGTTTTATTTACACAGTAGCGGCGCCCGGGTGACCCTCGAGGTCTGCTGTAGCTAAAACAGAAAGTGCAATAGCACCATCCACCTATGCGCCACGAATCCTACACACTGGGGCTTTAAAAGATGTTATGACTTAAAAAAAAATATTTTGAACGAACAAGAGGATTAAACCACATATTCAGTAAAACAACTTGCTATCTCTACTGTGAGACTGTAGTTGTACATTAATTAGCACTTTAAAGAAAAAAAAATATCTGGGGAGCAGATCTGGAAGGTGGTGCAATGTTGGAAAGTCAGGTGCTCATGATTTTCCAACACTGCACCACCTTCAAACATAGCATTCAAAACAAGAGCTTGCTTTGGTAAAATAAAAACCGTGAAGCACCATGAAAAGCATCATTTAAGAAGAAATGTGTCTCCATATTTTTATTATTTGTAAGTAATGAATGTTGAAATATAGTTCTACTTGTTCAAAGAAATTATCTGTAATATACTAATGGAAAAAATAATAATAAAAAAACAACAGAGATCCTGGATTAGTGATGTATACCTATTTTTCCTAATGTTTGTATTTGACCAAAATCTCTGAAGTTAAACTGCTTTGAGAATGGTTTGTACTGGAATGGGAGACCACTGGAAATACTTTCTGGACAGCAGTGACTCAGTGTCTAGTCTACTGCATACTGTTGTTGTGTCCTTAGGCAAGACTTCTTGCCTAAGTACAGTTCATAAAGAGTGAAACAGCAGCAGGGTGTGGACTCACAGTGGTGTTTTTACAACAAACCACGGGCCTGTTCACCTGACCAGTGAGATTTCCTCTTTCAGACTCTCACTCACAATCCTGCCCTAAATATTTTTACAGCCCTTTTGGAGAGTGACTGGACACAGACTATGTTCTTTTATGCTTCTCAAATTTAGACCTTCCACATTTAAAGGAAAAGTAACGTTTTTTACAATTTGAGCCTTATTTCGGTAATAAAACAAGTTGTTTTACTCACCCATATCACTTTGGTGTCATATGGAGCATTTCTGGAGATGTTTTAGATTAGCGTTATGCTAACGCCGTTAGCCTAGCGCGACTTATAGCCATAGCTCGGGGCATTCCCCGAGCATGTAATATGCCCCGTGCGGGCTCCAAATAACACAAACTTTAGCACTTTTCAAATCATAGAAGCTCGATGTCTTTAGTCTATGATTTCATTTGGTCAAAAGTGGCCTGTAATCCGAGATTTATCCATAGTTTACAGCTATGCGTTCCATGTTTGGGTCCCGGGAGCTGAGAGCACACTCCACGCATGCGCACTGGTGTCCTCATCTACTCGAAACTATGGCTAAATCTCGGATTACAGGCCACTTTTGACCAAATGAAATCATAGACTAAAGACATCGAGCTTCTATGATTTGAAAAGTGCTAAAGTTTGTGTTATTTGGAGCCCGCACGGAGCATATTACATGCTCGGGGAATGCCCCGAGCTATGGCTAGAAGTCGCGCTAGGCTAACGGCGTTAGCCTAACGCTAATCTAAAACATCGCCGGAAATGCTCCATATGACACCAAAGTGATATGGGTGAGTAAAACAACTTGTTTTATTACCGAAATAAGGCTCAAATTGTAAAAAACGTTACTTTTCCTTTAAGCTGCACTATAGAACTTTTCTGGATTGGGTCAGCCACCTGCTTGTCTGCATGGAGATATTACAGCGTTGTCTGGAATGGTCCAAATCTATTTTAACTTACAGTATATAAACTTCCAATGTTCTGGTTCTGTTATCCAAAGGTGCATTTGTAGATCAAAGCATAATACTGCATTTGTAGTTGAAATAATAGTGTACTCTTAGTTGCTGCTGTACTTTTTGCGATGGAATAATGTTAACAGAAAGAGTTGTAGAAGTAGTAACTGTTTTGTTGATGATTCATACTTAACCTTCTTACTGTCCCAGAATGACTCCATTTATCTGAACCACAAAGATGAGATTATCAGGACGTCCACTGTTGATAATAATGTATATAATATGTGGATTATGCCACAGTGCGGTGTGTGTTGTCTGTTTTGATGGTGTGGTGATAATACCTGGACATTAATAGGATTACAGTGTGCTGCTGTGGATGGAGACCATGTTATTGAAGTGCTCACTACTCTGCTGTTTGTTGCTTTGAGTCACTCTGGTTGGACACTTAAGATAAGAATAGAATTTGTTTTAGGACAAAGAGTAAACAAGGGGGCATAAATAGAGTAAAGTGACAATAGGGGACTATAGGCCTTGTGTACACCTACAATTAAACAATCATAATCTATTATTTTTTCACAGACTTTTGTCAATGCTTTAGTTCTACCAAAAGAAAAACTACATTGCAAAAACTAAAATCTAGCCAAGTTAAGATTACTTGAATTAAGAAAGTTTTATCATGATTTGAGTACATTTCACTTGAAAAGTAAAATTATCTACCAAAGGAACAATACTTTTTGTACTTATATGAAAATACATCTTGCTACAGTTAAGATAAGGAAAACAACATCTCTTTGCACCTAAAATAAGAAACTAAATCTAATGTTGCTTGAAATAAAAAAAAAAACACACATTAATTCCATTTTTTACTTGTCAAGTTGAATCTACTCAAATAAAGTAAATTCATTATTAATGTTCTTAATTTGAGTCATTTTAACTTACCTAGTAATTGTATTAGTAGTGGCAAAAGGAGAAATTCAATTTGTCAACTGGACAAAAATTTATTTGGTCGAATTGTACTAGTATTATTATTTTCATGTGTCTGTTTTATGCTTCGATTACCCCAATGACCACATACATAACAGGTTTGTTCTTCCTAGTCCCTAGGCTCCTGATTGATTATTAAAGAATGAGTCAGATGCATAGGACAATAAAGTCCCTTGCCATTTAGGTAATCATTCAGGGATATGTTATAATCTCCTTGTAACTATTTGGAATAGGTTGGGAATTCTGGAGTAGTCACACAATTTTGTGAAATATGGAAATAAGGGGAGGTTGGTGGATTGCTACAACACAAAGAAGAAGAAAAGAAGTTATATATATAACGTACATATATTGTAATATATATTACAATTTTCCCTTAAAATCCACTTAGAAACACTGGATAATAATGGGCCCTGACGATCCCAGTTGTTTTTAGTGATGTTCCTTCAGCTGTTAAATTGTTGCAAATTTTACCATACAAGAAGTGCCACATTCAGACATTTTGTATTTGCAATTTTAAAATAATAATTCAGAAAATCTGAAAATACACTGTGTTAACTGTCTTAGTCCACGCCAACACTCCTTTAGTGCCATGTCCCATTGAAAATCATTGTCAGGGGCTGTTTTAAGCCTCTTTGACTGTGCACAATATAATGAGCTGAAATTCATTATATACGCTCAATAGCCTTTAGGAAGACAGCTGCTCTGGATGCTCTGTGGCGCCCTATTTCCTGCTTTTCCATCGGTTTAAGTCTCAACCAGGAAGTGTCTGTGTGCAAAGTTGATTAGGAACGAATGGCCCCGAATTATGAAAGTGATTTAGAGCTTCAGCAGAGTTGGGTCTAATGTAATAACTTGGGGAAGGGGAGAGAGGTTGAGAGGGGGGCAAGGGTCCCAACTGAGAAAAAAAATGGCTTCCTCATAATAGAAAAAAATACAGCAGGAAATGGTTACACTGGGTCAACTGGTTAATGATTTGGAACTCAAATTGATTTTGCACATGCTTCAGTTTGAGAAAAGTGAGGATTTTGCAGTGCTCTATACTTTTGATGTCATTGCATTGCACAGTATGGCTTTAAGCATATCTTGCATTTATTCAGTTGCTACTGTTTTTATTAAAAATTGTTGTTGCCTCCCTCCACAGATCTGACCTATAACCTGGTTTGGTGTCACGTGCCTGTCTCCATAAGGTAGTTAAAGGAAAAGTAATGTTTTGTTTTTTTACAATCTGAGCCTTCTTTCGGCAATAAAACAAGTAGTTTTACTCACCCATAGCAGTTTGGTGTCAATTGGAGTGGTATCGCAGAAGTTATGTTGTAGCCGTTCTGTTCTACTAATGATCCCGTATCCGTTAGCGTGAGTGCTCGGGGCACTGCTTTGCTCTCTCCAAATAACACAAACTTTAGCACTTTTCAAATCACAGAAGATCGCTGTGTCAGGGTAGACTTTTAGTAGATTCCAAAATATCGCAACAGAAAAGTAAAGTTCAGAGTGGTGTTAGCTTCTTTCGGACTAGCGGTGTTTACAAAACAGCTGAGTTCACGCATGCGCACTGTCCTCTCTGATGACGTCATCAAATGAAACTATAGCTGGATATCGGGTTTCAGGCCATTTTGGAATCCACTAAAAGTCTACCCTGACACAGCGATCTTCTGTGATTTGAAAAGTGCTAAAGTTTGTGTTATTTGGACACCACAAAGTAATGCCCCGAGCATATGATACGAGCACCATGTTAACGGATACGGGATCATTAGTAGAACAGAACGGCTCCAACATAACTTCTGCGATACCACTCTAATTGACACCAAACTGCTATGGGTGAGTAAAACTACTTGTTTTATTGCCGAAAGAAGGCTCAGATTGTAAAAAAAACATTACTTTTCCTTTAAGTTATGAAGACAAGCTGGTAGGAGCCCACCAGAAAAGTTACTCATTGAATATCATCATAGCTCAGTTGGAGTGTTTGACCACTGATGCGAAGGTTGGTGGTTCAAATCCCGCTCTGAACATAAATATAATTGGTTGAGCTTTCAGACTCAGTGACCCACAGGTTGGCGGTGTGATTCCAGCTCCCACAAATGAATGCTGTCACTGTGTCCTTGGTCAAGACACTTCACCCCAGTGTCTGCGTACACTGGTCTATGAATGTGTGTGTGAATGGGTGAGTGGTTCTTTGATATAAACCACTTTGAGTGCCTTGAAAGTGGAAAAGCGCTATATAAAAATATGACCATTTACCATCATTTATTTAGTAGCATAATAGTCATTGTTACAGTCATAGACAGAGTTAGCATATTAAAAGGAATACTACTAATTGCCTTCCATACATTTCTGTATCGTGTGTCCCTACATCCCCTCACGTCTCTCTGCTAATATCAGTCCCCTTTTTAATGATGATTTGAGCTGACAGATTTTGCTTTGATGAATCCGCCTCTTTAATCCCACGCTTCTGACTCACTGTGGCACATTATGAAAACTCAACCAAAAAAAACAAAACAAAACTCCTGCTCCTCAAATATGTGACGGATATCTTTTAAGAGGGGATGGTGCAGTCGCTTTAGTTTGGGTTTTGTCAGTACACGTAGGTTACATAGCAAAGCAGTGACCTCGTAAGATTAAAGGGGGAAAAGGTGAAAGGTCATAGTTAATCTCTGAGGTTAAAGTTGTAGAGGTAAGTGAGGACAAGTTTGAGTGGAGCAGGTGAAATGAACAGACAAGTGCATAGTAACACAATATGAGTTAGTCTGAAAGCGGTTCTTAAGATGTTTACATTTGTATTGAATAATTTAAAAATGTAGATAAAATAAAAGATTACTACAAAATGATACAAAATATTGACACACATTCACTCAGCATCCTAATTGGAACTAAACTGCACACACTGGGCAGCTATGACTACCGAAGAATAACACTATATGATCCCACTACATAAGATTACACTTTTCTATTGACTAATATTTATAAATTGCCATTTTAAAAAGCATATAGCCTACATTTCAGTTATAGATTAAAAAATCAGAAATGGCACCTATATGGCACCTACCAGGTTTCAAGGGTATAAACATTTGCACAGTTGCACCATCTTATAAATGCACTGAAAATGACACATATAAACTGGATATTCATGAGCTCTAAATGCATAACACACTGACTGACGGACAGTTTTCTATGTTAAAAAAAACTGCTGCTGTTTTTATTGTAATTAAACAAAGAAGCTGTCAGTTTATCCTTCGATTATACAATTAGACCAGTGTAATGTGCTGGTCCAGTCTGCCTCATGGAGCACTTTTCTAATTACTATAACTGTGGATGTAGTGTTGACACATGCCTCATTTCCAATCCCCTGGTGACAAATATGTTGCGCTGTACATTTAGAGTATAATCTGTAATCTATGTAAATGAAAACATCTCAGCCCTGTCCAGACATGCTCTACTCCACTGCAGCACATGCCTCTCTAATGCCTCTCATAGTTTTATTGTATCTGTAGCCTTTGTGTGATCATGTCTGCAGTTCTGGCTCTGAATCATAATGACACTTTGGCATTTGGTATATGACGTTAGGGTTTTTAAAGGTCCTATATTACGCAAAATTGAATCTTGTGAACTTTAAGAGATGTTATAATGTTCTTACTTCATCAGAAAATATACCTGGAGTTGTGGTTTTTGTGTCAATAGTGTGTATAAGCATCTCTCACATTGTATACTCAACAAAAATATAAACGCAACTCTTTTGTTTTTGCTCCCATTTTTCCTGAGATGGACCCAAAGATCCAAAATTCACTCCAGATACAC
This sequence comes from Paratrypauchen microcephalus, assembly GCA_036785185.1. Classification (NCBI taxonomy): domain Eukaryota; kingdom Metazoa; phylum Chordata; class Actinopteri; order Gobiiformes; family Gobiidae; genus Paratrypauchen; species Paratrypauchen microcephalus. The sequence goes on along the minus strand of JAVJIX010000120.1, from coordinate 1,117,600 downwards.
AACACTACCATTTCTCTCAAACATTGTTCACAAATCTGTCCAAATGTGTGACAGCGAGCACCTCTGCCCCGCCGAGACAATCCACCCCACCTCACAGGTGCGCCACATCAAGATGCCGATCCGACATCTGTCTATTGACAATAAAATTGTAAAATAGTTTTGTTAGACTACAGTTCAATGGAAGAAAATCACATTTAGGCTTTTATTTTATTCTGCCATACAAGTTTAATCTGTACCAAACACTGTTTTAGGTCACGTGATTGTTGTACAAATGTACATCTTCATCCTCTCATCCATTTGACCTATATAGTCACATTATTATTGATGAGACCTCTCTTTGTATAGCTGTGTATATATGTTATTGTTCTGATGCCACGCTGACAATGTCCTGATTATGTCACTGTATTGAGTCTTGATTATAAAATGATATGAATACCCCTGATAGCAAATAACTTCTAATTCATATAATTTTACTGTGCTGACACTATGGACACCTTTTGGTCCATATATTGTACATTTGAGGAGCTTTCTTTGAAAATGTGGATACTGACAATAGGTCACAAATACTGTCATGGTAACAACTATAATGCTGAAGTAAGTATAGACAATGATACTGAAACCAAACCATGAAGCAGAAAAAAAAGACATACAATATTCTTATATGAACTGTAATAAATAAAAAACAGAACAACACTTTGTAATTAGTTTGTATTTATAATGAAACTAACAAGGGTGTACCTATTTTGCTACATTATTTACAAATCTTAATTATATTTTAATATTATTTGAATTGCTTTTCACTATTGTGTCGGTGTAATGTCTGTGGCTGTCATATTTCTCATTATAAATGCACTAATTATCAAGGGATTTAAAGGTGTGATCTAAGTTTTTTTTACGTAGAGTACCACCTCTTCTCTATGGAAGCCCATTCCCGCCAGTAAAAAAGAAAAAGTTGGTTACACTAAGTCATAATTATGAGATAAAAAGTCCAAATTATGAGATAAAAAGTCAAAATTCTGAGATAAAGTCAAAATTATGAGATAAAAAGTCAAAATTATGAGATAAGAAAGTCGAAATTATGAGATAAAAAGTCAAAATTATGAGATAAAAAGTCAAAATTTTGAGATAAAAAGTCATAATTATGAGATAAGAAAGTCGAAATTATGAGATAAAAAGTCAAAATTATGAGATAAAAAGTCAAAATTATGAGATAAAAAGTCAAAATTATGAGATAAAAAGTCTAAATTTTGAGATATCTAGTAAGTAAACTGATTGTATTTGATTGTATTTTGTATCTAGTTAAACATTTTATTTTGACTTTTTATCTCAAAATTTTGACTTTCTTATCTCATAATTTTGACTTTTTATCTCAACATTTTGACTTTTTATCTCAAAATTTTGACTTTTTATCTCAACATTTTGACTTTTTATCTCAAAATTTTGACTTTTTATCTCAACATTTTGACTTTTTATCTCAAAATTTTGACTTTTTATCTCATAATTTTGACTTTTTATCTCAACATTTTGACTTTTTATCTCAAAATTTTGACTTTTTATCTCAACATTTTGACTTTTTATCTCAAAATTTTGACTTTTTATCTCATAATTTTGACTTTTTATCTCAAAATTTTGACTTTCTTATCTCATAATTTTGACTTTTTATCTCATAATTTTGACTTTTTATCTCATAATTATGACTTAGTGTGACCAACTTTTTTTTTTTTTTTTTACTGGCGGGAATGGTCTTCCATACACTTCTCTGTTATTTACATGACATTAGACTTACTTTACTTTACTTTATTGTTTATTTGATAGGGACAGATACAACAAACATAGATTAACATCTGATGCAGGTACCACAGTGTTTTAGCCAATGGCTAATTCGCAACACCAGTCCCTAGGAGGGCTTTTAAACAGATTTCAGTAAGTAAAAAAGTTAAAATGTATTGATAATGAAGAATAAAAGAGATGGATAATCTAAAACAACAATAAGTTAAAATAATGATAAGATAATGATAAGATAAGCTAAAACAACAATATCACACTAAACATAGGCACATAAAACACACTTGCACTGTCATTCCCCTCACAAACACACACAAACATACATGCAGTTACACATGATCACACTGCTGCTGGTGAATAAACCAGGACTTAGTCTGTTTCTTAAAAGTGGAGAGTCTGGTTATAGTTTTTATATGAGCAGGTAAAAAGTTCCAAAGGTTTGCTCCTTTCACTGAAAATACAGTCTGTGCAAATGAGGTCTTGCAAAAGGGAACTGCAGTCCCCATGTGTGGTGGCTCTTGTGGACCTTGTGGAGAGTCTGTTTACACATCTGCTGAGAGGGTCAGGTGCAAGTCTATTCAAACATTTAAAAACAAGCTTTACATAGCTAAAATTGCAAAAATTTGTAAAATTGAATAACTTATATTTGGATAAAATTAGACAGTGATGAAATCTGATGAAATTATAAAATTTTATAAACACGGTTATAAAGTCGTTCGAGAGGCTTTAGAGTGGTCGGGTTGGTTTGAGACCAAACAGTAGTGCAGTACGACAGCTGAGAAAGAATAACTGAATTTACAAAGACACAGGCGCTTTCAAAAGACAAACAGACAAACTTATCGAGCTGACGACAAGCTGGTGACTCCGGGCCCATTTACAGGTCAGATCTGAGGAGAGTCGAGTCCACTCACAATAAGATGATGTATTTGATATCGGCTCATTTAAAATCTAAAAGTCTAGTGTCAGTGATGACTTAGAAGTGACAAGTGGAGGACGACACGATTCACAAGTAGCCTACTCATCACTTGTGTCATCATTGCCCACTCAAAGAGCATTGTCTTCAAGAAAATGCACCCACGGTACACTTACACCCACAAAAAGAAACATTATAAGGAGTTTACTTTGTTGATAATCGCGTTTGTAGAGGCAAAATTCCAATACGGTAGTGATGTATGGTGAGATGTAGTAAGACAAGCGCGCCATCTAGTGGACAAATGACATACAAATACAGTATAATGACGACAAACATTACAGGCATTTACTGTGTGATATAAAGATTTGGTTTAACATCAGATTGTCCATTAAATTTGATTTATACAAGCTGATTTATACCCAAGCAATTTTCTTAAACAGTAAGCCAGATGAACAAGACATGTGTTCTGATTGGATGTTGCGTGGGCTGGTCCATAGAAGTGTTTCCTTATTGGTTAGAAAAGACGAGTGGTTTTATGTCTTATTGGTTGACTAAAATATAACTTACTCTTCGTTTATAAATAGGTAATGCGTGCATTCATTGAGATTCTTCACCGCACCTCTGATTGGAGGGAGGGGAGGGGCGCTTCTTGCATCAGAATATGTTACAAACACTGCAGATGGACACTTATGTAAAGATGGAGCCGGACTCTAGTGGGGGTGGGATACCCTTGGGTTGGGGTCACATCCAAGAGAGTTAAATAATGCAATAAATTACAATTGCTTGAAATCCACCTTACAATGTTAATATTTTATAGCATTTTATAGCAGTGGTGCACTAATGTATTATGTGTTTTGTTTTGTCAGTGGTAGCCTACAAACCTTCAGCGTTAAAAAGTATGTGACTACACTACAACAAAACATCTAATTATTGACTGACATAGACTGGATAAAATTAATGCCATAATTGTTCTCTTAAACGTTGCTTCTAAAGCTGCTGTTCGTGTGTAGAGTGGCCACACCTCCATGACAAAGTCTGATTTTGTTAGATCTCAGAAACAAAGCAGCGTTGGGCCTGATTAGTACTTTGGTAGGAGACCTGGGCATACCAGATGGCACAGAGGGGGGCCAGAGGCAAAACTGCCATTGTGTTCTTGCGCAAGACAAGTATTTTCAGGAGAGGCTCTGTCTTGAAAATGTCTTTCATTTCCTCTTTCCTTCCCTTGATGTTCAGCAGTTAATTCCATTGTCTAACCACATTTCTGCATCTTCTCCACTCAAACCAATTAACTTCAAATATTTTCTTTTGCTACATAACTATTCAGTCTTTCTCTTGGTCTCTGATCAGGTTAAACCCTCTTTTCATCTTCTGATATGCTCCTACCTCTAACTCTGCCTCTTGTCACATCAGAACAGGTTTGTAACATAAGAATATATTGTAAATCCATAAAACATGTCAACATTATGAAGTATAGATAGTGATAACACAAATATATGAAAAACAAAACTTCATGGTATAGGTCTGTGTCCTTATCCGCACAGAAGCAATGAATCAAACTGTGCTTCTGTCTGTCAGTCTGCACTGAGTGGCCTGATAATGTACACTCACTGCATCATACAAATAAGCCTTCAGTATCTTCAGTATCTAACATTAGCGTTATTCTTTTTCTGTGACGATTTAAAATGTAAACAATATGATAAAAAAGAGATCATGTTAAACAGTATATACAGTGGGTCTTCTTTTTACTCATCATCATACAGATGGATGGAGCACAAGCCTACAGTGTTTTAGCAACTTTTAGCTTATACAGTATATTTGCAAGGTTGCAAGTGGGACACATTACGGACAATGATGCATAGATGCAGACTTAGAGAGCTGTAGGCCTACTTGGCTGTATTTTTTATAAATGCAGTCAAAACACTTACACTAGACAGTTGAATGTAATTAAACAATACATCAAACCATGAATATTGTGTGATAAAATGCATGAATACGTATTCTATATTGTATCTATCTATTATCTAAAGTAAAGCTCATTGTGACCTGTGACAATGCTATCTTGGTCATAATGTGATTCAGTCATCCTCTGTGCAGCTGTCTGCTCAAACAGATACATTAATAATAATAATAATAATAATAATAATAATAATAATAATAATAATAATAATAATAATAATAATAATAATAATAATAAATGGGCGGCAGTAGCTCAGTTGGTAGAGCATATGCCTCGTGATCCAGGTTGGCGGTTCGAATCCCGCTCTTGACGGGTTGACCGCATGTGATCCCAGCTCCCACAGATGAGCGCTGCCGTTGTGTCCTTGGGCAAGACACTTAACCCCACCTTGCCCCCAGTGTCTGTGGACATTGGTAGCCCCCATGGCAGAAGATACATCAAGGCCCGTTGTGACGTGAGCCGTCCTCCTGTGGACCCACCACCCGCGGAAGGATTCATGGGGGCTGGTGCATTGTGTTCTGGGCAGCAGAACACTGCTTGGACTGCTGCCCCGGTGACCCAGAAAATGGAAAAGTGGAAGAAAATGAATGAATGAATGAATGAATAATAATACATAGTACTTATAGCGTATTTCATGACACTCAAAGATGCTTCACATAGATCCAAACACACACAAACACAAATGAAAGAAACAGATAAACAGGAGATGCTGTTATTTAAAGGCAGTTTTGAACAGGTGAGTTATTAGGGCTTATTTGAAGATGAGGCGTGTAGACGAGTCTCTGATGTGTTTGGGCAGGGAGCTCCAGAGCAGAGAAGGCCCTTTCCCCCCAGGTCTTATGTTTAGTCCTGGTGGGGGGAGACAGGAGGTTGGTGGGGGTGTGGTGGTGGAGGAGCTCAGAGAGGTGGGCGTGGGCCAGGTTATGGAGGGACTTATACGCAATGGTGAGGAGTTTGAATTGGATGCGCTAAGGGATGGGGAGCCAGAGGAGATCTTTGAGGACAGGGGTGATGTGTTCAGGAGGAGGAGGTGTGAGTGAGGAAGCGGGCAGCAGAGTTCTGGATGTACTGGAGTCTTTTGAGGAGTTTGGAGGGTGAACTGTAGAGCTGCAGGCATCATCACCTACTTCTCCTATTGGTTAGTCTCTAGGTCTAAGTGACTTAAAGGAAAAGTAACGTTTTTTTTTTTACAATCTGAGCCTTCTTTCGGCAATAAAACAAGTAGTTTTACTCACCCATAGCAGTTTGGTGTCAATTGGAGCAGTATCGCAGAACTTATGTTGAGCCGTTCTGTTCTTCTAATGATCCCGTATCCGTTAGCGTGAGTGCTCGGGGCACTGATTTGCGGTGTCCAAATAACACAAACTTTTCAAATCACAGAAGATCGCTGTGTCAGGGTAGACTTTTAGTAGATTCCAAAACGGCCTGAAACCCGATATCGCAACAGAAAAGTAAAGTTCAGAGCGGTGTTAGCTTCTTTCGGACTAGCGGTGTTTACAAAACAGCTGAGTTCACGCATGCGCACTGTCCTCTCTGATGACATCATCAAATTAAACTATAGCTGGATATCGGGTTTCAGGCCGTTTTGGAATCCACTAAAAGTCTACCCTGACACAGCGATCTTCTGTGATTTGAAAAGTGCTAAAGTTTGTGTTATTTGGACACCGCAAAGTAATGCCCCGAGCACTCACGCTAACAGATACGGGATCATTAGTAGAACAGAACGGCTCAACATAAGTTCTGCGATACTGCTCCAATTGACAGCAATCTGCTATGGGTGAGTAAAACTACTTGTTTTATTGCTGAAAGAAGGCTCAGATTGTAAAAAAAAAAAAAAAAACACGTTAATTTTCCTTTAACCAAACAGTGAAATGTGAACATTCAGAAGAAGCAGCAGATGACTTAGAAAAGGAACGGCAATAAAAAAAAAAAACAGTTGACATGAATCGTGATAATGAATGAATCGGGATTGTGATCTGACTCTAAATAAGATTATTTATTTATTTATTTATTTATTTTGTTTTGCCTTATCACCAAAGGGTCAAGGTGTAGGAATGATGTTTGTGCTATGACATAGATCGGCCTGTAGGTGTCGCCGTGAGACCGCAGTTGGAGCCGTGCAGAGTGAACGCCATGTGGCTGGGATTAAGCAGAGCCTCTGAGGCGGTGTGTGGTGTGCTAAAGCTGCTGCTGCTGCTGCTGGTGCTATGTGCTATTACTGCCTGTGCTGTTCAAGTCTGCACAGAGCCACACTGTGAACAGCTGAGCGCGCACTGGGCCTCCACAACTGTTGGACATAGTTTCTCCCCTGCGCCTATCTTTGACCCGGGACAGTTTGGTCAAACGCTGCTCTCCATTGCTCTGCTCTGTTATGTTGTTAGCAGGCCAGAGGACATTTAGCACAAACATTGGCTATACTGATTAGTACTGTATTTATTAGTTATTAATTATTATGTGATTATACTGATCGTATGGTTTAGTTGTTATTCTGTAGTCTTTCTTAATAAATATGTAATGTCACATATTGTAAATGTATTTTCATCAGCAAATCCATGTAAAAAAAAAAAAAAAAGTATCCTGGTTATTAGGCTATAAATTATTAGGGACTGCCTTTTTTATCTGGTCATTTCTAGTAATTTTCTCTGTTAGCTTCTTCCATTACCCAGTGTTGTTAGTCAGCACATTTATGGTGTTCCAGAGCTAAATGCTGGAAGAGTGGATATGAATTTGCCTCATTCTTCAAAGCAAATCCATGCAGCTTCTTTTAAATATAAATTCTTGAGACGGTTCATTTAGCCAACTCATACTGAGATGGGACAGTAGGCCTAGCTTCACTTGGTGTGACCATGTGTCCGCAAACAAGATGTAGTCACCACATACAGGATCCACTTCCTGTTCTAAGGATCAAGGTGGGGGAAAATTATGACACTGACATGCAATCCAGAGATGGGACAGGGCACTGCAGCTGTTTCACTGTGGTTAGCCCATTGCATAGGTCTATTTAGCTTTTTCATGAAGAACAAATACAGCAAATGTCTGGAGGCATGGGCAACAGTATTGACGTGAATGCATTTTAGGAGAGAAGGGATTCGACCAGACCTTGACTAAATCAAGATGGGGACTTATAGATTGACCCCATGGATCCATATAGGTATCTGATATCTCACTGTCCTGGGACTCGCTACTCTCCACTTAACAATATCTGTAATGTACCTCTGGATTTGTCCCACAGCAGCTTGTCCCACATCAGCCATATTCTTATGTCACTGTTCAAAGCACATAATCCTTCTTATATAAATGAGACCTAGAGAGTGGTATGTGAGGCTAACAGCTGTATCTAAATAAAACAGAAATCGTCTGTCAGTGATGCATGTTTAGAGTCAGATGATGGGTCTACATTGTCCTGCACCAAAGGAATGTGTTTGTGTAACCACACTGAAAATGTATAAATAAAACCATGATTCATGTTTCTTATGTGTGCTTGTTATTGTGTATTTAAGTTACCCTAGGCAAGTGAATTTGAAACAATTATACTGCCCAGAAAGTAACGCATGCTACACCTTGAGTTGCTGGGAAATACTGTAGTTGCTTGCAACCCTTAATGGTAATTGGAATATTTATTAATTAATACTGGACAAGCATATTATTATGTACAATAATGCAGCAAGAGCTTTTACATGTAGTTATGTCCATTTTGTTTATAAGTGAAGTATATTCTCCCTTATGTATGTCAGTGGTTAATATTATATTATGTTTAGGCTACAGCACTATACTAAGCTTTATTAATATTAGATTGACAACAGATATTCCTGATCAACTGTGCAGCGTCTTCGCCCAAATACTACCACTGCCCTTGCATTAAAAAATTCAATCAAAGTCCAACGTATTAAAAAAAATGTTTATTGACATCAGAAGCAATTTAAATTTCAACAATAAACAAGGCTTTTTTTCTTACTTCTGCCATTACAGTGGTACATAAAGATCAGTAAAACAACGGTGATACGTCAATTTCTGATAACATGTCATTTAAAATAACAAACACACGAAAAGGAAAAATAAAGAAACCACTCAGATCATCTAAGTATTTTTATGTGCAGTGCACCTCTAGAGCTATACGGTATATAGTACTGTTTGCCCGCCCCACTTTACACTGTACTGGGCGGGACAGTGGTCTAATATCTACCACTGGGAAAATAAGACACAAAACCTGTGTAGTGTTAACTATACAAAAAAGGAGAAAAAAAAACTGTACAGCATAAAAACAACCGATATACACAGCCTTTTTTTGTATTTTTTTCCATTACCCCCTCCGAAGTTACTAATGTATTTCAGTAAGTGAAGTGTACAAGGGGGTTAAATGCTTTATAAACAAATGACCATGAGGGAACGCTCTACTCATCATCTTCCTCATCCTCCTCATCTTCTTCATCATCTTCATCCTCATCATCATCGTCGTCATCCTTCTTCTCCATTTTGGGAGCTTTGGCCGGAGGAGCGCCGCCAGTCTTGCCCTTAGCGCGGTAAGCAGCGATGTCCTGGGAAAATGTTAAGACACAATGTAAGGAAATGGTAGACAACTGAGTGTGTAGTTTGGGGCGGCAGGGCCAGATTGGGCCTGGAAAGTTTTCAAAATGGCGCATGCGGTGACCGCTTTAACTCCTGAGGTAGAAATTTGACCTGAAATACACAACAGCTGTGATGCAACCTGTATTTTCCATAACCATTTGTTATTGGACGACAGGATTATACACTTTGACTTGATAACATATTATGAAATGAATATTAGTGCACAGAGCAGTGAAATCCATCCTATTCTCTAACACTAAACTGAGATTGCCATTACTTCAGTTCACCTGTCAGGGTATGTACCACTTATTATATACAATTTCATATTTCATAGCTCCCAAAAACAAAAATGTAGCAACTGTTTTGCTCTCCTCACCTTCTCATACTTCTCCTTCAGTTTGAGGGCCTTCTTCTCGTAGGGCTGCTTGTCCTCAGCGGCAGTGCCGTTCCACATCTCTCCCAGCTTTTTGGCCACATCACCAATGGTCAGCCCTGGATTCTCACCCTTCACTTTGGGACGAAACTCCGAGCAGAAAATGAAGAAGGCAGATCTGCAAACAAATGTGCAAACAATGTAAAATACTTTATATTGACAGTATTTTAGATTTGGACTTAGTTATGCATTATTAATCTTCCTTCAAGAGACTATAAAAACTGTTAAGTGGAGGCTTGTAGTACTTACGGGGGTCTCTTGGGGGCGTTGGGGTCCTTGAACTTCTTCTTCTTGCTCCCCTTTGGTGGAACGTAGTTCATCATTTCGCGCTCATAACGGGCCTTGTCCTGTTTGGCCATGTCCTCAAATTTGCCCTTTTCCTTGGAAGACATTGTCTGAAAGTGGACAGTATGTGTTACAATAGCCTGCAATATACTGACCATTTAATGTTCAACCTAGTGCATTATATCACTACATTAAATAAATCATACATCATGTTTATTGTTGTGTCAGAAGTTCTAAAACTGTGGACACATTCTCTTTTATACTTGGATACTTTTGGGGTTATGGTGAGGTTTGAGTCAGTACTAAACCCACTTTATGAGACCGTTTGTTCCTATGAATATTTTAATCTTTCAACCTTCTTTAGGAATGTATTTCTTTGGATAAACTGAAATTTCCATCCAATAACTCATGGTAATTCAAAAACCAAATTGTTTCTTTGATTAAAAATGTGCTAATCACCGATAGTACACATTAAACTAATAAATAAGTCTAAATAGTTGTGCTGTAGTCTTATTTGCCCATACTGTACCTTCCACCGTTCAGAGCATTTCTTCGAGAACTCCGCAAAGTTGACCGAAGCATCTGGGTGCTTCTTCTTATGTTCCTCTCGACAGGTTTGGACAAAATAGGCATAGGAGGACATCTTCCCCCTCGGCTTACAAGGATCTTTCCCCATCTTGGCAACTGGATCTACAACAAATACATGTATTTTTAAAGACACATCAAAATGTAATAAATAATAAAATGCTTTAAAATAATAGTAAACCAGCATCGTTCATTAATAATATTGGGACTTTGGAATATTTAATGTGACACCATCTATAATGTTAATTGTCTCTCCTCTCTCCATCATGGACACCTCCTTTTACCGTCTCCACTGACCGCTACTGTCCCGCCCTCCTTGTTGTCAAACTTAAGCCCTTCATCCCGCTTTAAACAACACAATCCAGGCTAATATGATTTAAAAAAAAAAAAAAAAACTATACTTGTTTATACTTTAAGCTTTTGGCAGCTTTGTTAAGCAAATAATAGCTAATATACTGTAGGTCCCTAGTCACCTCCTACAAATCCCCGAAATAAATAAATAATAAATAAATAAATGGGGAGTAAATTAAAAACATATAAATCATGATTATAATTGCGCATATCTTGGCTGCGCGCTTTTGCTCCGCTCCCATAACTTACAATAACTTCCCTTTACCTAAGCTCAAATAAAATGCTTTGTCTAAAATTCACAAAATGTCCTTAAACCTCATATGTGACAAGAAAAGACCACTTAGAAATGATTTTATTCGATTTGGACAATGTTTGAATCATCAGAACAACTTTAACATAAAAAGAGCAAAAATCTACAAAAACACGTTTTTATTAAAAATGCGACACTTATGACGACTATTCGTGGTCATATGAGCCTCGTATGCTTCTAAAACATCCTCTACTTCGATTTGAAAACAGTTGGAAAAGATTTGCTTATTGTGTAAAAACTCGTCTTTTTGCCTTTCCATATTGCTATTAAATGCTACTGTAAGTCTGTGCAAGTCTCCGTCGACCCAAGTAGTAATGGCGCATAGGCTCTCGTTGAGGGAAAGGAGGTCAACAACGACGGCAATATTTCTTCTTCCATTTTGTGAGAATGCCTTCTTCATGAAAGAAAGTCCCCCTCAAATGTCTCCTCCCGCCTCTCAGTTCGCTTTGCAACACGACAAATCTGTCCAAAACGCCGCGGATCCTGACCAAATATTTGCCCGATTGAATCCTATTGCACTAGCCGCCTTGTATAGTAATACATTGGGTCTGTACTATGTCTATGAGCGGGCTGTGCTACTCACTGGGTTTCTATGAGCTCCTAATGGCCGCTCGTCTTCATCCACTAACATGGAGAATATGGCTCCTTCTCTTTGTGTCAGCGCACAGCCATTGCACTGCATGCAATAGAGGGCAGAGCGACCGTGGCGACCACTTCATTTCAACCGCCTATTTAAACCATTAAACAGCATCGGAAAAATCTCAAAATGGCCTCATTGGAAAGATGAAAGATTGAATTTTCTTTTGCCGTCGTTACATCTCATAGTTGCCGGTTTATTTCGCGAGAAAACCAGGTTAGAAAAAGTTGATCTGAACTGCGCCTCTTCCCATTTGCCTTGCTGCCTTGTTTCCTATGCGAATACAGTCAGCCATTACAGTAAAGCGCAGATCGAAGAAGATTTTTTTCATCGACTTATGAGGTAAAAATTAAAGAACAGACCCATATGTTTACATAGTCTAAGACGGTTTTTCTTTTTCCGATGTTTTCCTGAATTTTGATGTTTGCTTTCTGACCCGCACGCCTCCAGTCTTCACATGACAGGCATCAGCTTCGCAATGCACTGCAATGGCAGTGGCTAACGGTGAGTCTTTTACCATTGTCGCTAACCGTGCTGTCCGCTAGACATTACCGAATTTTTACGCCCAAACAAACGTGAGATTTGACTCCATTTTGTTAAAACAACACGACTGCATTATATAAAATATTTCGCATTTAGCAAAATCGTCTATTTCCTTCAAAAATACGAAAAATTAATTTTTATTTCTCCAATTTTCTAGAGCGTCTGGTCCTTACTCATTGGCTGAGTAATAACGAGACCGGCTGTTTTTGTTGTTTTTTCACGGATCACCTCAGTTAAAATGTCGACAAACAATGAAAAATATTACAGATGATATAGACAGACTCATCGGTAGCGTATCTTTGAATGTTATCGTCGTTTTCGTAATTTCAGACACTTCTAAATTATACTTACCTAGTGACTGTGGCTGGATCTCAATGCTCTGCAATGGCTGTGTGAGGAACACAGGCGATACGCAGTGTCTTCAGTCTTCAGCTCACTAACATTACTCTCGGCGGAGCTCGCACGCCATTGGCCACGGGCCGGTCTGCCGCGCCGCTGATTGGCCAGGAGCTTTTCATTGTCCTAATGGAAGACGACGTCTGATTGGCTGGCTTTTGTGAAACGTCACTGAAGTTTTCCGTGGCGGGCGGATACAAAAATATTTCAGTGGGAGCATGCTGGAGCTGAGAGTAGTGTAGTGAGCTTGCCATAGTATTGAATTCACTACGTTGAGCACAGTGTACAGTAGTAGGCGAGTTAAATGAATGAGCGGACAGGGAGCGCATGTAGCCACGGACCCGGGCAGCTGTGAAACCCGCTGCGGTCGTGTTGAACGGGCTCAAACCCTCTTCATCAACAAACACTATTGTGCATTAACTTCAATACAACTAGCCTATTTGCGAAATTACCACTTATTGAGACGAGCGAATTCCGTCGTTTTAAAGACATAACACGCACTTAGCTCTTCTAAATCATACGAGGACTCACTGGAAACACATTTTTAGGCTTGTTATCACAGATATAGGATATGTTATATTATCCATGCATACACAGTCATGTCTTCTATTAAGTCCATATAGCCCTATTCATACTAATGGACAATTACTAGAAGACAGAATTATCATATAATTCTGTCTGTCTTCTAATAATTGTATAGATATGAACGTATTTAATATGCATCTTATCTGAACCCGTGAAGCACAGTTAATGGCAAGAATTAGCATATGCACTAATTTTGAAGTTTATTCTAATGCTGTAACACTCATGTTATCCTAATAGCCCTGTACAGGGCTTAAAGCTTGCTATATCAAATAAATGCACTTCCACATGCTCCTAAAACGTTCACCACAAAAACAACAACATAATTAAACTTACACAACAATTGCATGGTATGAACAGGCCTGTATGTAACAGATAGGAGTTGAGTGAGAGCATAATGACTTCTGTAATGTTGGGATTTAAAAAAAAAAAGATTAACACTCTTTGTAAGAATTAGTAACACATACACACACACACACGCACACACACGGACGCACACACACACACAATACAATACATAATATGAGATAGTGATGAGATAATAGGTTGGAATAAATATATCTTAAAATCAACATTGCAAAAGAAAATATGAAAATTTAACAAGTCAAATTATAATACGGACATGTGTAGGTCTAATCATTTACATACAATAAGTTTAATAAGTTTAAGTGAAGTTGTAGTATATCCTTTTATCATGGTGTGGACAATTTTGACTATTGAAAATCACAAAGTTTCTTTTAAAAACAAAAAGGCAGCACAACCATTTGGCATCTTTAACCTACCCACATAAGCATGTTTGTATGGTTTTCTACATATAGGTGTCTATTCATGAGTATTTCTTGGTGCCTATCGTTGCAGATGAGGGCTGAAGGATGTGTGCATCATTTCACTGTCATTGTCTCGGTCTCAGAGGAGGAGGTTCTTCATGAAGTACAGCTCTGTGAGTACCTGACTATTTGCTGTAAATGCAGAACTCCTCAGTGTGGGTCAAGGAAACTTTCACTGGGACAACTGTAGATAATATGCTATTAGATGTTTACTACAGTTTGTAACTTATAGCCTGCCTCCACAATGGGAGTATGGCCTATATAGCGCCACCACCAGATTAGTCTGGGTACTACAATGAAATCATTAGCATATCTTTTTTTTAGAATGGCAGTCAAGGAATAAAAAAAAGACTTACTGTACTGAATCCTAACTTATTTAAAAGGCAATTGAAGGCAACAACATGTTTTAACTAATTTAAAAGTCTTGCATGACTGCTTGATGTGTGCAAGCAAAGTTGTATGAAGCTCATTTGCAAAATGTAATCTAATGTATTCTAGAGTGATGCATGTGGGCATGACCCCCAATATCCAGTACATCCAATTAAATATACATATGTAATAAAAGTAGCTATTGTATGCTAAAATGGAAACAAAGGAAAATGGCTGACAGAGTTTCTTCCTAACCCTGATTAAAAATGGGTTGGGTGAAGTGATCCAAATGCCAATCACAGCCAGACACAGGCCACAGTCTGATCCTGTTGTGTCTTTTGCATCAGGAGATGCCACAGCAGAAAGCCATAGCTGCTTGTGAGGCTCGCAGACGGCCAGTTTATGCATTCTAATGAGTGCTCCCTGGGAAAAATATGCAAATTCATTTTGTCATCAGGAGTAAAATAGAGGACAGGAGAGGAGCAGATAAGGAGGGGCTTCTGGGAGGAGGGCACACGCAGAAGGCGGGACGAGCGGCAGAGAAAAGGAGACATGTGCACGCACGTCTGTGAATATGTGCATGGCTGTGTGGGGGTGTACAAAGACAGGAGGTGTGAAAGCTGTGTGTAGTATGAATGTGAGTGACATATGTAACCCCAATCCCTCCCCCTCCACCAGCTCCACCCTAATACTGGGGGTTCAAAAATAACTGAAAAGGCTTAAATGAATGAAGTGCTGCCAAATTACAAAAGTACAATAATATTAAATTATACTAATCTAAATGTTGTATGTCATAAAAATATTGCCTATCTCATGGTTATTATTGTCATCTTTTGGCTCATTTGTTTAAATAAACATTATTCATTTTCTAATTATAAATGGCAGATAATCAGTTTTTAATGTGCGTAAATTGCTCATTTGAGTTAGATTGTTAAATAATATAATAAAGTTTAATTGTTGTAAATTGGCATAAATTACCAGTTCATTAATAGTGCATCATCACAGGGCTATGCAAGTTATTTTATATTAATTATGATAATTTTCCATCAAGAGGAGTTATATTTGGTTAGGTTTTTTACCTAACCATTGTAAAAAACGAATATTGAAAAATCCACAGTTAACAAGAACGAGTAACATAGCTTGTATATCCTATGTTCAGACATCTTGTATATCCTATGTTCAGACATCTCATCATTTTTACACAGTCATGCCTGGTGCCACCTACATGAACAATAGCAGTTTTATGCACTTCACTGAAAGACCGAGAGGAGGCAGCAACTGCGGAACCTTTGTCCATCAGTGGTGTGTTGTTTCTGAAGGAAACCAAAGGCTGCGGCACCGCCGGCGGAAAAAGGACGATTCCCACACGAAATCAAACAGTGCACTTGGAACTAACCACGACCTACAGGGAATCAGGGAATATATTATTTTGTATATTACAGAATACAAGGCTGTAGTAAGGATTATGTAATTATTAGGTTTTGGTAAGTATTGCTTTATTCATTCTGAACCAAACAGCACGAAGCGCCAGTCCACACGTGTAAGCTATACCTAGCTAAAGCTAAAGCTCCTTATTAAAGTTATGCTATTTAATACTTGTGCTTCGAAAGTACCATCATTTTGTAATTAAGATGAATACCTTGTATTATGTTTTGTCCAGTTAGTATTATAGATTATTTCAATTTCTTTATTTTGACAGTTTCTGGTGTGATCAGCTGGACCTCATGCTGCACAGCTCCGTCTCAAATTTACATTACACTCTGATACCGACTTTTATTTACGTAGCGTAGTACGTGCTGTTTGTGGTTTAATATTTATTAATACGTTGTCTCTTACGTTTCTTTCGCAGCTCTGTTGGTGGTGATCCAGGTTGTGGTGACATGGTAATATTCACGGATTGGTTTCTGTCGCCTTTGATCTCAAGAAGCGTCCGTGGTTTGCCGATGTCTGGCGAAGACACTGGTTTGGAGGCTGTAGCCTCACCGATGATGGGGTATTTGGGAAAAGTCAGTACAACTCAAGCACTTCTCTCCTGATGTCACTAGCGCAAAGCTGAATTATATTTGAAAAATACTGTAAACAAGCAGTACCAATCCAAATTATTACAACAGAAAATGGAAATCTTTGGTAAAAGGCGAAATATTTGGGCTTCAAAAGCCTTTATTTTTGCAGATGTATACAATTTTTTGTTATGTTTTCTGTGTACAGAATTTTTTTTGGGCTATATTCTTTTTACAGTTTATCCTCAGTGTATTCAGTGGAAAATGTATTTGTATGTATTAAGTGTTTAAATTATTTGGTTACATTTTGCAATATTCTAGATAAAGTTCCCATATTCAAATTCAGTTTTAATAACTCTCATGTCTATTTCTAGGTTCAGGAAAGAGCTGCTTCCTTGGACCACTGTCCCTGGTGCCATGCCAATGGTCAGACCTGTGCTCTGCGCTCCTATCTCTTAAATTTGGAGGAATCAATAACACTCTGCACAAACCCACAGGTAGCCCCACAATACAATAATTATATGTTTGTTATGGTTTTTTTTTTTTTGTCTCTGATAGTTTTGAATAATTGTTTTCTATTTCAGTGCCTATTTCCATTGGTCAGTCGGCCATTGGAGGATGTTTTGGCCAGCTTGGAGTCAGCTGCTGGAACCAAAAGGAAAAGTCCCTTCACACTTGTGGCCAATAATGAACCTTCACCAAAACGCCCACGATTAAAGGAACTTGAAAGCTTAGAGTCACAAACAAGTGCTTCCAATAACAACAATGTGCACACTACTGTTGATGCCTGCAATGGACCACCTTTAGATGTGGAACATGTAGACGGTCATTGTAATGGCTCAGAAACAAAGCAGTTGGAATTGCAACAACAAAAAGACTGTATTCTTAATAAGGACTTGGATTCTTGTACAGATAATCAAAATGTTTTCCTGGAAACGACTGAGGACAAAGAAGACTTGTCAGAAACCTTACAAACAATTAACAATCAAGAAAAGCTTCCCTGTACTGACGCCAGACTAAATGGAAAAGGCCATAGCTTTGCAAAAACGGTGACACTGGATAGAGGCTGCAGTTTACCAGATGGGGATGTATCTCCTATTAAGAATAATCCATTGCCTCTGCACACTGAAGCTATGGGAACTACTAAACCCATGTTGCCAGTTCAGAACACATTGATGCTTTCGGATATTGAAGTTATTCATTCAGAAACTGCTAAGTCATTTACAGAAACAAACCCTGAAGAGGAGCTTGTTTCTGTTCCAGTTGAAATTTTCTGGAGAAATAAAGATAACCTCTGCTGGCTGGACTCTCTGCTTGTAGTTTTAGTTAATTTAAGGAGCCTAAGGAACTTAAAACCTAAAGATGTGCCCGAACAGTCACCAATGTTGACACTTCTGACAGGTTTTGATGAAGCATATGCAGCCATTCAGAGTCAAAAACAGACTGACAAAGGTAAGAAGGAGTAATTACTACACTGTTGCTTGTACTATTTACCTTAAGACAAACTGCTTACTTACTCATATTTTATATATAGTATTTTTTTCAGTTGTCAAGTGTATTGACGGTATTTTAAGCATTGAAAGTGTTGATAGCCTTAAATGGAGAAGTAATTTTACATGTCAACTAAGAACTATATATTTAATCTTGAGTTATTTTGTACTTGTAGCTTTCTCTTCCTATAATATGTTGTTGATATAGAGCTTAATTATTTGCCATTTTTCATTTATCTAGATGGCGTTCTGAACATCCCAAAGCACGTGTTGCACAAAATCAACACAGACCTTGAAAATTTACGGATGTCAGTCTTCAATCTCCTGCAGCCATTGCTTCACTGCAAACTTGGTAAGACTGGATCTTTTAATTTTTTGTTTTGTTAATTGTTAATCTGTTTTCATTTTTGAATTGTACTGTTTTTAATTTGGTTCAATGTGTTGATACCAATACCATGTTTATTTATTATCATATATGGTTTCCAGGTCAGAATGAAACTCCAGTTTTTGCTCTGCCTCTTTTGGTGAAGATGGATTCTTGGTTGGAGTCAGTCTTTCAGTCCACATTTTACTGGGATTTTAGCTGCACTGAATGCAAAAGCAACACAAAAGAGAAGTGAGTATAGTTGTTTTATTTGTTTGTCAGAATAACTGGCAATTTAAAATATGACTGACAGGCAGCTATAACCCTGAAATTTAAGAGAAACAAAAAATAAAGCAAATCTAGTCTCAAACTGCATGTCTGATACTGAATGACACGTTATTCTTTGTCATTGCAGTGTTGTGAAGACGCTTCCCACTTTCACAAACATTGTTCCTGATTGGCATCCACTCAGAGCAGTTCACCTGGCCCCCTGCAACAACTGCCACAGGAAAAACCAGAAGCGGAAAATGGTGCTACAGGGGTGAGTTTTGACTATTTGTGACATATTTGTGCTTTGAAAAAAAAAAAATTGCTCACTTTTTTTTCCTGGTTCATCAGGGTTGCCCCTGTGTTTGCCCTGCACTTTGTTGAAGGACTTCCTGACAACAATATACAAGTCTATAACTTCAGCTTCAAGAAAAAGCAATACTCCATCACAGCTATCATTCAGTACAGCAGTCAATGCAAGCACTTTGTCACTTGGATTCATAAATCTGATGGTAAGTGTAAAATGTGTTTTCAATATCCCTTTGCTATAAAGTGGTGGCTTAAACTATTTTAACTTCGTAAGTGACACATTTTAAATGCATGTTTAGCCAAATTATATAGAATCTGGATCCAGTCATTTGAAATGGTCTATAATCAGCTTTGGTCTAATTATTTGAAAGCTCTACACTCAATTCTCCTGTCAGTAAGATCATGTTATTTGGAGCCGAGTTCAGACGTAGGAATAAACTGGACTTGTTTGTGTGAAAATTGCACTAATTTGTAGGTCAGTGTAGTGTTGCAAATGATTTTTGCTAGTTTTTTGAAGAAAATAATAAAATAAATACAGGGATGAAAGAGTTCTGTTTTTTAGCGGATCTCCGCTTTTTTTCAGCCGCAGTTTTTTTTTTTTTTTTTAAACATCTGTGCAAATTCGTTGAGAAAGATTTTGGGTGTATATATATGCGTATAGTTGTGTTTAGGGTCGCCAACCGTCCCTTGAAAAACAGAATCGTCCCGTATTCAGAACAAAACGACATGTCTCGTACTAAACTTCGGGCCGCGCGAGCCCGTGTTTGGAGCTGCGGACCGAGTGAGCGCACGCAGCTCTTTCGCAACAGCGTGTACCATTGCGTGTACCATTGCGTGTACACAGATTAAACTTTATAAAACGTCCTATACCTCACCTTACCTGCCCGTGCCTCACTTAACGCATCGCTCCTCGCTTTTTCACCTGCGCCTTTTAGTGCGCATAAGCTCCTCCTCGATGCGCTCTGATTAGACAAAGTGCAAAGCAAAAACAAATCCAATATATACTACTAGTAGGCCTACCAGTTAATAAAATGTGTTTTTTTGTGTTTTTATGTACAGTTTTACTTTATTGCTAGCATATAGAAATCCAAATTTCAGAAATTTAAAATTTTCCAGCGGGGGGGGTGCGCCGTGACTTTCCACTTTTTTCATGATTGGCCACTTTCATCCCTGTAAATAAAAAGATATTTAGAATTGTGATATTTTTATGTAGGAAAAGATCACGAAAAACATGAATTAAGCTCGACTCTGTTCAACTTGTTTTTCAGCAGGTTCCTGTTCTGTTTAGGACTCCGAACTTGATTAATCGCAACTAAATGATTACTGAAATAGTTGTCAACTATTTCAGTAATCAAATAATCATTAACTGGTTTATACATGGGCTCCAAAACCTGTCATGAGCTGAAAGAAGAGGTTTTTTAATTCAGACTGATCAGGAATTGCATAAATTACAAATGAAATATGTAAATTTAGCATTCTGTAAATATGTTCCACCAGGATGTTGTTGAGCGGCTTCACTTCCTCTTTATGTGGGTACAATTTAGGAAAATCTCATTCACAGGCCTTCTGTGACCTAAACAACTAAATGGTTAATCAAAGGAATAATTGCTAGATCAATCTATTAGCAAAATAATCATTAGTTGCAACCCTAGTTCTGTTATTTATTTTATCTGACATATCGTCCACCCTTACTTGCTTATGCTTATTCCCCTTCACATACTAGCTCTAAATCACAAATTAATTGTGACCTTGAAGACTGACATTGTTTCTCTGTTTTAAAATTGTGGGTAAACATTTTACTAATTGAGATTTAAAGAAATAAATAAATTGGTAGCTTGGTCCAGTAGTTTGTAATATGATATTAACTGACATCTTAAAGTCAAATTAATCGCTTTTAATGGGTTCAAAAGGCTAATTGTCCTACACTGATCTTCGCCTGCTCTTTTTGCTAACCTCAACAGTCAACACATTTAAGCACTGATCACCCAATTTAGTGTCTAGATAGAAGTTTTTAAGATGTTAATTTCTGCTTCATTAAAAAGTCAATTTTTTGTAAGAGATCTCCTAATAAGAGTACATTTCAGTTTTGTAACTGGTTGAAATCCAGGATGTATCCACCTTAAAGGTCCCATGACATGGTACTTCTTGATGCTTTTATATGGCTCCTTAATGGTTCCCTAATGCTGTAAATGAATCCTTCTTCAAAATCAACACTCAGTGCATGAGAAACAGAGATAAGATGAGAAAGAGTCATAAATATCTCTCTCAAACACTTTATTCTGGGCGTTGTTGCTTGAATGCAAATGAGGAGAAAACAGATGGCCAATAGTAGAGGGTGGGGGCATGGCCAAACTCTCCGCTCAGAGCTCAGAGCTGACAGCTGATCCATTTCCTTGTTTTTGCACGGGGGAGAGATTTGAAGCGTTCCATTGAAAAATAAACACATTTCCACATAAAATAAAATTAAACCACTGGTGTTCAAAGGTCCAGAGGCTCAGATAAAGGACTTCCGAGCCTAGAAACACTCGGACGTGCCTCCAGGCAAATAAAAAAACGCATTTCGCATTGCCTAGCGCATTCGCAGTCCAAACTCTCTGGGCGTGATTTACAGAGACGCTGAGTTCAGACAGATGGGGGTGGAACTGCATTTGCATTTCTTTTTTCGATCTGACGTCAATAAGGTGCCTTGTTCAAACTCGCCCGTTTGAGCTCTGATTTTTTGTAACGCAGAAAAGGCTCGCAAATGCTCAGTTTAGACATTTCACAACTTTTAACCATGGGGGGGGGGGCTAAACAGGGTAGGGGAGCTCACATTAACGTTCAAAAACCTCAGAAAGTGAGACCTTTAAGTAAAAAGTTAAAGGAAAAGTAAAGTTTTTTTTAACAATTTGAGCCTTATTTCAGTAATAAAAGTTGTTTTACTCACCCATAGCACTTTGGTGTCATATGTCTACCGGCTGGTTAGCTCAACTGGTAAGTCATGGACTTTCCCCCTGGGGGTTGTGGGTTCAAATCCCCCCCGGGCAATGAGCTAACCAGTGTGGGTCCTTGGGCAAGACCCTTCACGGTACTGCCCCCCGGGCGCCGAAAAAGATGGCCGCTCACTGCTCCTGAAAAGGATGGGTCAAATGCAGAAGTCAAATTTCTCCCGTGTGTCACTGTGTGTCATTGTGTGTGAGACAAATAAAGGCTTAAGCCTAAACTTAATCTTAATATGGAGCACTTCCAGAGATGTTTTAGATTTGCGGTTAGCCTAGCGCGACTTCTAGCCATAGCTCGGGGCATATAATATATTCCCCAAGCATGTAATATGCCCCGTGCGGGCTCCAAATAACACAAACTTTAGCACTTTTCAAATCATAGAAGCCCGATGTCTTAGTCTACGATTTCGTTTGAATCAAAAGTGGCCTGTAATCTGAGATTTATCCATAGTTTACAGCTTTGCGTTTCATGTTTGGGTCCCGGGAGCTGAGAGCACAGTCCGCACATGCGCACTGGCGTCCTCATCTACTCGAAACTATGGCTAAATCTCGGATTACAGGCCACTTTTGACCACACAAAATCGTAGGCTAAGACATCGGGCTTCTATGATTTGAAAAGTGCTAAAGTTTGTGTTATTTGGAGACCGCAAACATGTGCCCCGAGAACTCACATGATGGAGATCGCAAATCTAAAACATCTCTGGAAGTGCTCCATATGACACCAAATTACTATGGGTGAGTAAAACAACTTGTTTTATTACTGAAATAAGGCTCAGATTGTAAAAAACGTTACTTTTCCTTTAACAGCAGATTGTCCTAACAGAGGATGTGTTAAACCAGGGCTCTCAAGTTTTGAGCTGAAAACGCCTGCATTAACTAACCGATTTTCTGGGCACAGAAGCGCTGTGCTTGAATTGCGTAACACGTCGAATTGCGTGTGTCACACTCTCAAAGCATGAGACTTGAGAGTCCTGGTTAAACTACCCACCACAGACCAGCTTTATATACTTTTTCCCTGCCCTCATAAAGCTTGTGCATACCTCTTACTTTTTTTTTTTTTTAATTCAAGTATGTTTAATGTGTTCCAGGGTTATGGGTGGAGTTGGACGATTTGAATCACCCTCACTGTAAATTGTTCAAGACTCTCCCAGTTCCAGCTCACGAAATCCATGTTGTGTTTTGGGAGGAAGAGCAGCGCCAGGAGTCCCGGGCCTGTTCTCCATCTACCACCTTTTCAGACTCTCCCCCCTCTACAAAGCACATCAACCACAGTGCAACAGACTTGGACATTATCACAAATGACCTGTTGCAGTGCTCTCCTGACCACTCGCTTCTTAATCCCCAAAACATTTCTGACATTATGGATTGCACCTCTGAACAGGACAGCACAGTTACAGCAGAGGTTGATACTTCTATTGGTTCCACTACACTACTAGACACCTTTGAAGGACTAACGCATAATGACATTGTCACACTTACATTAGTTGAAATTACGGAAGACTCCAAACGGCCACCTTCCAAATTAACTGCTGGTGAAACTGAACAAGTGAAAGATGTAAAAAGTCAAAATGTTAACGGTGAAATGCAGGATTCAATCAAAGACACTACTGCACCTGCTCCAGACAGTTCGACCATAGACAAAATAGAAAAATCTCAGGAGAATGAACTTTCTTCTGAATCCAAACCAGAAGATTCTGTGTCTGAAGAAGACATGGCTAATGATCCAACTTATGAGCCTTACTCTAAAAGTAGAAAAAAGAGGGCAAGGACAGTAGCTACCAAACAAGTTAAAAGACCAAACGTAGGCACTCCAAAAGGAAATAAAACTAAAAGTACATTCACTACTCCTGTTCAATGCAGATCTACTCGTACTGCAACTTCAAAGCCCATTTCTCCCGTCTCCTCAACTGTACCTACACTTCTAATTGTCCCTCAAGCCCCTCCGTTGATCCAACCAGAGCAAAAAGGCTGGTCCCACCTGCTTGAACGGTCACTTGGGCACATCCAGAACACATCCAAAATCAATTTGAACCAGAAACCACTTATACAATTGAAGCGAGTGAATCCTTTCCCCTCAACCCCACAGCAAAAGGGGGCTGTGGAATTTAAAGTCACACCTAAGCCAGTGCTTAAGACAATGGACAACGGAGGTCTGCCTTTGAAAGCACCAGAAATGTATGGAGCGTTTGGATCCAACAATGCAAAACCCAATTCAGGTACTGCAAATGTAAATGAAATGCCTCTTCCGCCACCTGTTCAAAAAGCTATAATGGGTAACACAGTCGTTAATAATTCACTGAATACATCAATTGCAGGACTTGCCAATAACACAACATCCTATAAGAAAACAAAATCATCCAAAATGCCTTCAGGACTAAGTGAGACTGAAGCGCTTAGGTACAAGCTCTTAAAAAAATTAAAAGCAAAGAAGAAAAAACTAGCAAAGTTGAATGACATGTTGGGAGATGACCGCTTCAAACCGGATAGCACTAATAATTTTTCACCAAGCACCGTTACCTCCAGCACTTTGGATGATGAGTTTTTCTCAGATCTCCTCTCCCCAGCGACTACAATAACTAGTAACTTGTCACCCGATAGCACAGATTTTCTGGAGATGTTGACTACTGGACAAGCCACTGTGGGGGCAGAGATGTCGTCAAATACACTGCTACAGCCATCAACGGGGCCAGACGGGGGAGAGTTTTTTGATGAATTTATATCTCAGGCTGTAGTCGAAAGACCGAGTGAGATGGAAGAAGATGCGTTCAGTGCGTTAGACCTGTTCCTCTAAGATGGCCTTTTGTTCTAGTGCAGCAGTTGGTAGACATTTTTACGCCTCAAAGTCTAAAATGAACATTTCCAAAGTTTAAATAAAGGGGATTAAATTGTTTACTGGAAAAAGGAATCCTGGCACACTCAAAGCACAAAATGTGTAGTGATGTAAAATGGATAATATGAAAGATTTCACTTAATTTGG
Source organism: Paratrypauchen microcephalus (assembly GCA_036785185.1). NCBI lineage: Eukaryota > Metazoa > Chordata > Actinopteri > Gobiiformes > Gobiidae > Paratrypauchen > Paratrypauchen microcephalus. The sequence continues at coordinate 1,092,673 of JAVJIX010000120.1, read as the reverse complement.
GTGTTATTTTAGTTAAAGGGATAGTGTGTTTTTTTATGTTAATCTGTATGGGTTTCCTTCTAAAAGTTATGTGTGTTGACACCGGCTTACCTCTGACAGTCTCAGCTGATCCGGAGCCCAGGACTTCCCTGGAACATGTATTTCATGTTCCAGGGAAGTCCGGTAACTTCCCTGGAACATGAAATAAAGCTCGTCTGTCTTCTCAAAACAAAACATTTGTTAGAAAGGTGATATATTTGCATCCGAAACAGTTGTCCATGAAACATCCAGCAGCGTATTTCGCATTTGCATATTCTCTCTCTCCACTCGTATCACTACGCCCATGTTAACTCTATCAGCCTGTTCACCTTCAGCACATGTCTATGTCAAAGTTTACAGGCTGATTAACATGGGCGTAGTGATACGAGTGGAGAGAGACAATAGGCAAATGCGAAATACACTACTGGATATTTCGTGGACAACTGTTTCGGACGCAAATATATCACCTTTCTAACAAATGTTTTGTTTTGAGAAGAAAAACAAACTTTATTTCATGTTCCAGGGAAGTTACCGGACCTACTTACGTGGGCTCCAGAAAGTGAGCTGAACCGGGATCAGTTGAGACTGTCAGAAGTAAGGCGGTGTCAACACACGTAACTTTTAGAAGGAAACCCATACAGATTAACATAAAAAACCGCACTATCCCTTTAAAGCCAGCGACTGTAAACCTTTTATACCATACAAACAAGAGTGTAATTAAGAAAACAAAGTGACTGCTAAGTGAACCTAGCCAAGTCCGTCAAATCCATTTCTCAGAAATAATCCTTCCAAACCATTAAGTGCTTATTTTAGCTTATTTTGTAATTAATAAAGCCACTCATTGTAAGAAAACTATTTTCTCAAATTATTGGCACTGCTGCAACAGCATAGTCTTCATTCAAACTCATTGCTTTTTGTTGACTGAAATAAAGGGATGGCTAAAAAGAAATCGTGCATATTTCCTATTATTTAAATATTTCAAGAATAATTAAAAAGTCTGTAGAGTCTTAGACCAGCAGCAGGCTGTTCATTAATTTATTTGTACTCTTTCACAGTATTTTGCACTTTGATTGTCTAAAGTCTTTTTGTTTGAAGTTATGTTTACAGATGTAATTGCTGGTTTGTGTTTTAGATGTTACTTGAAGAATGCCATATTTAATTGGCTTTAACTATACAAAATGTCCGGTATTGTGTTTTGTAAAATTTATATATTAAATTGTTCAATTTTTGCATTGGCTAAAATAAATGATCTTTTTTACATTACGATCTGAGTAACTGATGACTTGCATTGTCCATCTTCTAGACTGCAATTTTATAAGGTAACATCCTAATACAGTTTGATAAAATAAATATTGCCACTAAATGACCAAGGCGCATTATTTTATTTTTTTATGAGCAATAATGAATTTTTTTAAATTTTATTTTATTGCAAATTGAAATAAATTAAATACCCTACGAGCATTTAAGTAATACAGATGAATAACCTTACACCAGTATGTGGGTTTCTGTGAATTTTTGTGTAGATGCAGAATTTTCTGCAGAAGGAAAAGAAGTCGTTCCCATACCGGGAGTCGAACCCGGGCCGCCTGGGTGAAAACCAGGAATCCTAACCGCTAGACCATATGGGACACTGGCGACACACCTCGAACCAACCTGTTTTAAACGTACAAGATACAAGACGAGTATATTTTACAAGTTGATTTGTCATTTTAAACCGCTTGCCCAAAGACTGACTTATAAACACTGCAGCTTTTAACTTACAGCGTTGGACCCAATGGACAACCCTCTTTTTCTTGTCATTTTGTGTTCCGGCTGGGTATTTTGTATTATTTTAGCAGTGATCATTATAGCGATTTCCCTCTCATGTGATTTTATCAACAAATAAATACACATGCGTATCTTATTGAGTTAGATAAGCCAACTCGTCGGTGATTATGTCATGCATTACCTTGCGGCTGCACGTGTAGGTGCTGTTTGGTCGCTGCAGGATGGGGGGGGTATGACGGTGACCTACAGCATTTTTGTACATGTTTTACAATTGTGTATTTTTAGCTTATTGAGATTGTTCTCCTACTGGGTCGGTCCCCTGTGGAATGAATTAGGTTAGTGCATAACTGCTACTTTGATTTAGGCCTACCTAAAGACTGCACAGGGCTCCCTGCAGTGCTTCAAGAACCCTACGGACCCCATTTGGGGAACCACTCACTTTGATTATTAACGATCAAAGGAGAAGTTCAATTTGTCAACTGGACAAAGTTTGTTTGGTTGAAAATGTTTCGCCGCTCATCCGAGAGGCTTCGTCAGCTCTGGTTATTGTACTGGTTAGACCCTGCTTTCTCCTGACCAAATCTGCCAACTGCTGGAAATTTGTCTAAATACCACCTATTTCCAGTTCAGAGGGAACTTTTACAGGCAAATTCATGGCTGTGCGATGGGCTCACCGGTCTCCCCTATCATGGCTAATTTATACATGGAACAATTTGAACAGAGTGCCTTAGCTTCATATCCAGGCACTCCTCCCACACACTGGTTTCGTTTGACGAAGCCTCTCGGATGAGCGGCGAAACGTTTTCAACCAAACAAACTTTGTCCAGTTGACAAATTGAACTTCTCCTTTGATCATGGATTCTACCTGGACGACTGAGGGACTTTTCACGCACCTTTGATTATTAACTTAAAACCAAATATTTAGTAGCCAACAGAACAGATCAGTAGTGAACAGGCATAGTCAAATCAACAGGAAGCCTGACACGAGTATATGGTCACTGATGATTTGCATGAAAAACACAACCATTGGCTGGAGGTGGGGTTAATAAATAAGAGAAGTCTCTGTTTAGTTTGCTCCAGAAGTCAAACCTGTCATTTGGATGCAATAAAACTGTCCTCTGCCTGCGCCATTATGGACACCTGTGACATTGTAGAAAACATATATCTACTGGCCATTATCACAGCGTTGAGCGTATTTCAAAATCGTAAGACGTGAAATTTATATGGATTGAAGTTGATCTTTTGCAGGATACAATCTGATATTCTTATGTTCTTTTTAGTCTTCTTTGCCCTTAAAGTGGATAAGGAATGCACATCTCACAACACTTGTGCAACTGCAAGGGAAAGAGTTTCATGTGCAAAGTAAGTGCTTTTTTTGTTAATTTTTGTTCATTTGTGAATACTTTACTCTTACTTTACTTTATTATTTCTTTCTTTTTTACTGTGTATCTTTTTAATATAGTCGTTTGTGTAATGGTGTTATGTGTATGTCTGTGTACATTTGTATAGTCTGTTTTTATTTATTTCTCCAGCCTCTTGGCCAGGTCATGTTTGTAAATGAGAAGTGGTTCTCAAACAGTTTACTTGGATAAATAAAGGTTAAATAAAAAATAAAATAAAAAATACCAAAAGGTAATTATTTAATGTTATAAATAATTACAAAGACTTCAAAAACGTGTCAGTTTTTTTTTATTTATAGAGATTTTATTACAGATTTTTTTAAACCATAAACCATGCTCATTTACATTTTGATTGTAAATTACTTCAGCTCACCTGCCCTCAAACAAAATCTTAAACAAAATATATTTCAGCCTCTTGTTTATTGGCGCCATTTTGAGTACTTTTTGCCATTCAAAAGATACGGATAGAATATCATGACATCACATAAACACAAACATTTGTTTTATATTGACAATTCAGAACAGAATACAAATATTGCAAAACAAAAAACAAAAAAAGTACTGAAAACCCACAAATACTTCTGTCTATTTCCCACCTGTCTCCAACGCTATCTGCACAGCTCTAACACAATGAAGTGCTGTTTTATTATTTGTATATCAGACATGGCCCTCACACTCACTCACAACATGTTGGGCTGTTACGGGCATTTATGGGGCTCATTTGAATACCAGAGGTGAGACAGTCATGCAACAACTGGGACCTGTACACAGTATCTTCTTTTAACTGTAGCTAATTACGATGATATGGCTAGAATTAAACCATGTTTAAAGTATTACTAAAAAGGACAAAAACCCAGATACTACTCAATTACAGTAAGATGGGTAGTTGAAGTATACTCAACAAAAATATAAACACTTTTGTTTTTGCTCCCAAAGATCCAAAATTCACTCCAGATACACAACACTACCATTTCTCTCAAACATTGTTCACAAATCTGTCCAAATGTGTGACAGCGAGCACCTCTGCCCCGCCGAGACAATCCACCCCACCTCACAGGTGCGCCACATCAAGATGCCGATCCGACATCATGACCAGTGCACAGGTGTGCCCCAGACTGCCCACAATAAAAGGCCACCCTGAAATGTGCATTTTTTTTTTTTTTTTGCTTTATTGGGGGTCTGGGGACTCAGAACCAGTCAGTATCTGGTGTGACCACCATTTGCCTCATGCAGTACAACACATCTTCACATAGAGTTTATCAGATTGTCAATTGTGGCCTGTGGAATGTTGGTCCACTCCTCTTCAATGGCTGTGTGAAGTTGCTGGATATTAGTGGGAGCTGGTACACGCTGTCGTATACGCCGGTCAAGCACATCCCAAACATGCTCAATGGGTGACATGTCCGGTGAGTATGCTGGCCATGCAAGAACTGGGACATTTTCAGCTTCCAAGAATTGTGTACAGATCCTTGCAACATGGGGCCGTGCATTATCTTGCTGAAACATGAGGTGATGTTCATGGATGTATGGCACAACAATGGGCCTCAGGATCTCATCACGGTATCTCTGTGCATTCAAAATGCCATCAATAAAATGCACCTGTGTTCTTCGTCCATAACAGCCTTTACTTGTACTTGAGTAATGCTATTTGAGCAACAGAATGTTTGCAAGATAAGAAAATGCTTATTTGTCCAACAGTGGGGAAGTGCCAGTGTTGCAACCTAGTACAAGTAAGAAAGTACTTGTACTAAACTAAAAATACTACACTTACTATTACCCACTATTCCAACATGTATTTCCAAGTATTTCTATTCACTATGCTGCAAGAAAATTTAAGATGAAAATAACACATACCGTAATTTATGGTTTGTAGTTTCAGTAGTGGCTTAATTTGAACCAGAGGTGGCTCAGCTTTTCCTGGCTTTCACTTTCGGCTTTCCAATCCATTCAGGAACCACAATTAGATTTTGTCTTGGTTGTTTTTTCAGCAGTTTTAAAATACCTTCAAAAAGCCTTAAGTGTTTGACTTTCTAAACAGGTGATTGCTCTATAGTTTGTTGTTGCAGCTAACTTCCACAAATGTTGTAATTTATTTTGCTATTTACGCTTTTTCTTCAGTCGAAACTGCATGGACTCTTACCCCACGTTTATGGCAGTGATGTGGTGTGCCGGAGTCTGCCTCAACCAAGGTAACAATGAATCAGAACTTTCCAATTTGTTCTGAACTACGTCAAATGCCCACACAATAAGTTATTTCAGCTTTCAGCTTACTTTCCTAAAAGTCAGCTAAAACCACATTGACAAGGACCCACTATATTCACATACTGGGCTTCATAGTACAGGATGTTTGATAAAAGGAGAAGTTCAATTTGGCAACTGGACTAAGTTTGTTTGGTTGAAGACGTTTCGTCGCTCATCCGGGGGACTTCTTCAGTTCTGGTTCTAGTGCTGGTTAGTCCCTTAGTCCCTTAGTCCCTTAGTCCCTTTGGAACAAATGAGGGGATAGTTTCAGAGCTATTTCAGAGCCGTGAGCTTCTCAGGGCTAAATAGAGATGCTAAACGAGACGCCAGGGAAACAAAAGATACAAATTAGCTGAGATAGTTTCAGAAGGATTTCAGTGTAGTGAGCTCCTCCCTGCAGCTAGATATAAACAGGGACTAACCAGCACTAGAACCAGAACCCTCGGATGAGCGACGAAACGTCTTCAACCAAACAAACTTTGTCCAGTTGACAAATTGAACTTGTCCTTTTATCATGGATTCTACCTGGACGACTGAGGGACTTTTCACGCATACAGGATGTTTGAAAATCCATTTCCAGGGCATGGTTGAAAATGTGAAAAAGTTAACTTAGCAATCACTTCAAGTCACTTCATCAGTTCAAATGTATCTTCTGATAATAGCATTTCAATGTTACTATGTACAACTTTTGGTTTAGATGCCCTTTTTCAAATCATGATTAACCCAATGAAGTATATATTCATTTTATTGTCCATAGCTCCAGCAGCCTTTGCGGGTCTCCTGTACCTCATTGTGCGGCATAAGTACTTTATTGGCTACATGGGACAAACCTCCCAAAGGTAAATGGATATTGATAATTATGCTTGATATTTTTAATCACATTTTAGTAACTGTTTTTTCCCTGTGTACCCAATAGCATCCCTGGCTACCTGTTTGGGAAGCGTATCCTGTTCTTCCTGGCGCTCATGTGCCTGGTTGGGGTCCTAAACTACTTGCTCACGCGCTTCTTTGGGAGCGACTACAAAGAGACAGTGGAGACCTTCACCAGCGCCGCCTCTGCTCTGCTCCTCATCCCATAGGGGGCAACACCTGTCTAATGAGACGCTTTACTATCACGACATAGTAAGAAATATATTCTGAGGAAGATTTATTCTGACAAAAATAAATTCAGTTTTTACCAAACAAAATTGAAAACCTTACTCCTCCCAGCTATATACATCCTGTATTGATCAGATCATTGTAATATATCTGTCTTTGAATACAACTGAATAAAATGAGTAAGGTATTTGTGCTTGTCTAAAATTGTCATTCATCATGTAATGCATTCACAAAACATGCTAAGATCAAATAGAATACCTCAAACTGTCTCTTAAATTTGTAGTCCTCTTGAATCAAAAATGCACTTTAAAATATTGATTGGGATTGATTGCTTTTGCAGCAACCAGAGCTCCAAATTTTGCACAGATCTTTCAGGTTATCTTCAGCTAAATTGAGAACATAGAAAAATAAAAAGAGTTTAGCTTGAGCCTGTGCATTAAATTGGAAATACTAAAAAGTATCCACCTTAAATATTCTTTTACTGAAGCCAAACCAGTACGGGAAGTCAAACATGGCGTCAGAGTAGTACTTGAGAGTAAAGAAGGCTTCTCTCCACACTAGGGGTGGGCTGATGTTTTCCCTGTTGTTTCTCAAATACAGAGCTTTTGAAGACCATGTTTCAAGTGCTTCAGTCAAATCAATCTAACATAAAGAAAAACACATAAATATCACTGAATATAACATACACATCCCAAGAAATGTGAAAAGTCCCTCAGTCGTCCAGGTAGAATCCATGATAAAAGGAGAAGTTCAATTTGTCAACTGGACAAAGTATGTTTGGTTGAAAACGTTTCGCCGCTCATCCGAGAGGCTTCGTCAGCTCTGGTTCTAGTGCTGGTTAGACACTGCTTATATCTAGCTGCAGGGAGGAGCTCCTACACTGAAATAGCTCTGAAACTATCCCCACTAATCTGTCTCTTTGTTTTTCAAATTTCTCTGGCGACTAGTTTCGCCTCCCTATTCACGCCTAACGACCCTCTCCACCCCTCTGCCCTGGATTGTCTGCCCTAATGTTTCTTTGTCTGTTTTGACTTGTTTTAAGAATCGAATTATAAATGGGAGACAAGTTATGTCTAACTCCCCCATTTCTGTTTAACAACGGATTCTCTTTTTTGACAAAAATAGCCTCTTTAACTCCCCTCTCAAACCAGTTCTTTTCCCTGGCCAAGATCTGAACCTCATTGTCCTCAAAAGAATGGCCCGCGGCTTCTAGGTGAAGATGTACGGCAGATGACGGTCCACTCTGGCATGCCCGCCTGTGTTGGTACATCCTCTTGTGAAGTGGCTGTTTGGTTTCTCCAATGTAGCGCTCACTGCAGTCTTCACTACACTGAATGGAGTAGACCACATTGCTTTGTTTGTGGCTCGGTGTTTTGTCCTTTGGGTGGACGAGTGTTTGTGGGTTTGAAATAAACTGGAGCTATTTCAGTGTAGGAGCGCCTCCCTGCAGCTAGATATAAGCAGTGTCTAACCAGCACTAGAACCAGAGCTGACGAAGCCTCTCGGACGAGCGGCGAAACGTTTTCAACCAAACATACTTTGTCCAGTTGACAAATTGAACTCCTTTTATCATCCCAAGAAATGTCAAGTAAAAGGCAAGGATAGTAATCTCAATTCACATGCAAGTTCATACAGAATAAGGATGAGGGGGAAATGCATTTGGTCAAAATCCTACAAAAAAGTGACACAAAAATATATTACCATTCATGTCCATTTCAGACAATTTGCAATTCAAATATTTTATCTTTCAAATTATGAAAAGTCCTGAAATGTTACCCTTAAACAGTAAGCTGAAACACATAAATATGTATATTGTGCAGCTTTTCCGTACATCGACTCTGTAGCTCTCTCCAGCGACCGATGCAGTGGCCCAGTCCAGACCTCTCTCCATTTGCCATTGGATATAAGGGTCTTTACCATCAATGGACACCACAAAACACTTCAGCTCTGAAAAAAAAAAAGACATAAAATAGAATCCTGTCTAAACGCACTCATTGCTAGCAACAAATCAAACATAAAACTGTTCTGACATATTTTTGTTCTCACTCAAGATCTTTGATGTTTTCAAATATTACAGTTACTTGAGATAAGCAGCAATAGCTTGAACTGCAAAAAGAAACAGTGCTTTTCAAGAGTTTCAAGATGATTGAGAAGATGTCTTAACTTCAAAAGATTACCCATTTTTCAAGCTATTGTAAAAAGCAAAGCCGAGATAGATAGAACCCCCTCTGAGTCTGACACTGCCTTATGGAGTTTTATGCCACTGTAAATACTCAATAAGATAAGATAATCCTTTATTTGTCCCACAATGGGGAAATTGCGGTGTCACAACACAAGTTTCAGAAACAGTAGGAAAATATGAGCATGCATCAAAATTAAAGATCCCATGACATGGTACTTCTTGATGCTTTTATATGGCTCCTTAATGGTTCCCTAATACTGTAAATGAATCCTTCTTCAAAATCAACACTCAGTGCATGAGAAACAGAGATAAGATGAGAAAGAGTCATAAATATCTCTCTCAAACTCTTTATTCTGGGCGTTGTTGCTTGAATGCAAATGAGGAGAAAACAGATGGCCAATAGTAGAGGGTGGGGGCGTGGCCAAAATCTCTGCTCAGAGCTCGGAGCCCACAGCTGATCCATTTCCTTGTTTTTGCACGGGGGGAGAGATTTGAAGCGTTCCATTGAAAAATAAACACATTTCCACAGAAAATAAAATTAAACCACTGCTGTTCAAAGGTCCAGAGGCTCAGATAAAGGACTTCCGAGCCTAGAAACACTCGGACGTGCCTCCAGGCAAATAAAAAAACAGGGCTAAACAGGGAAGGGGAGCTCACATTAACGTTCAAAAACCTCAGAAAGTGGAAAATTTCATGCCATGGGACCTTTAAATACATAATAATAATAATAATAATAATAATAATAATAATAAGTACGTAAAATCAACTAAAAAAACACAACAGCGTAAGGTTAAAAGGCACAGGAACGCTGCACAATAAATGTCTTTGATTCTGGGCAGTGAACAAACAGCAGTTAAAGTGACTCCAGTATAGTAATATATAATATCACTACAATAAAGTGACTCAGATGATAAAAGATGACAAATCACTTTCCTCTATAACAAAGCACTCATATATGATCATCATTCTTTGCTGCATCCTAAAATAAAATAAATAAATAAAACAATTACCTTTAGGGTTATTTGCAACTGTTTGTTCCCATGCAGTTGAAAGCAGATAAATCCTCTTAGACAGCAGACTCTTTCTCACACCGGTGTACTGACCAAGATTATGCAGTTTCACTTTCCTAAAATGCAAGCAGTTCTATCAAGACCATTTCAATGTTTTCCCATTTAAGTGATTACAACATGTTTAATTTTTGGAGACAAAAAAAGGGAGAAAAATGGTGTAGCACATCACAGAATTGCTTCATACATGCATACTTAATTTGTTTTAGCCATCATGCAAATTGTGTTAAAACACTGAATTACACTAACATTTACACCAAAAATGTATTAAGGTTTTGGGCCATTAGTGACAGCGTAGTCTCAACAAACAGATACTTTGAAAATACTAAGTCCCTTACCTCCTGAGGGAGTTTGTAAACACTATCCTCCCTGTGTCAGTGTTGAAATCATCAATAAACACCACGTTCTTCTCAGCGTCACTGTTGATGGAGTATCCTGATTCATAACACTGCACAGCGAAACCAGCAGGGGGGCTTCTTAAAAAGTCCTCCACCTCAGTCACTATCAGTCTGTTCTCTGTGTCCCGGGACATCTCACTCAGCCTCATGCTGACTCTGTGTGGGACATGAAGTAAAGCTCCTGATTCAGTTCATCCTGTGGGTTAGAGCTGGCCCCGCCTTGTAGGGAGGAACCAAAACACTCAGAAAAAATGTATTACATTTTATTCAAATACAGTAGTCCCTCGTTTATCGCAGGGGTTAGGTTCCAGAAATAGCCCGCAATAAGTGAAATCCGCGAAGTAGGACAACTTTATATTTTACAATTATTCTACATGTTTTAAGGCTGTAAATGCCTCACCACACACATTATACGCTTTTCTCAGACTGGAATTAACATTTTCTCACATTTGTCTCTAGTTTAAACACTCAAACCGGGAGCCCCGCCAGACGCGCGAGCAGCACTGCCACGTCCCTGGACGAGACGCGCACCAACCCCTTGGAGAAGTGCGTGACACGTGCTGCTCTGTCACGGATTTGTCCACGATGAGGGGTTTATCGTGGACAAATCTGTGACAGAGCAGCACGTGTCTGGCGGGGCTCCCGGAGCCGTGTCTCCCCCCACGCCACTATTAATACATTTTGTTGAAAATCTATGAAATTTTGAGTGTTTAAACTAGAGACAAATATGAGAAAATGCAGCGCGAGGCCGCGTGTACACCGGGGAGATAGAACTGCAGCGCCCGGACCTCGTGCTCTCAACCCAAGCCACAAACGAACGCAAAAGCCGCACAGAGTGATTTAATCCTGGTTCAGACCTGGTGTACTTCTGGTCTAGACCTGGTTTAGTCCACGTTTAGTCCTGGTCTAGTCTCTTAGCCAATCAGGACGTAGACCACATTGTTACACTATAAAAAATTTTTTTACACTATTAAAAAAAATGGGGGAAAAAAAATGGAAAAAAAAAAAAAATCCGCGAAACAGCGAGGCCGCGAAGAGTGAACCGCGATAGAGCGAGGGTTCACTGTACAGCAGAAAGGATAAGGTATATTTTAGTCTGTCTTTTGGTGTTGTCTATAAGTGTGCAGTTTGTGTTAGATATGTGGTCAAATTATAGAGACACTGAATAGTTTGAGATCTTCTGCTAGTGCCACTTCTCATTCATTTTAAGTGTCCATAATAATTACTTTCAAAGGACATGTTTTGTTTAGATGATGAAGAATTTACACAGAAATGGTGGAGTCAGACATAATTTGTCTCCCATTTATAATTCCATTCTTAAACCTAAATCAAAACAAACAAAAGAAACAATAGGGCTAGCCAGGTCAGGGCCAGAGGTGTGAAAAACAGTCGTGTAGGGGTGAATAGGTATGTTAAACTAGACGCCAGAGAAACAAGACAGAAACAACTAGGCGAGACAGTTTCGGGAAAATTGCAGTATAGTTAGCTCCTCCCTGCAGCGAGATATAAGCAGCGCCTAACCAGCACTCTAACCAGAACTGACGAAGCCTATCGGATGAGCGGCGAAACTTTTTCGACCAAATGAACTTTGTCCAGTTGACAAATTGAATTTCTCCTGTTATCAAGAATTTAAGAATTTAACTTCTCTAGTGATAATGGAAGTATGTAAGCATGTAATTTTAATACAAGACAATCTAGTAATAATAATAATAATAATAATAATTCATAGCATTTATATAGCGCCGTTCATGACACCCAAAGCGCTTTACAGTTCATTGTTCATTCACTCCACACTTGGTGGTGGTAAGCTACTTTTGTTGCCACAGCTGCCCTGGAGCAGACTGACGGAAGCGAGGCTGCCAATCTGCGCCATCGGCCCCTCCGACCACCTCCAACACTCACGCACACTCCACTTTCATACTAGGCAATGTGGGTGAAGTGTCTTGCCTAAGGACACAACGACATTTTTTGCAACTAGCGCCCCACTAGTACAATTTAAACACTTAAAAACTGCAATATTTGTATCCTCCAGACTAGACCTCCGATTTGACCCCATGTCCTCTGGTATTTGAGAAACAAAATATTCCTTCCCCAAGATGACAGTGAAAACAATGTCACTTTTGCAGCTTGCTGTAATGCGGACTGGTGCATTAGGAATATTGAAATGTAAATACACATTTCTTTGCTTCTGTTTTTAGATGGATATCTTGAGATTTCAGGCATTTATGTATTAAAATGGTACTTAGTTTACTTGCAAAACAAAAAACAAAAAACAACAAGTCACTGTGCATTCACCTCACAAGGCCTGAGTCGCTTTGTTTTGACTTTGCGGTTTTTGCTGAAGGATTTATAAGACACCGGAGTCTGCTCAGGTAGGCTGATGTCCCTGGATTATAAGAAGCATGTGACAAGGGCACATTATGTTTATAAAAAGAAATAACAAGAGGTAACACAATTTTCCAGATATTTTCCACTATTTTGGTGAATTGTTGCTTCTCATTGAAATTCCACCATGGTATCCAGTTAGTAGATGAATATTGGAATGTAGAATGTGGAATCAGCATCAGTTATCACAAATTATTCTTTATTAGTTTAAAAATATTGTCTTGAAATGTTTCTGTACTTACTGAAGTGACACTGATACTGTTAAGAGATGCATCCTCTTAAACCTAAAGGGATGTTAGACTAGTCAAAAACATAATATACATAAGTCTACGGAGAGTGTTGAAAACCTTCTAAACTAACCTAACAAAAATAGAAAGAAAAAAGCTGAGACAGAACCCTAATTATGAAACCATCAGTCAAACTATCTTCCACAGGAGGTCGCTACAGCCCCGTCTTCACGTCCAGCCACAGCGGCGGTGCGGAATGTTTGCAATTTTTTTCGTCAGTTCACTATGAAAAATGGACAAACACCGCAGTTTGTGCAGAGATGACAATCTATAATGGAGATTTACGGATATATACTCCTGCTGCAGGCCTTTCTTGTGCTCGGTAAGTTTGATGTAAGGCTATATTTAGCCAGTATCCTCGACAGCTAAAGGCTAATCTGCTACTGTTAAGTATGATCCTTTGTGTCCAATCAAAGGAAGTTGACAGTAGCTGACTTTCAAAATAAATTTAAAGTGCAGCAGAAATCTAACAATCATGGATTATTATTTGCTTTGTTATATTTTTCATCATAACACACAATTATATATCAATCATTTAAACTTCCTGGGACATTTTGGTTTGATTGTGTGACGTATCAAAATGGTGAATACAGCTCAATTAAATTATTTTGAAAGGCTAATTAGGATGTTTGTGATTTTGTGTTGAATTTAACAGTGATTTCATATTTTGATCAATGCATTTCAGCTTCATTCTAATCAAATAAACGCAATTCCATTCAGAATTGTACACAGAGATGATTGGAGGGATGAAAATACATAAAACCGCCACACATATGTTTATGCGGTAAATGCAGTCAAAGCAATCTATTTTGAGGTACCTTGTTAAGAAAACAATTGCTATTTGTCAAGTAGCCTTACATAATATAATTAAAAGTCAAGAATATCTTTACAGTTTATGCAAATGCACACACTACACAAACTAGAAATGCAATATGAACTTGTGCTTCTTTCTTGTTGATCACACAAAAGTTGCTTGATTGCTTGTTTTGGAAATTGCTTGGTGCCTTTTGCCAGATGGTAGATGAGTCTGGCTGAGATCAGAGAGGCTCTGCTGTGCTTCTGTCACAGAGGAGGCTTGAGATGGAGCTGTGCAATGGTTTTGTTTCTTCTGTTCAGTCTGTTTTAACATCTCCTAGAGTTAGATGGATCAAAAGTAGGCTGAAGTTTATTATTCATTAATTAATTAGTTAATTCACTGTAATGTAATATTTTATACTATAATGTTGGGGCCTGGTCATGGCTATGTTTACATGCAGTCATGTTACAGCTATGCCCCCAAAAATCTTATCATTATCTGATTTCCCGAGATAACTGATTTATTGAAATGTCATGTAAAGAATGATGTGAGTAGGTTAATCTGATTTATTTCTGATCACATCTCTGATCACACCACATCTGTGCAGGTTTTGACAAGGAAAAGACAAGTGTATCTGAAAAAGTGAATAAAGATGCTACTGATTTTCTCTGTCACATGTCATCAGTTGTTAGATGATCAGATTGGTTTTGTGCATATAAACAAACACAAAAAAAGCAGATCTAATTATTGCATTAACTGATTATGTGAGTTATGTTATTTTCACTGGCCATATAAATAGAGCTGTAGTCGAATAAAGACATGTCCTACTGATCCAAACGGCTCTTTAACTTTTCATGCAAAGTAAAGTACTACGAAACAATGTATTTATATATAGACAGATTAAACTTGTGAATCATCAAACAAAAACATCTTCAGCTAAGTCACTCACTAACTTGTGTCACCTAAAAATCTATTTTATCTAAATAAAATTATCCATCCATCCATCCATTTCCTTTCGCTTTTCCGTATTTCGGGTCGCGGGGGCAACAGTGCAGACAGATCTGCCACCCAGAACACAATGCACTGGCCCCCGTGGATCCTCAAATTATTAGTCAGCTAATACAAATTTTGGTCAACGACAAATGAATGGACTTAAGAACTACAGCTCTCTCGTGTAAATGTACCCACTGTTTGGTATTGTATCTCATTATGAACCAGCCTAACTCGGTATCCCTCACTCTGTCTAGGTCCCACCGCTGCAGGCAGGGGGCACACTCAGGTTAGTTGTTTTGTTTTGTGCTTTATCTTTCATTTGTCAGATACTAAATTACTGTGTATTTGTTTGCTCACAGGCAGCAGAGGTCCAGAGGCAGACAGCTTTTGGTGAGTCACATATTGTGTAAATGGACTTGAGCTTGAATCAAACTTTATTGTCCAACAGACTAGACTTGTCTTGGGCAGAGTGAGGCAGAGTTGTACTAGTCACAACTCAATTACAGACTACAGCTAGATGTTTTTATAGCTCAAAAATACATTGAAATACTTTTAACTTCTATAGCTCTGACTGTAACTTGGCTTGATGAAATATGGCTTAATGCCATACTGTGGAATATTCCAGGCAAAGCAATAACATCTACCTGGAGACATAGTTACATATGCTACACATTTAAGTACATGAATACTGACACAATGTGTAGAAATGAAATCTTTTCACACCCTATAGTTAAGTGCTATTTTCTGACTATACAAGTAGATGCACTCACATATTCTTGCTGCTACAGTTGGGCCATAATTTTGATCTGTTGTCTGTCTGCAATAACTGATTCGTAGTATAATTCCAAACTGTATTAATTTGCTCTGTAAAACTCGGAAGACTAGATGAGTCTTTTTGAGACTGTTAAGTCACTTGAAATACTACATTATATGCGTGAAAAGTCCCTCAGTCGTCCAGGTAGAATCCATGATAAAAGGAAAATTTGTCAACTGGACAAAGTTTGTTTGGTTGAAAACGTTTCGCCGCTCATCCGAGAGGCTTCGTCAGCTCTGGTTCTAGTGCTGGTTAGACCCTGTTTATATCTAGCTGCAGGGAGGAGCTAACTATACTGAAATAGCTCTGAAACTATCTCCACTAATCTGTCTCTTTGTTTTTCAAATTACTCTGGCGACTAGTTTCGCCTCCCTATTCACGCCTAACGACCCTCTCCACCCCTCTGCCCTGGATTGTCTGCCCTAATGTTTCTTTGTCTGTTTTTGACTTGGTCAAAAACAGTCAAAAAAAAGTCAAAAACAGACAAAGAAACATTTATCATGGATTCTACCTGGACGACTGAGGGACTTTTCACGCATATAATGTAGTATTTCAAGTGACTCCTTTTATCACTACATTATATGTTTAAATTGCTCCTCAGAAAGTTATATTGATTGATTTATTTCATTGTTGTTAATTTTATACTGTAACATTTTCAAAACATTTCACAACAGTAGATGAATCTGACTAAAATTTTAAACACCTTTGCCATCTTCAATACTTCTTCGACTTGAAGTGACATGTGGTATTAGCAGTAAGATTAATAGGCTTCCCCAGAGACAGGCAAGTTTAAAACATCTTATCTTTTTATTCTTCTGTGCTTTCCAGGCTTAGAGGAAGTAGTTATTGTGATCCAGAGTCAACAAAACCCCTTCCACGCTCAACGAGGAGAAATCAAAAAGAAGGAACTATTGAAGCAGGCCTCTCAATTGGGACAGGTAACAGCAGCCTTTGAAATTCTATATCCAAACAATATATCATTTTAAAATCAGTCTGATCAGGAAAAGATCAGTTAAGGGTCTTTTTTTTTAGATGAACTGATAATGAAAATTGCACTTTGCTGTTCTGTCCTGTGACCAACAGGTGTCCTCCTCACCCTAGAGCCACTACGAAAAGTGAAATAATGGTTCTCCTCACACGCTCACAGAACCTGACTTGGATATGTTATATTCAAAACTTTTTTTTAATGAATTTTGGAAAAGATCAAAGGGGCAAGCAGTCATTTTTAATATTTCAAAATAAAATAACCTTAAATCAGCATATTTGGACCTAACCAAATAAATTTTAAATTGAATAGAAGTCCAGAGGTACCCATCCCATAAATATATAAAAGTTAGGAGTGTCTGCAGTATGAAACTGTGAAACCTTCTTCCATAATAGTTCATGCTGTTAAATCAAATGGTTGGAATTTATTCAAAAAATACTCAGCATGGTCTACACTACACTAAGTATTGTTCAATAAAATTCAATACTTATCCACATTTCTAACACCCATGATATTAGTAGGACCCAGATTTCCATTGGATTTCTTTTGGTATTGCACTAGAATGAGGAAAAATGGAATAAGGAGTTTAGGCTGAAAGTTAGCCACATGGGGCTAGGGCTATGCCCCTAATTACATTTTCATCAAATGAATACACAATTGAATCAATAATCAACTTGGGTTTTTGTGATCCAGTGTTCTACAGCCAATCGTCTGTCAGCAAAACCATTTGGTTTTGAGCAGAGCTTAGAATTTGAAAGAATGATTTGTGTTTTATATGAAACTAATCTGCATGCTGTGAAATTAAGTTGTAATACTTTTTCATATCTCCTAAAGAATCTCCATAGCTGCAAATCATGTGGATTTGCTGTAGTTGCCATTATCTCTGTATTTTCTTAAAGATCCCATGACATGGTACTTCTTGATGCTTTTATATGGCTCCTTAATGGTTCCCTAATACTGTAAATGAATCCTTCTTCAAAATCAACACTCAGTGCATGAGAAACAGAGATAAGATGAGAAAGAGTATTTTTTTCTCTCCCTCAGAACAGGTCATAATGGGCGTTGTTGCTTGAATGCAAATGAGGAGAAAAGAGCTGGCCAATAGTAGAGGGTGGGGGTGTGGCCAAACTCTCCGCTCAGAGCTGTCAGCTGTGCCCTCTGGTCCATTTCCTTGTTTTTGCACGGGGGAGAGATTTGAAGCGTTCCATTGAAAAATAAACACATTTCCACAGAAAATAAAATTAAACCACTGCTGTTCAAAGGTCCAGAGGCTCAGATAAAGGACTTCCGAGCCTAGAAACACTCGGACGTGCCTCCAGGCAAATAAAAAAACGCATTTCGCATTGCCTAGCGCATTCGCAGTCCAAACTCTCTGGGCGTGATTTACAGAGACGCTGAGTTCAGACAGACGGGGGTGGAACTGCATTTGCATTTCTTTTTTCGATCTGACGTCAATCAGGTGCCTTGTTCAAACTCGCCCATTTGAGCTCCGAATTTTTGTAACGCAGAAAAGGGTCGCAAATGCTCAGTTTAGATATTTCGCAACTTTTAACCATGGGGGGAGGGGCCTAAACAGGGTAGGGAAGCTCACATTAACGTTCAAAAACCTCAGAAAGTGAAAATTTCATGCCATGGGACCTTTAATGTAAAAGAGGTCCAAGGAAGAAACAGTGGTGTACTGTAAACAGGTGGTGCAAGCGAGCTGTGAAGGCTGACAGTCTAACATGTGTGAAATTAAAGGCTGAGGCCACACTGTAATTTATTTCATAATCCTGGATTTCAATTTCCTGTTATAGGTGCCATTTTGAGGACTTTTAACCTTTCAAAAGATATCATATTTTGTTGTTAATTGTTAATTACTGCTTCCTTGGTGGTGAATATTGTTATAATGATAGAGTGACTACATAATTCACACCCAGCAGCTCATTTGATGCCAGTGACATGTTTCAGTGACACTGTTCTGAGCTTGTTAAAGCAAAGAGCTGACGTGTTCTTCTCTCTGTCTCTTGAAACAGACAGAGCTTGATTGTAGATTCATTTAGCGTGAGGGCAGACTGTTCATCACTGGGCTTCTGACCCAAATATGTACTGGTGCTTCATATGCTAAAAGGGCCAATTTGTCCCTCTTGTAATCTCAAGAGGGACAAACTTCTATTCTATTAATGTCTGCTATTTTGTCAGTACAGCAAGTGATCATGAAAATAGCCCTATTACCACAAGATGAGGCAATCATAGCATTATTAGAAAATTATTGATGTAAACTCTATAACTTGAGAAATTTTGGCTGCAAAACATTTATTAATTTACTTAATTTAGTGTAATTGAAAAAGGAATTTCTCAGGCAGACTTTTCAGAACTTTTAACCATGTTATAGTTGTTTCCCCTCATTATTTACCCATAAGTTGTATTTGGAGTGTCACTTGCTTGTTTGAGCAATGGTAAAAGAGAAATTCAATTTGTCAACTGGACAAGGTTTATTTGGTTAAACGTTTCGCAGCTCATCCGAGTTGCTTCATCAGTTCTGGTTAGAGTGCTGAAGGACACTGCTTATATCTAGCTGCAGGGAGGAGCTAACTACACTGAAATTATTCTGAAACTATCCCACCTAGTTTCAGGGATAGTTTCAGAATAATTTCAGTGTAGTTAGCTCCTCCCTGCATCAGGGGTCGGCAACCTTTACCACTCAAAGAGCCATTTGGACCTGTTTCACACAGTAAAGAAAACACTGGGAGCCACAAAACCCTTTTGAAATTTAAAATGAAATAACACCGCATATAACATCTTTTTTGCCTTTGTGCCATAGAATTACATTTTGAAAACGAATGAACTAAAATAAAATACATCTAAATTAAATACAGTGGTTCCTCGCTATATCCTGGTTCACTTTTCGTGGCCTTATTCCAATTTTCTTTTTTTTTGGTGTATCAACGCGCATTTCTGCGTCCTGATTGGCTAAGGGACTGTAGACCTTTGCCGATTTGTCAGTCATTCTCCTCCGTGTCTCCTGTACAGGATGCGTTCAGTTTGCCAGATTTATATAAATGTTCGATCGCAGTGTGACTCTGAAGTGCTGTATGTTTGCAAGTTTTCTCCCCGACAAAACCCGCCGCAGCAAAGCAGTCGTAAGAACTGGGAAACACACATGAAATACACTTTGGTTTCGCCAATACTGTGCTTTTTTGTTGAAAATCTACGAACGTTTGAGTGTTTAAACAAGAGAGAAATGTGAGAAAACATTAATTCCAGTCTGAGAAAAGTGTAGAATGTGTGTGGTGAGGCGTTTACAGCCTTAAAACATGGAGAATAATTGTAAAATATAAAGCTGACAACTTTGCGGATTTTGCTTGTCGTGGGTTATTTTTAGAACATAACCCCCGTGATAAATGAGGGACCGCTGTACTGAGCCGCATCAGAGGGATCAAAGAGCCGCATGTGGCTCTGGAGCCGCGGGTTGCCGACCCCTGAGCTAGATATAAGCAGTGTCCATCAGCACTCTAACCAGAACTGACAAAGCAACGAAATGTTTTTGACCAAATAAACTTTGTCCAGTTGACAAATTGAATTTCTACTTTTACCATGGATTCTACCTGGACGACTGAGGGATTCTTCACACATCTTAAGAACAACTACGAGCCAAACTTGTCTGAGCAATCTTTGACCAGTCACTTATTTTCAAGATGCCATGTCGCAGAACAAGTCCTGTTTCAGAGTAATTTCTTTTATTAAAGATCCCATGACATGGTACTTCTTGATGCTTTTATATGGCTCCTTAATGGTTCCCTAATACTGTAAATGAATCCTTCAAAATCAACACTCAGTGCATGAGAAACAGAGATAAGATGAGAAAGAGTATTTTTTTCTCTCTCTGAACAGGCTATTATGGGCGTTGTTGCTTGAATGCAAATGAGGAGAAAAGAGCTAGCCTATAGTAGAGGGTGGGGGCGTGGCCAAACTCTCCGCTCTCAGCTGATCCATTTCCGTGTTTTTGCACGGGGGAGAGATTTGAAGCGTTCCATTGAAAAATAAACACATTTCCACAGAAAATAAAATTAAACCACTGCTGTTCAAAGGTCCAGAGGCTCAGATAAAGGACTTCCGAGCCTAGAAACACTCGGACGTGCCTCCAGGCAAATAAAAAAACGCATTTCGCATTGCCAAGCGCATTCGCAGTCCAAACTCTCTGGGCGTGATTTACAGAGACGCTGAGTACAGACAGACGGGGTGGAACTGCATTTGCATTTCTTTTTTCGATCTGACGTCAATAAAGTGCCTTGTTCAAAATCGCCAATTTGAGCTCCAATTTTTTCTAACGCAGGAAAGGATCGCAAATACTCAGTTTAGACATTTCGCAACTTTTAACCATGGGGGGGGGGGGCCTAAACATTAACGTTCAAAAACCTCAGAAAGTGAAAATTTCATGCCATGGGACCTTTAAGTTATTTTAGATGAATATTTAATATTTAAAATGTCCTACTTTATACAACTTAATGATCCACAGGTGTCAGGGCTGAAACCATCCAAATGATTTTAATGGTGGTGTATGGAGTTCAAAAACACAGTGGAGCACTTCCTGTATTACCACATAAGATCACAGGTGGAACAGAGTGTTTTCTGTTTGAGAGAGAACTCAGACTAATTTTGCAATGTTTGTGTGTTAAACATGTGTGAATGAAGCAAAACACAACTCCAAGTACATTTCTGATGAGGAAACAACATTATAATATAGATCAGAAAACATAGTAATATGTGCTCTTTAACAACCGTTTATAACCCTTTATTTCTAATTTGTCTACATATTCAAACCGATAGAACCTCACTCATTACTCACACAAATTAAGTACTGCTGTCGTTAATATTGAATTTTAATCTGAGATGCTTTTGCCAGTATTTGTCATTTAGGCTCAGCTCCCGCCTCATTACACCGTCTTGTCATTTTACAGCTGCCGTTTCTGTTGGCTGGGTTGGCTAGTGTTTTCTACAAATGGAAAAGGACCCATTGGTATTTTAGGAAAGAACAGAGATTTGGGTATTTGCTGCTTCTTCAGTTCTGGTCAGATGCAGGTGGACACTGCCTTATATCTGCCTGAAGGGAGGAGCTAACTACAGTGAAATTACTATGAAACTACCACACATATTAGTTTACAGTTTCTGTTAGTTAGGTAGGCCTATTAAATATGCAGTGGGAGTGGAGTGTGGGGTCTTGTTAGCAGAAACATTCAGGGCCAGGACCTGACCTGGCTAGTCCTATTGTTTGTTGTTTTCTTTGTGTTGATTTAGGTTTGAGGATATAGTTATAAATGGAAGGCAAATGATGTCTTAGACCTCCATTTCTGTTCAAGGAAGGATTCTCTTTCTTGACAAAAATCTCATCTGTGAAGTGGATGTTTTGTTTCTCCAATGTAGCGCCCACTGCAGTCTTCACTACACTGGAGGGAGTAGACCACATTGCTTTGTTTGTGGCTCTGTGTTTTGTCCTTTGGGTGGACCAGTTTCTTTCTTAAAGTGTTTGTGGGTTTGAAATAGTCTGGGATTTCATATTGTCTGAAAATCCTCTGTAGTTTTTCAGAAACGCCGGCCAGGTAAGTGATAGTTACACCCTTTCTCCTGGGTTCTGATTCTCTGTTGTCTTGTTTCTTGTCCTTGTCTCTCTTATTTTTTTTGAAAGCCCATTTAAGATATCCACAATCAGAGAAGGGTTTCTGCACATGTTGTTCTTCTTTCTCCTTTCCCTCTGTGCTTGTGAGAACCACTTGGGCCCTGTGTTGTAATGTCCGAATAACTCCCAGTTTGTGCTGCAGTGGGTGGTGTGAATCAAAAAGCAGGTATTGGTCAGTGAGTGTGGGCTTCCTGAAGACTTCTACTTGGAGTCTACCTGGTCTTCTCCTATTGTTACGGCACAATCTAAGAAAGCTGTCAGGGATTTTTCCTAATAAAAAATCAACAAAGGGAACAAATGAGAAAACAGACACAGAAGTAATAGTCTTGCAGCGAGGGAGAAAGAAATGCAGCATGTGTTAAGCAGAGCCGCCCCTGCTACCTCACCACAAACTCTACTACACTCTTTCTCAAAGTACAGCCCCTTGCTGCTCCCTTTTATTGTAAAACACACAGGCGTACGTACATACATCACCAAGCAGCAGATCCAAGGCTCAGTCTTATACATGTTGCAAGAGTCAACATGTGGTGTTTGTCTAAACAGTTAATCAGTCACAGTCCTGTCACATTCTAAGATTGCACCATACAAGATGAATCAGAACACTTTGATAATTCATTAAAGGCACTACACTGCACAGTATTAGGACGATTGTGTATTTCTGAACTTTCATAATGATAAGACGTATTGGTAATGACAACAAATCAATTTATTGATATATTAAAGCAAATTTCATCATTTGTAAAGGCATATTATTGCAAAAATGTAACAATATCAAGTTAAATAGCTTTTTCATCAAAATAAACACCTTTGGCCTTAATCACAGCTTTACAAATTCGAGGCATTCTGTCCAACAATTTTTCAAGATCTCCATCCTCTATAGTTTTCCACTCATCCTGAAGACATTTCCAGAGGTGTTTAACGTTAGTCGGATTCCTGGAGCGCACTTTAATATCCAAATAATCCCACACTTTTTCGATGGGCGACAGGTCAGGAGACTGGGGCGGCCATGTCATCACCTGCAGTCGATGACGCTGTTCACACGTCTCCAAATGACCCTTACACAGTTTGGATGAGTGCTTTGGGTCATTATGGGTCACACGGGGAGTTTGCATGTTCTCCCCGTGTCTGGGTGGGTTTCCTCCGGGCACTCCGGTTTCCCCCACCAACCCAAAACATGCACCATAGGTACTCCAGCTTAGGTCCTGACAAAGCCGAAGCAAAAAGATCATGGAGATGGTCCCCGGGCGCCCTAATGTGTGCTGCCCACTGCTCCTAATATATATATTATATTACAGACTGATTCACCCTCGCTGTGTGAAGGAGAGGTTTCGCAGGTCTTTCCTTCCTGCTGCTGTCAGACTGTACAACGAACACTGTTAACATGTCATTCAACGTATCTGCACTTACAAATATTCAACTATAATCCAGAGTCTATTTTTAGGTCTAGTTTTAAATTATCCTAGGCCATTATTTATTTATTTATTATATTGTTCTGTTGCATGTTACTTTTTCGTGCTGTTCTTGATCTGTGCGTTGCAACACTGGAATTTCCCCACTGTGGGACTAATAAAGGCATATCTTATATAGGATGGGTTCAAATGCAGAGAAGAATTTCTCCAGTGTGAGATCAATAAAGTTCACTTCTTCTTCTTCTTCTTCTTCATTATCTTGTTGGAACCAGAAGTTTTGTCCAGAGTTCAGAAATACACAATTGTCCTAATACTTTTGTCAGGCAGTGTATATACAATTTTCTTTAACAAAAGCCAATGTATTATCCTTGACATCTTCACGAGTGAATTTGATGCAGCTTGGCTGAGCTGCTAAACGTATTCGACCAAATAAACTTTTGTCCAGTTGACTAATTGAATTACTTTTGCCATTAAACAATATTATTACTGAAAATTACTGATCTCACCCAAACCCACTTTACAATCTGAGTCAGAGTTCTTGTTTTTATCTGTCTTGGTTTATTGGGTGCATGTGCTGGTAATTGCTGTTCCCCCGTGAGGCCTGGAATGGAAATTGTGCTACAGGCTTTTGCATGTGTAATTTTAGTTAACCATTCACCATTATTAACATAGCTGGTGCATGCTGGTCATTCAAAACATCAACTACAAGTTTTCAATAATTCAGTGGTCATCCGTAGGTTGTGTTCTTTCTTTCATGATTTTCACTTTGTCCGTTGTTAGGTTCCTGTCTTTGAAAATGTTTGATGTTTTGTGTTTAATTGGAGTGGCCTTTCTGTACAAAATGTGAGGAAAATGTCAGGAAATGTTCAAAAAAAAACCTTTTTTTTTTAAATCGCCAATTATCACAGATTTGTTCAAAAAGTGTTTTCAAGATCCCAGTTCCAAATCTTTTTTTGTGTTTGCCGAATAATAGTGCTGAATAATGTTGGGCGACAATGACTATGTCAATTTTTGTTGTTGTATCCCAGTAACGATATTCATATATTAGATCAAACAGAAATGTCTTGAAACATGTCTTGTATGTAAGTGTATTAGTTGAGGTTTAAGTATTACCTAAATGTAAATGTAACCACAAAGTTCAGAAATATAAATTTATACCTTTATTTGGAAGCATTTTTAAGATAAGATAAGATAATCCTTTATTTGTCCCACAATGGGGAAATTGCAGTGTCACAACGCAAGTTTCAGAAACAGTAGGAAAATATGAGCATGCATCAAAATTAAGATTAAGATAAATAATAATAATAAGTATGTGCAATCTAAAAAAACAACAACACTGTAAGTTTAAAGGCACAGGAACGCTGCACAATAAATGTCTTTGATTCTGAGCAGTGAACAAACAGCAGTTAAAGTGACTCTAGTATAGTAATATATAATATCACTACAATAAAGTGACTCAGATGATTGTGTACAGTGCAGTGATGGGCAGTGGTAGTTAAATAAATAAGTAGCAGGTAAAGTGACACTAAATAATATTGCACATTGTTGTTATTACTATGGAGATGACACATGGTTGCTTTGGAGATGAACATGACTGGCATTGATCATTGTACAGTCTGACAGCAGCAGGAAGGAAAGACCTGCGAAATCTCTTTAACACAGCGAGGGTGAATCAGTCTGTCACTGATGCTGCTCTCTAGAGCCGACAGAGCGTCCTGCAGGGGGTGACACTCATGGTCCAGCATAGACATGAGTTTAGCCAGGACCCTCTTGTCCCCCACCTGCTGCACTGAGTCCAGAGGACAGCCCAGGACTGAGCTGGACTTCCTGATGGCCTTGTCCAGTTTCTTCTTCTCCCTTTCTGTGATGCTGCTGCTCCAGCAGACCACACCGTACAGGATGGCTGATGCCACCACAGAGTCATAAAGGTCCTCAGGAGTGGCCCTCTCACTCCAAAGGACTGCAGTCTCCTCAGGAGATAGAGCCAACTCTGGCTCTTCCTGTACAGTGCATCTGTGTTATGAGTCCAGTCCAGTTTATTGTTCAGATGAACACCCAGATACTTGTAAGAGTCCACTCTCTCAATGTCCCTTCCCTGGATGTTCACTGAGGGGGCAGTAGAGTGGTGTCTGCGGAAGTCCACCACCATCTCCTTGGTATTCCCCGCGTTGATGAGAAGGTGATTCCGCTGACACCAGTCCACAAAGTACTGCGATAGTCCTCTGTACTCCGCGTCATCATCATCTGTGATGAGACCAATGATGGCAGAGTCATCGGAGAACTTCTGCAGGACACAGCTGTCCGTGTTGTGTCTGAAGTCTGCAGTGTAGAGGGTGAAGAGGAAGGGCGTAAGGACCGTGCCCTGGGGCGCCCCCACACTGCAGGTCAGGAGGTCAGACACACAGTCCCAGGCTCTCACAAACTGGGGCCGGTTTGTGAGGTAGTCCAGGCTCCACTCAGCCAGGTTACAGTCCACTCCTGCCCACTCCAGCTTTTCCCTCAGGAGCAGCGGCTGGATGGTGTTGAAAGCACTGGAGAAGTCGAAGAACAAGATTCTCCCAGTGCTACCGGGGCTCTCCAAGTGGGACAGCGAGCAGTGCATCGGAGAGATGATGGCATCCTCTACTTCGATGCCGGGCCGATACGCGAACTGCAGCGGGTCCATCGCCGAGCTCACCGTGGGGCGGAGGTGACCCAGGACGAGCCTCTCCAGAGTCTTCATCAGATGAGACGTGAGAGCCACTCGCCTGAAGCTGCTGAGGTCTTTGGCGTGCGGTGTCTTGGGCACAGGTACCACACAGGAGGTCTTCCAGAGCTGTGGCACCACCTTCAGCTTCAGGCTCAGGTTGAAGACATGCTCCATAACTCCACACAGCTCATCTGCACAGGACTTAAGGAGCCTGGGGCTGAGTAGAAAAGCTGCTGGACCAGACGGGATGTCTGGTCCAGCAGCTTTTCTACTCCTTATCCGGCTCAGTTCTCTCCTAACCTGAGCTGTTGTGAGAGAAAAAGATGGTGTGCTGGGGGTCTAGCTGAGTTCTTGATGTGGATTCGGGGGCTGGGGGGCTGAGGCAGAGGTGTGAAGAGGTGACAGTCTGAGCCATTGTGCAGGGGCTCAATGCACCGCTGCATTGAGCCCATGCAGTGGTGCGGGGGGAGGGGTGGGTGATTGATCAAACCTCAGGAAGCGTGAATTCAGATCGTTCACCCACTGTTGGTCTCCCTCTGTCTGGACGGGTGGAGTATTGAAGCCAGAGACTCCTCCACACCTCCCTGACATTCCGCTGCTGCAGCTGCTGTTCCATCTTCCTCCTGAAGTTGGCCCTAGCCTGTCTGATTTTCCTCCTAAACTTCTTCTGTACAGTCTTCAGCTCCTCTTTGTTCCCGGACCTGAAAGCTCTCTTCTTCTCCTTCTTCAGCAGAGCTTTAATGTCCGAGTTAATCCACGGCTTGTTGTTTGGAAAACACCGCACCGTCCGAGAGGGTACGGTGTTTTCAAAACAGAAGTTAATATACATGAAGAATCCCTCAGTTATCCAGGTAGAATCCATGATACAAGGAGAAATTCAATTTGGCCAGTTGACAAATTGAATTTCTCCTTGTATCAAGAAGTTGATATAGTCCGTGATAGTGTTGATGTCCTCCCCATGAGGCTGGCAGAGCTCTGTCCATACAGTGGTACAGTCCCTCAGAGCCTCCTCACTCTCTGCTGTCCACCTCTTCACCACTCGGGGCTCTACAGGCTGCCTGCGTACGAGGGGTCCGTACACAGGCCTCATGTAGATGATGTTGTGGTCTGCTCTTGGGGTGATGAGATATAATAATAATAATAATAATAATAATAATAATAATAATAATAATAATAATATTATTATTATTATTATTATTATTATTATTATTATTATTATTATTATTATTATTATTATTATTATTATTATTATTATTATTATTATTATTATTATTAATAATAATAATAATACATTTTATTTATTGTCTCTTGTGAGGCAGGTCACATACTGGGTGTATGTTGGCAGGACAGATGAGGGAGATGCATGGTTGAAGTCCCCGGTGATGATGAATAGGGCCTGTGGATGCTGAGACTGAAGGGAGCTGATGCAGGAGAGCAGAGTGTCACAAGCATTCTCCGCGTTAGCACTGGGAGGAATATACACAGCCAGAGTTATGACATGTGAAAACACCCGGGGCAAGTAAAAAGGCCTCATGCCAACAGCAAACAGTTCAATGTCTTTGTTACACACAGCGCTCTCATGTCTAACGCTTTGAGAGTGTGACACACACATTTCAACAAGTTCACACGCTCACACGCCACACATGGTATTTCTCACGCTGAAATTTTGTTAAGCAATTCAAAACTCTAGCCACTGGTCACAGCCCTTCTGTGCCCAGAAAATCGGTCTGTGTGGCTCAGAAGAGTTAGTTATGCAGGCACCGCGCCCTTTTCAGTGAACCCCCCCCCCGCTCACCCACTCACCCACTCACCCGAGAAAAATCTCACTCGCACCCCCAAACTTCAAAACTTGAAAGCCCTGGAAACGCTCAACATTTTTGCTGTCCTATCTCACAAGCAATAATTACTTGGGCTATAAAACCTTTTCAGTTATTTTTTTTATTGTAACATCTGGTGAAAATTTTGATTTTATTTTACAATAGCCCATTTTCAGTCTGGAATGACCAGCTAATATTTTGCCATCTTGAATCATCATGTTGTTATGGGGCAGTGACAGTGTATTCTTTGAGGCAGAAAAATAAAGTGAGCAGACTTTTTGTCAAGCATAACACACCATATGTGAAATATTCTTAAAGCTGCAGTATCAGATTGTGAAAGCATCAAGTAGGTCTTAAATCTATCTATGTTGTAGCTCTCACAAACTCTCTGGCATAACACTTATATTCACACGAATGAATTTTATGGTACATGCAAAGGTTTAAAATACGGGTACCCCAAACTTATGTATACAAATATATAGATAAATAATGACTTTACAAGTGAGACGTAAAATGGCATGTTGTCTTCTTTTTGTTTTAGGAACCTCCTCACATAATTCTTCTTCATGAGTTTTCTGATTACGAGGGTGTCTGGAGCATCCTGCCTGCTCTTCCTCTGTGAGTGGATCATATGAATCACACATCTCTGTTTTTTAATGTCCATCTTTTCTGGGTGCTGAGGTTAAACTGGGACACACACAGGCTATGATCAGTCATGTTAATTGTCTCCTGCAGCTTTTCCACTTCCTTTGGCTCGGCTTCTTGGTTTTTGTTCATTGAGGAAGAGACTCAGATTTTACTGAATCCACTGCTCACTGTGCTCAAGAGATATCCAGCCTCAGAGGTGACAAGAAGTAGACTTTTACTTTTGTCTTTTTGTAATAAATGTCCCTACATATTAAAAAAAAAAAAAAAAAAGAAAGTTTAATAGTCTATAATGGAATGTCTGAATTACTGCCCACTTTTAAGGAGGGATGCAGCAAATCACAAGGTGACCGCGAGTCGTCAAAGATTACATTATGTCATTATTTAAAATGTACTTAAGATGCGTGAATAATCCCTCAGTCAAATTGAATTTCTCCTTTTATCATATTTAAAATGTAATTAATCAAGTCTCAGTGGCTAGTGATTATGATGAGATAGGTCATTCAAAGGATTAATGACTGATTTAAATTTATAAATGCAATTTGAAACAGTTCAAATCAAATCAGCCAATCAAACCTCTTTCTGCTAATTCTAAGAGTGGGTAAGACTAGGTAAAACGGACATTGCATTGAATGTAACTTTAAACCATTCACTTTCAGTTTCTTAGCTATGTTCACACTTGAAAGAAAAAAGCTGAATGAACAGAAGAAATTCAAAATGGTAGCAATATATGCAATAAATATTTCCACACTCCTGTTTTATAAAAGAAATCAAGTTTAAACTATATAACCCCGCTCTTCACTGCTCTTCTCAGGAGTGGTTTCTAGGCAGGCGTCTCCAGGACAGCGAGGCCTCCATCATCCATCACTATGCCTTTGCTGAGGATCCCAGCGTCTTTGGTTACCCCGACCCAGCCGCAGGATGGGCCCTCAGCTCTGCTCTACTCCACAGGTTAGAGACTGTACTGTTATGAAGAGGGTGGTGTGGGCAGCCATTCTCAGAGCAGATGAATGGGGCTGACTGACTCAAAGTGCATAAGACAATTTCTCTCTTTAAGATTTTACTAAAAAATCTTGCCTAGTTTTTTCTCGTTTTGTAATTTTAGCAAAGTTTATCATTTTACTTTCTGGTTGGACACAGGCAGCAGATATGACATTTTGTAGAAACATATTTCCTTGCAACCATAATGTTAACAAAGGCCAAAACTAAATTACACAATAGTTATGATTTGACAAATTAAAATAAATGACAACGCTTTTATTTTTTTAAATCAATGTTTAATCTGTCAGAAACGTCCTACTTTTCTTCACAAACTGCCACTTGACTGATGTAAAACTGTGAAACTATACCACCAAACCAAGTAATAGTATAATATTAATAAACAAGTAAAACAAACAAGCTTTTATTGCTCCAATGACAGTGGTTTAAGGATGGAGAGGTGGACAGTTTTCATTCATGTCAACCACAATCTACTGTAAATATAAAATAGGTTTATATATCATTATATGGTGTATATTATGAACAACATTTCAGGCTAAACCTGTATATTTTGTGTTTCTAATTTTATTTTTTATTTTTTTCCAGACTTGTTAAAAGGATTCACCATGAACACTTGAAATCAGATTTTACCATCGACCTGAAACACGAGGTACCATACTTGTAATCTCATTACACTGTGTCCTGCTGCCTGCTGAGCACCAGCTGTGAGGGAACAACTGAATAGGTCATCACACCTTGTTAACCCAAAACACAATTGTTTATGTAACTTGAAAATCAATAATTGTATTCTTTGATCTAGATAGGTATGCTTTGTACTCGCAACAGCTAAGTTATAAAAGCATGCATGTGAAGCAGTTTCCATAAATAAATGACCAGTTTTAGAATGAATGTCTATGAATGAAGTCAACCTATGTATTGTTACTAGGGATGTCAACAATTAATCGATTAACGGTTAATTGTCGATTAAGACGTTGGTCGATCAAAATGCATTAATTGTAATTAACCGCGGACACGCGGACATGCGCACCCGCGTGGTCATGAAACAAGGCAACCGCGCTGCGCCAAGCTCGACTCACAGCCGACCGCAGGCGCCAACGGCACTGCTCAGCAGCCCCGGGTGTATGCGCGAGGTGAGATCTAACCCGGAATGCCGGTTTCGCCGCAGCCCGCGCCCCGAGCCCCGAGCCCCGCGCGGCTGGCCTGCGGCTCGGAGCGCGGGGCGCGGCGAAACCAGCACGCGCCCCAGTGGTTTAATCCTGGTCTAGTCCAGGTCTAGACCCGGTCGAGTCCCGGTCCAGTCCAGGTCCAGTCCTGGTTCAGACCTGGTTCAGACCTGGTCCAGTCCACGTTCAGTCCTGGTCTAATCTCTTAGCCAATCAGGACAGAACACAATGTTACTCTATAAAAAAATTTTTACACTATAAAAAAAAAGATTGGATAGAGCGAGGGATTACTGTATTTTGTTATTCAGCATCAATACATTTGTCTGCTTTTTACTAAGGAATAATTAATTGAGGAATATACAATATAATAATACTATGATATATTTATGACTCAGTGTTATGTTACTATAGCTTATATTCTTAAAGACCCTATTGAAACACTCAAATTCAGGTGAAAAACGCCGCTTATCAGTTAATCGTTAATCGACCGATAAGGTCAATCAACTATCAGTTAATGAATTAACCGATAATTTGCATCCCTAATTGTTACATATTTGTAGTATAGTTGAAACTTGTAAATACTATTTAGTTAATTGAAACATGCCCATGACAAGTTCTGTAGTGCAAGCAATAAAGCTCTAAAGTCCCTTCTGAACAATTAAATTAATTAGAAGCAATACCTTTAAATGGACTGTGTATAGCCGTGTCTCAATTCCGAGTGTGCACAGTTCGGAGTATGGTTTTAAGGGCACTCCGGACTGTGCAAGTAGAGTGCACTCCGCGGACCGCATGGGCGTCGGCGAAATGGGACAGGTCCTGCAACTACCAGATGCAGCCGCCGACTACATTTTCTCCAAGAAGTGTGCATAGATGCACAGTTGGTTCATGCCCCGATTTCCATGGAAACGACTGCGGTTTTCAGGGTGCATTTTAACTGTGCATGGGACAAAAAAGAAATGAGACAGCAGTTGTCGCGCCGGAAGTGATGTATGCGCCCTTAAAGGAAAAGTAACATTTTTTACAATTTGAGCCTTATTTCGGTAATAAAACAAGTTGTTTTACTCACCCATATCACTTTGGTGTCATATGGAGGATTTCCGGAGCTGTTATAGATTAGCGTTAGGCTAACGCCGTTAGCCTAGCGCGACTTATAGCCATAGCTCGGGGCATTCCCCGAGCATGTAATATGCCCCGTGCGGGCTCAAAATAACACAAACTTTAGCACTTTTCAAATCATAGAAGCTCGATGTCTTGCTCTGCGATTTCGTTTGAATCAAAAGTGGCCTGTAATCCGAGATTTATCCATAGTTTACAGCTTTGCGTTCCATGTTTGGGTCCCGGGAGCTGAGAGCACACTCCAGAGCACACTCAGCGCCAGTGCGCTGAGAGCGCACTGGCGTCCTCATCTACTCGAAACTATGGCTAAATCTCGGATTACAGGCCACTTTTGCTTCAAACGAAATCGTAGACTAAAGACATCGAGCTTCTATGATTTGAAAAGTGCTAAAGTTTGTGTTATTTGGAGCCCATTGGGGCATATTACATGCTCGGGGAATGCCCCGAGCTATGGCTATAAGTCGCGCTAGGCTAACGCTGTTAGCCTAGCGCTAATTTAAAACATCTCCGGAAATCCTCCATATGACACCAAAGTGATATGGGTGAGTAAAACAACTTGTTTTATTACCGAAATAAGGCTCAAATTGTAAAAAACGTTACTTTTCCTTTTAAAACCACACTCCGAACTGTGCACACTGGGAATTGAGACACGGCTTATACCAGCAGTTTTCAAGGCAGTACACAATGGAATCTAATACTATTATGTCCCTCACCTTTAGTAAAACTGTTGAGCATAAAAAGCTTAAATTACTGTGGCTGCACTTGGCTATTCTGTTGCCAACCTGGATGTCAGTAAATGCTGTTCTTGTGTCCTTGAGCAAGATACGTTGTCCATGTATGAATGTGGTGAAAGTTGCCTGTTGCGCAGATTGGCAGCCATGTTTTTGTTTGGATACTGTTATACATTATTTTATTTATTATTAGTTGGAATGTAATCATGAATCATTGTAATCATGATTATTCTGGTCACTATATAATTATAATACATGTAATACATAAACTCAACTAAAAGCAATTTAGTTCAATTCAGTCTATTGAAACTTAAATGTAAAGGACTGTTTTATCTGGATGTCTTACAATGTCTGATAATAGTTCACTTTTAAACTTGCCCAAAATACAAACTAGAAGCTTAGATGAAAGTAAATATCTACACCATATCCAATATTTTGGTTGTCTCATGTTGGCTGTTTCAGATAGCCTTGTTTATCTGGAACGAAGAAAAGGGACCTAAACTGACTCCTGTTCCAGAGTTTTGCAGAGAGGCCAAGGACCACTGTGTGACCACCTTCACCTCATATCTCCCAAACTGTGTACGTATATGTGTACGTATATATATAATAATGTTTATATATATAATAATGTTTATACCTACATCACTGTTAAGGTTCACTGAGTAACTTTTCTGGGTACGCCACATGCTTGTCTCCATGGAGATGTTACTGGCAAAGTGAGCATGCTCAAAATAAAAATGCTTGTTTTTCAAAGCATTTTTGAGCAATAAAAACACACATAAGAACAAAATGCCAGATGGTTTAAGTTTATTGCCATACAAACTAATAAACATAAACATAAAAAAAGTTTTTTCCAAAGTATTTCCATGGAGGCCAGAGAAGTTAGGTGGCAAACCCCCCAAAAAAGTCACA
Organism: Paratrypauchen microcephalus; assembly: GCA_036785185.1. Classification (NCBI taxonomy): domain Eukaryota; kingdom Metazoa; phylum Chordata; class Actinopteri; order Gobiiformes; family Gobiidae; genus Paratrypauchen; species Paratrypauchen microcephalus. The sequence goes on along the minus strand of JAVJIX010000120.1, from coordinate 1,059,105 downwards.
CAGTGTTCTTCCACACACAGATGTTTTACGACCAATTGCACTTGTTTATAATGCAAACAAGCCAGAAATATGGCCCTGTGAAAGGGTATATTATGCTGTTTACTAAAAGCTCGACTGACTTCCGTAACAAACTATGTTTTATTGTATTATAATGAAGTGCAAGCAATCAACCTGTCCAATCCCATAATGCATCACTTCAAGACACATTTTGAAGTTGTCATGCCTCATTATTTTCAACTTGCTGTAAAAACATAAAGCATTTTGACACTGCTGCTGCGCGTGTGCTGGCTGACAATTCAAGCTCTCTGTTGGGACATGGGATGGAAGGATCTGACTTATCAAACAAGAAGCACAGTAGAAAACCTGGGAGGAAAACACTTTGGGAAAAATTCAAATATCCTCTGTTACTCACTAGCATTATACTTGCCAGCTTTTTAAACAAGGTGTTCTAGCTGTTTTGTAAGAAACAAAATATTTTAGAGCATTATTCATGTTTTCCCCTGTTATTTTAAGTTTTCTGTCTCTAACTCCAAACCAAAAACTTGTAAAAATGTCATTCACTGACATGTGCTCAGTGTGATAGAAAGCCTGAGATGAACAAAGGACCACGGCAACACAAAACAATTTTCAGAAAAAAATACCGTGGAGCAACAACAGAAAACTGAAAGGTGTAGCTGACTTATACTGTACAAACAAACGTCTAAAAAATAGTGCTTATTGTGTTGGGCATAAGAAAATGAGAATATGTATGCTTAGATTAACAAGTGTATTTTAAGTAGAAGTTACAAATTAAGATTTCTTTTTACACTGAGTAAAAATGTCAAAAACAAGCAAAAAAGAGCAAATAAAAAAATAAATGCATGTTTAATATCTATCCTAATAATAGCTAATATTATAGCTATCTATTATAAGCTGTTTCCCAATTCAGCGAGTGCACGGTTCGGAGTGTGGTCTCAGCCTGCAGTCAAGGCGGTGCATACTTGCTCAGCCCTGAGTGCAGTCCGTGGATCGCATGGGCATCTGCGAAATGGAACAGGTCCTGCCTCCGCTCAATGAGCCAGGTGGTCTGCTCCTTGTTCCCTAAAGACAAAAATATTATTCTAATGCGACTACTAATACTTGGAATTGGGACATGGCGATACTGTAGATAAGATAAGATAAGATAAGATAAGACTTTATTGATCTCACACAGGAGAAATTTACTCGCCACAGTAGCTCCAGGACAATTGGACAGGAGGGAAAAAGTGCATGCAGGCAGGGAGGGGATAAAGTAAGTAATAAATAGTGCAAATAGTAATATGTAATAATAATAATAATAATGGAAAATAGTAATAATGATAATAGTAACAACAAGCATCAACATGAAAAGGAGGATATTGCACGTCTGGCCTATATGTTAGAATTATATGTTATATCCAGCATAGAATATCCAGCATTGCAACAGCAAAGGAAATATAGAAGTGTAAGGGAAAAAGCATGTGAACGGTAATACAGGTGCCGTGAACTATGCCTTTATGGCTACCGTCACACATGTTTGGCGTAGTTTATGAAGAGTTTCATGTAGCATAGTTGTTGGTGAGGTGAACTAGTACACACATTTTATAGGGAAGTCGCAACTGTCACATGTCGATGTTGCTGGCGAGTCCATCTTTGTAGTCATATACCCTGCCGCGCTGTGCATGCTGGGGCTTTTAAGTGTGCAAAGCGTGCATGTTTGCACGCTTGGTCCATGTCCCGATTTCCATGGAAACGACTGCGCTGTTCGGACCGCATCTTAACTGTGCATGGGACAAAAACGAAATGGAACAGCAGTTGTCGCGCCGGATATGACGCACATCCCCCTTCAAGCACGCTCCGAACTGTGCACTTGCTGAATTGGGAAACGGCTATTGTTCAAATACAAATTAAAATGCCAGTGAAATGGAGGAAATCAAACCTTGAGTTGTTCATATAGTTGTCTATATTCCTCCACAATACCCCAAAGTATTTATGTTTAAAACTGCACACAAACACAAAAAACTACATTTAACACCTTGAGAGAATTGTAGTGAATCACCAATCCCCATATGAGTCCATTCCTCTTCTCTTTATTCACAATTTTAAGTTCAAAGTCAAAGTTCACAGTCAGCTTTATTGTCAAAAACCATATGTACAGGTTGCATACACAGGATTTTAAATTGCAGCACTCCCTAGGCCCACAGTGAACATAAAACATCTGATTAACAAGACAATAAACACCATGACTAAAACATCACATAGACCCGTAGCCAAAGTACAAAATTCTTGTATATAATACAAATAAGTAAATAAGTAAAACACACAATGTGTAGTGTAATAAATCTCAGGGCAGGGCATGGAGAGAGTTCAGCATCCTGACAGCTTGGTGGATGAAGCTGTCTTTCAGTCTGCTGGTCTTTGCCCTGAGACTCCTCAGTCTCCTTCCTGATGGCAGCAGACTGAAGAGGCAGTTGGATGGGTGGGTGGGATCACCCGCAACGCAGAGGGCTTTGCGGATGAGGAGGTTGCAGTAGATGTCCTGCAGGGAGGGTAGAGAGACACCCACCCATGATTCTCTCAGCTGCGCTCACTACTCGATGTAGCTTTTTCCTGCAGGACACGGTGCAGGTGCCATACCACACAGTGATGCAGCTGGTGAGGATGTTCTCTATGGTGCCTCTGTAGAAGGTGCTCATGATGGGAGCTGGGGCTCTGGCTCTCTTCAGCTTGTGGAGGAAGTCAAGTCGCTGTTGGGCTTTACTGGCCAGTGATGCAGTGTTCTTTGACCAGGAGAGGTCCTCAGAGATATGCACACCCAGGAACTCGGTGCTGCTTACTCTCTCCACAGCAGCTGCATTGATGGTGAGGGTGGGCATGCTGTGTGTGTGCTCTCCTGAAATCTACAACAATCTCTTTTGTCTTCTCATGTTCAGAGACAGGTTGTTGTTACTGCACCACTTGACCAGGCACCTCACCTGACCCAACACAGTTGTATCATCCGCAAACTTGATGAAGAGGTTGGAGCTGTGTGACAGTGTGCAGTCGTGGGTCAGCAGAGTGAAGAGGAGGGGGCTCAGCACACATCCTTGGGGAGCCCCCGTGTTCAGTGTGATGGTGCTGGAGGTGTTGCTGCTGACCCGTACTGCCTGCGGTCTTCCTGTCAGGAAATCTAGCAGCCAGTTGCACATCGAGGTGTTGATCCCCAGCTTGTCTAGTTTGAGTATGAGTTGCTGGGGGACAATTGTGTTGAATGCTGAACTGAAGTCAGTAAACAGCATTCTAACATATGAGTCTCTGGTGTCCAGGTGTGTAAGGGCTGAGTGGAGGGCTGTTGAGATTGCATCATCGGTCGAGCAGTTAGACGGTTATGCAAACTGAAATGGGTCCAGGGTGGAGGGGAGAGATGTCTTGATATGTTGCATGACTAGCCGTTCGAAGCACTTCATGAGGTTGGGGGTTAGCGTAACCGGATGTTAGTCGTTAAGGCAGGATGGAGACAACTTCTTCAGCACGGGGATGATGGTGGAGGTTTTGAGGCATCTGCGGACGACAGCCTGGCTCAAAGACATACATTGAAGATGTCTGTAAAGACCTCTGTGAGATTTGCAGCACAGTCTCTCAGTACATGACCAGGGATGTTGTCTGGTCCCGGAGCTCTGCATGTGTTGATCTTGCTGAGGGATCTCCTCACGCTGTCCAGGGACAGTGTCAGCACCTGGTCACCGGGAGGGGGTGGAGTCTTCTGTGCCGGAGTGCTGTTGTGTGCCTCAAAGTGAGTGAAGAACTCGCTCGGCCGGGAGGTGGAGCTGTCGGCAGTCTGTGGCGTTGGCTTGTAGTCCGTTATGGTCTATATCCCCTGCCACAGACTCTGCGTGTCTCTGCTGTCATGGAAGTGCTGTGCTATCTTCCTAGAGTATTGTCTCTTAGCCTTTTTGATGCCACGTGACAGGTTTGCCCTTGCTGTCCTTGGGCCCACCTCGTCTCCAGCTCTGAAGGCAGCGTTCTTTACCCTCAGCAGCCTGTAGACCTCCCCTGTGAGCCATGGCTTCTGGTTGACCCGAACAGGGATGGTCCTGGTGTCTGTGACATCTTCAGTGCACTTTGAGATGTAGGCAGTGATAGTCTGTATATTCCTGTAGATCTCTGGTGTTGTCATGGGTGGAAGCCTGTTTGAAAATCTCCCAATATGTGGTGGAGAAGCAGTCTTTCAGTGCCCCTGAAGACCCCTCTGGGATTTAGCCTTTATCTTGATTAGACTGTGGTTTAGGCTTAGAGGTTGGTTTGGATTTCTAGTCCCTTAAAAGCGACAAAGAGACCGCTGATCAAAATGGGTTTAGCTGAGAGGTCCAAATGTGACAAGTAAACAAGTGAGAGGGAATATTCAAGTTTTGTGTCAAAGTTTAAGGTTATGATTATTTTTAGCCACACTGAACTGAGATCGGTAAGGCTGATAGACTCACTTCTGTAGTCACACAAAAGAACCAGCGAGGAGCAGCTAGAATAATAGTTTTGTATTGATTTAAAAGTCTCTTGGATGCAAAAACATTTTATTGTCTTTCCATTTAATTTAAGTAGCTATTAATTACATTACAAAATTATATTCATTTTCCCCATGGAAGTGGCTACAAAAATAGTTTTCCACTTCCAGTATGACGGAGGCGTGAATGAATAATGTGCATACAAATAATAATAATAAAATAAAATACAAATAAATAACACATAATTTTACATAATTATAGTTTAGAGAATTTAATAAAACAAGTAAGTTACAGAGGTCAGAACAACTAACAAATCATGAAAAATGTATTAAAGAAAATGAATGTAGAAATGTCGATTTGGCCAGCCTGGAATATGGGGAAAAAAATACATAATTTAGTCAAATTCATTCAAGTCATTAAGTCCAGATGGGATAGGATACACATAATAGACTGTTTTTGGCTCTTACAGGGATGCTCTCTGTCCACCTGCTTCTTTACTTTCACAAACTCTTGAGAAATCTAGGGACAGAGATGCTGTTACAGTAAAGCCATACTTTTGCTGCAGCGTATTTCATAAACTGTCTGTGGCTCAGATGGCGTATGAGTATGATATGGCAGATTGTAACATCAAAACACTCCAGTTTTATCATTTTGTTCATCACTTTTTTCTCTATACTTTTAGGGACCTCCTGTGTCAAAAAATGACATATTTGTTGCTGTGAAGACGTGCCAGAAATTTCATTTGGACCGAGGTACGTCATTTAAGTTTAATTAGACAATGGTTTCATACTTTTTTATAATGGCATAATATCTGGAGCTTGCGAATCACACATTTTGATTTTGGGGCAATAAAATCAACCCCACATGTAGTTAAAACAATATGGCAGTACAGATGCTGTTATGTTACTTTACATCACATCACATCCAATCTTAAAGGGATATGCCACCCCCAGGTCAAACTTGGGCATCTCCCCACAGTCCAGAGACTAAAATAAGCGGTGGAAAGCGTTTTTCTGGTGACGCAGCCATTGTCCAGGTCTGTCAGCACTGACCGCCGCGGTATCTGCAGCTACTCCGCGTTAGACTGGAGTCTAACGTTGCCAGAGAAAGATTTCGGCCAAAAGGAATTAATTAATTAACTATTTTTCAGTGCGGAAAAAGCACACACCACGCTGCGTAACAGGGGAACTCCCTTCCTGGTGCGTAACTGGGATTCCCCTGTCAGCGTGGTGTGTGCTTCGGCTGTCTTTTTCCGCACTGAAAAATAGTTCCCACCCAAAATGACCAAGTCAAGCTCTCCGTGTTGATTTGCACATTTATTTGCACTCGATATGAATGCGCACTACACAGAAAGTAATTGGGAAACGCATTGAGCAAATTAATTCCTTTTGGCCGAAATCTTTCTCTGGCGACGTTAGACTCCAGTCTAACGCGCAGTAGCTGCAGATACCGCGGCGGTCAGTGCTGACAGACCTGGACAATGGCTGCGTCACCAGAAAAACGCTTTCCACCACTTATTTTAGTCTCTGGACTGTGGGGAGATGCCCAAGTTTGACCTGGGGGTGGCATATCCCTTTAATGACTAAATCAAGTTATATTTCATTTATTTTTCATTAATTGTATTTATTGTTGCCACTTTCCCTCTTTCTACTGTAATTCTACATGCCACATATTTTAGCTGTTTCCTGGAACATTCCTGGCAAAGATCTTCATGGAGACAAGCAGATAACAAACCCTTCATTGGAAAAGTTACACAGTGCACCTTAAAATGCCTGTTTATGTGAGCATTTTTCTGGGTTTGGGACCCATACAATTAATTAGTTAAATAGTTTATACTGTAATTCAACATTGCTTCATGTTTTAGCTGTTTTCTGATTGCTCAGTCTCAGTTAACCTGTCAGAGGAAAACTTTCAGTTGAAATTTTAAAATCCCATCTCCACTGTTAGCTAGAATTACATCTGTTTGTGCAATTTTCCGCAACACTGAGTGTTAGCACCAGGATGTTTTAAAAGCATGAAGTAAATGAAAAGTGGAATAGATTTGTGTGAATATAACCAATTTGGCAGTGATTTTGTGGCAACTATGAAGCCACTACCTCCAATTTGCTTAAGAAATTAAACCTCTTAAAGGAAAAGTAACGTTTTTTTTTTACAATTTGAGCCTTATTTCGGTAATAAAACAAGTTGTTTTACTCACCCATAGCACTTTGGTGTCATATGGAGCACTTCCAGAGATGTTTTAGATTTGCGTTAGCCTAGCGCGACTTCTAGCCATAGCTCGAGGCATATAATATATTCCCCAAGCATGTAATATGCCCCGTGCGGGCTCCAAATAACACAAACTTTAGCACTTTTCAAATCATAGAAGCCCGATGTCTTAGTCTATGATTTCGTTTGAAGCAAAAGTGGCCTGTAATCCGAGATTTATCCATAGTTTACAGCTTTGCGTTTCATGTTTGGGTCCCGGGAGCTGAGAGCACAGTCCGCACATGCGCACTGGCCTCCTCATCTACTCGAAACTATGGCTAAATCTCGGATTACAGGCCATTTTGACCACACAAAATCGTAGACTAAGACATCGGGCTTCTATGATTTGAAAAGTACTAAAGTTTGTGTTATTTGGAGACCGCAAACATGTGCCCCGAGAACTCACATGATGGAGAATCTAAAACATCTCCGGAAGTGCTCCATATGACACCATATTGCTATGGGTAAGTAAAACAACTAGTTTTATTACCGAAATAAGGCTCAGATTGTAAAAAACGTTACTTTTCCTTTAATGCACAACTTCAGCTTAAGAGTGTTTCAGCCATGGTACAATAGAAGCAGGATTAAATGTAACAAGCCAGTATGTATAACCAAAGTTGCACATTGTAATTTTGCTGGCGTTACTGCCCACCTCCCGTTGACGTCTGCATAGTTTATTAAATGGGACTGTTGGCCCCACAAACAAGGACTATTGTTTAACTTACCTTTGTGGCCATACCTGCCTGTCAAAGCCTGATCCCGTCAGATCTCAGAAGCTAAGCAAGGCAGGGCCTGGTTAGTACTTGGATGGGAGACCGCTGGGAATTCCAGGTGCCACAGTGGGGCGCCAGTCGCAAAAAAACTCTCGTTGTGTCCTTAGGCAAGACACTTCACCCACATTGCCTAGTATGAAAGTGAAATGTGCGTGACTGTTGTAGGTGGTCGGAGGGGCCGATGACGCAGATTGGCAGCCTCGCTTCCGTCAGTCTACCCCAGGGCAGCTGTGGCTACAGAAAGTAGCTTACCACCACCAAGTGTGGAGTGAATGAACAATGAACTGTAAAGCACTTTGGGTGTCATGAAAGGTGCTATATAAATGCTATGAATTATGATTATTATTATTTTCAAAGTTCCCATGTCAAAAAGGACTTGTCTTTAACATGTTGTTTCATTACCTATTTTATGTGACAAACTAGGGAGAAATCTGGCAAGATTGCTTTATTTTAATTTCATTGCAATTTAAAACAATAAGTGTACTATATAGCTGTGATTAAAATAAAACCTGTTATGCATGGATCTAAGGAAATTGTGATGATGTTGCTTAACCGAACATTATCAGATAGTATTATCCTTTCTGTGTGGAGACTGCATGTTCTCCCCGTGTTTGGGTGGGTTTCCTCCGGGCACTCCGGTTTCCCCCACCAACCTAAACATGCGCCATAGGTAAAATCCTCCAGCTTAGGGCCTGACCAAAGCATAAATAACAAAACAAAATCATGGGGATGGTCCCCGGGTCAAATATAGAAACAACTTCTCCTGTGCGAGATCAATAAAGGTCAATCTTCTAATCCTTGACCACTGTAAGGCGCTTTGTGCTACAATTTTGTATGAAAAGCGCCTTATAAATGTTTGTTTGATTGATTGATTGATTAAGTAATCCAGTTTGTTAAGATCGTCACCTTCAAAATATTTAACACAAATGTAAAATTTGAACACAGAATAACAATGTGAAGGGGTCCGGAAGTATTTAAAGAAGAAGTTGTCTTTTCATCCTTCTATACTGTGTGTGCTGTTTCCTCTGTGCAGTGCCTGTAGTGAAGAAAACGTGGGAGAGAGATGCAGAGCTACTGGAGTTCTACAGTGACGTCAATGATGAGTCCATTCCCACCATCAGCCTTGGAATACCCAACACAGAGAGAGGTGAGAGACATGAAGAATCTAGACTAGTCTAGACTAGTTTAGTCTAGTTAAACTGTAAGACCTGCTTTTGTCAAACCCTTGTGACTTTTTTGTCTCAAATGTTTGGGTTGCTGATGCTGATTTTTTTATACATCAGTGAACAAGTTTATTATTTGGAATTTGAAATGATTTTATGCATCAAATTTGTAAAACCATTAAAATAACCTATAACTTAAAGGGATATGCCACCCCCAGGTCAAACTTGGGCATCTCCCCACAGTCCAGAGACTAAAATAAGTGGTGGAAAGCGTTTTTCTGGTGACGCAGCCATTGTCCGAGTCTGTCAGCACTGACCGCCGCGGTATCTGCAGCTACTCCGTGTTAGACTGGAGTCTAACGTCGCCAGAGAAAGATTTCTGCCAAAAGGAATTAATTTGCTCGATGCGTTTCCCAATTACTTTCTGTGTAGTGCGCATTCATATCGAGTGCAAATAAATGTGCAAATCAACACGGAGAGCTTGACTTGGTCATTTTGGGTGGGAACTATTTTTCAGTGCGGAAAAAGACAGACGAAGCACACAGCACGCTGCCAGGGGAATCCCAGTTACGCACCAGGAAGGGAGTTCCCCTGTTACGCAGCGTGGTGCGTGATTCGGCTTTGTTTTTCCGCACTGAAAAATAGTTCCCACCCAAAATGACCAAGTCAAGCTCTCCGTGTTGATTTGCACATTTATTTGCACTCGATATGAATGCGCACTACACAGAAAGTAATTGGGAAACGCATCGAGCAAATTAATTCCTTTTGGCCGAAATCTTTCTCTGGCGCCGTTAGACTCCAGTCTAACGCGGAGGAGCTGCAGATACCGCGGCGGTCAGTGCTGACAGACTCGGACAATGGCTGGGTGACCAGGAAAACGCTTTCCACCACTTATTTTAGTCTCTGGACTGTGGGGAGATGCCCAAATTTGACCTGGGGGTGGCATATCCCTTTAAATGACACCAGTTAACATCACTTTACATTAATAACAGAGGAAACATGTGGAAGATTGTTAACACAATCCGATCCACTTTATAGTAGCACAGAGTTTATCTGGCCCTGTTAAAAGTAAAGTAAATGGAAGCATCAGAAGACACTTGACACAAGACACTTTTATTAACTAATGTTTACCTTTGTTTCGTTATATAAAAGCAAGAAATCATTACTAAGCATTTGTTGTCTCAGTGAGAGGAGACTCTCTTATTGATTCTCTTATTGGCAGAGTTTATAAGGCTTCCATTACAGACTGGAGCATTTAAAAAACCTGGTGGACTTTTATTGAATCCCTTATCCATTAATGCCTGGATTTAATTTTGCAATTTAGTCTGCAGGCTCTCAAAACACTTTAATAAACCCAATATAGAGACGCAGTAATTTGGGGAAAGGCTGACGTCAAATATCACATTAAACATTACACAAGCGAAATATTTTGATGATATTAAAATTGAAATGTGCTTCAAAGACATTTTTGGGAATTCTTAAATAGACTAGATCAATAAAGGAGTTGATATCACAAGTACCTACTAAAAATTAATGATTGAATCCCAGGCATTGCTTGGTTCTGTATCTCATACTGTATATTTTAACTGTGGGCTGCATACTTCCCTAATTATCCTATATGATGTAGGGATGCAAATTATCGATTAATTCATTAATTGATAGTTGATTGACCTTATCGATCGATTAACGATTAACTGATAAGTGGTGTTTTTCACCTGAATTTTAGTGTTTCAATAGGGTCTTTAAGAATATAAGCTATAGTATACGTAACACTGAGTCATAAATATATCATAGTATTATTATATTGTATATTCCTCAATTAATTATTCCTTAGTAAAAAGCAGACAAATGTATTGATGCTGAATAACAAAATGCAGTAATCCCTCGCTCTGTCGCGGTTCGCGGATTTTTATTTATATATTTTTTTTCAATTTTTTTTATAGTGTAACATTTTTTTTTAATAGTGTAATATTGTGTTCTGCTTCCTGATTGGCTAAGAGACTAGACCAGGACTAAACGTGGACTAAACCAGGGCTACACCAGGTTTAAACCAGGTCTAAACCTGGACTGGGCCTTGACTAAACCAGGACTGGACCAGGTCTAGACCTGGACTAAACCAGGATTAAACCACCACGTGCCGCTGCTGGTTTCGTGTGGCTGGTTTGTGGCTCGGGCTGAGACTACGCATTCTGGGCGCCGCGGTTCGATCTCGTGCTCAGCAGCCTCGCGCATACACCGGGCAGTGCCGTTGAGTGAGTGCGGTGCGCGGTTGCCTTGTTTCGTGACCACGCGGGTGCGCGTGTCCGCTATTAGCGATTAATTACAATTAATGCATTTTGTTCGACCAACGTCTTGATCGACAATTAATCGTAAGTCGATTAATTGTTGACATCCCTAATATGATGTTATCTTGTACCTTATTCAGAAACATGCATTATGTCTTTATGTAAGCATTTATCTGGGCTTGGGACCTGTAGAATAGGTCCATTTGTCATATAATTTTACATTGATAGTGAAACAAAAAAGACTGCAATGAAGTGAAATAGTGCAACTTATAACATTAGTATTCAGGTTTGACAGGCTAAAAATGTGAAATAGAAACATTTGCGTCAGTGGCCAGAGCTGGAGAGTTTTACCAGAGCTGGGCTTTTCTGGGGTCTGGTTGTGTCCAAGTTACACCTCATAATGTACTTTCACATCTCTCCCACAGCGTCAGGCTCTGCTCTCCGCTCACACCTGATGGACACATTACACACTGCACTGTTCTGACCAGGATTTTCACAATATAAAGATGAAATCCTACTCTACTTTTAATTATTCTAACACACTCTCTGTACTTTTGAACATGCACATTATGTTACAAATGATTTTTATTATTCACTACATATACTGCAGGAACTACAGAACATGTCTGTGTGAATACGTTTGTTGATATAAACTGTTAATTAAAAATAGTTGCTCATGCTTTAAGGAGTCTGTAGGTTTCTGCCAGTTAAACCTTTTGTGCTTAAGCTCAATAAAGGCAGGACTGTAGATCCAAATAGGTAAAAAAAATAAATAAATCCCAGATCATAATCTATTTTACTAAGTCCTCTGTTTCCAGACATGCAGAGGACACGTTTTTCCTACAGGTACTTCAAAGTTTACCTTTTAAATCCATTTGCAAACCACTAACAACTTAGTTTGAGCTTTGTTTGCTTCTAGCAATGTTCCTTTTCAGCACAGTTTGTCTTTATATTTTTCTCTTGGCCTACTACTGACCCCATTTAAGTTATTTTGTTAATATGTTATCAGTTGTTTTTGTGTGTGAATAAACTACTTGTCCTATGAATTGCCTGTAAAGTGTTTAAAACATACATTTGAACTCTTGAGATGATAATTTCAATATTGTTGTAGGCCACTGTGGAAAGACATTTGCCATTCTGAAGCGTTTCTTGAGTGATGCTGTGCCAAAGACTGACTGGTTACTGATCGTAGATGATGACACACTCATCAGGTAATTACAGTATGTTTATTACAATATTATAGCACACTTTTCAAATGATTTAAATTGATTTTCAGGTCAAATGTGCTTTAATTACACAGTTTGACTTCTTTTATTAATTTCTTGCTTTTGATATTTTGATCTTTGTTTCTGTAGTTTGCCCAGGCTGCGTCGTCTGCTGAGCTGCTATGACCCTAAAGAAGCTGTGAGCCTCGGGGAGAGATATGGCTACGGGCTAGTCCAAAGTGGGTACAGCTACCCCACAGGAGGAGCAGGGTAGGCTTTGTATAATTTATATGATATGTTTAGATTAAAAAACACAGTCTCTCATCACATTCAATTAGGGAAGCACAGCAGGAATAAGTTGTACCTGTACCAGGATTTGGCGTGTAACACTGACAATCAATCAACTACCAAAGCTGAACTAAAACAGGAATTAAAGCCACCCGCGATGAAGATGGCCCTCGTTTGCCCGGCATGCTACTGTCACTTCCCTACAGCTGCCCAGGCCCACAGATCCTCCATCAGAAATTTTTTTATATATATATATATATATATATATATATATATATATATATATATATATATATATATATACTCAACAAAAATATAAACGCAACACTTTTGTTTTTGCTCCCATTTTTCCTGAGATGGACCCAAAGATCCAAAATTCACTCCAGATACACAACACTACCATTTCTCTCAAACATTGTTCACAAATTGGTCCAAATGTGTGACAGCGAGCACCCCTGCCCCGCCGAGACAATCCACCCCACCTCACAGGTGCGCCACATCAAGATGCCGATCCGACATCATGACCAGTGCACAGGTGCGCCCCAGACTGCCCACAATAAAAGGCCACCCCGAAATGTGCATTTTTTTCCTTTATTGGGGGTCTGGGGACTCAGAACCAGTCAGTATCTGTGTGACCACCATTTGCCTCATGCAGTGCAACACATCTTCTTCGCATAGAGTTTATCAGATTGTCAATTGTGGCCTGTGGAATGTCGGTCCACTCCTCTTCAATGGCTGTGTGAAGTTGCTGGATATTAGTGGGAGCTGGTACACGCTGTCGTATACGCCGGTCAAGCACATCCCAAACATGCTCAATGGGTGACATGTCCGGTGAGTATGCTGGCCATGCAAGAACTGGGACATTTTCAGCTTCCAAGAATTGTGTACAGATCCTTGCAACATGGGGCCGTGCATTATCTTGCTGAAACATGAGGTGATGTTCATGGATGTATGGCACAACAATGGGCCTCAGGATCTCATCACGGTATCTCTGTGCATTCAAAATGCCATCAATAAAATGCACCTGTGTTCTTCGTCCATAACAGCCTTTGAAGAGGAGTGGACCAACATTCCACAGGCCACAATTGACAATCTGATAAACTCTATGCGAAGAAGATGTGTTGCACTGCATGAGGCAAATGGTGGTCACACCAGATACTGACTGGTTCTGAGTCCCCAGACCCCCAATAAAGCAAAAAAAAAAATGCACATTTCGGGGTGGCCTTTTATTGTGGGCAGTCTGGGGCACACCTGTGCACTGGTCATGATGTCGGATCGGCATCTTGATGTGGCGCACCTGTGAGGTGGGGTGGATTGTCTCGGCGGGGCAGAGGTGCTCGCTGTCACACATTTGGACAGATTTGTGAACAATGTTTGAGAGAAATGATAGTGTTGTGTATCTGGAGTGAATTTTGGATCTTTGGGTCCATCTCAGGAAAAATGGGAGCAAAAACAAAAGTGTTGCGTTTATATTTTTGTTGAGTGTATATATATATATACACTCAACAAAAATATAAACAATAAAAGGGCGCCCCTTTTATTGTGGGCGCCCCAGACTGCCCACAATAAAAGGCCACCCCGAAATGTGCTTTTTTTTTTTGCTTTATTGGGGGTCTGGGGACTCAGAACCAGTCAGTATCTGGTGTGACCACCATTTGCCTCATGCAGTGCAACACATCTTCTTCGCATAGAGTTGATCAGATTGTCAGTTGTGGCCTGTGGAATGTTGGTCCACTCCTCTTCAAAGGCTGTTATGGACGAAGAACACAGGTGCATTTTATTGATGGCATTTTGAATGCACAGAGATACCGTGATGAGATCCTGAGGCCCATTGTTGTGCCATACATCCATGAACATCACCTCATGTTTCAGCAAGATAATGCACGGCCCCATGTTGCAAGGATCTGTACACAATTCTTGGAAGCTGAAAATGTCCCAGTTCTTGCATGGCCAGCATACTCACCGGACATGTCACCCATTGAGCATGTTTGGGATGTGCTTGACCGGCGTATACGACAGCGTGTACCAGCTCCCACTAATATCCAGCAACTTCGCACAGCCATTGAAGAGGAGTGGACCAACATTCCACAGGCCACAATTGACAATCTGATAAACTCTATGCGAAGAAGATGTGTTGCACTGCATGAGGCAAATGGTGGTCACACCAGATACTGACTGGTTCTGAGTCCCCAGACCCCCAATAAAGCAAAAAAAAAAGTACATTTCGGGGTGGCCTTTTATTGTGGGCAGTCTGGGGCGCACCTGTGCACTGGTCATGATGTCGGATCGGCATCTTGATGTGGCGCACCTGTGAGGTGGGGTGGATTGTCTCGGCGGGGCAGAGGTGCTCGCTGTCACACATTTGGACAGATTTGTGAACAATGTTTGAGAGAAATTGTAGTGTTGTGTATCTGGAGTGGATTTTGAATCTTTGGGTCCATCTCAGGAAAAATGGGAGCAAAAACAAAAGTGTTGCGTTTATATTTTTGTTGAGTATATATATATATATATATATATATATATATATATATATATATATATATACTAGTACTGCACTTTTCTGGACTGAGATGTCTGATGTTTTTCCTGGGATCTCCCCAGGAAACCCCCAAACTCCTCCAGTTTGGGGGTTACAGCCCCGAGTGCTCCGATCACCACAGGCACCACTGATGCCTTCACCTTCCAGGCCTTCTCCAGCTCTTCCTTGAGCCCCTGGTATTTCTCTAGATTCTCGTGTTCCTTTTTCCTGATGTTACCATCACTTGGTATTGCAATGTCCACCACCACGGCTCTGTTCTGTTGCTTATCCACCACCACTATGTCTGGTTGGTTCGCCATCACCATTCTGTCAGTCTGACTGTATCTGGAAGTCCCACAGGATCTTGGCTCGGTCATTCTCCGCAACCTTCGGAGGTGTTTCCCACCTTGACCTTGGGGTCTCCAGCCCGTACTTTGCACAGATGTTTCTGTACACTATGCCCGCCACTTGGTTGTGTCGCTCCATGTATGCTTTCCCTGCCAGCATCTTACACCCTGCAGTTATGTGCTGGACTGTCTCAGGAGCCTCTTTGCACAGCCTACACCTTGGGTCTTGTTTGGTGTGGTAGATCTGGGCCTCTATTGCTCAGGTGCTCAAGGCCTGCTCCTGTGCAGCCAGGATGAGGGCCTCTGTGCTGTCCTTCAGACCAGCCCTCTCCAGCTATTGGTAGGATTTCTTGATATCAGCCACTTCAGTTATGTTTCGGTGGTACGCCCCATGTAGGGGTTTGTCCTGCCATGATGGTCCCTCCAGCACCTCTTCCTCTGCACTCCACTGTCTGAGGCATTCCATAAGTACATCATCTGTCAGGATGACAGATGATGTACTTATGGATTTTGGATGTTTCATCCTGGACAGTGGTTCCCACACTCACTAGTCCTCGGCCTCCTTCCTTCCGGCTCGTGTACAGTCTCAGGGTGCTGGATTTGGGATGGAACCCTCCATGCATGGTCAGGAGCTTTCGTGTCTTAACGTCGGTGGTCTGTATCTCCTCCTTTGGCCAGCCTATGATTCCATATATATATATATATATATATATCTTTGCACCCCTGCTGGCCAGCGGTGAAAAATGCTCCATGTCTATAATATTTTTTTTGCTTGTAGTCATGCATAGAATATAATCCCCATATTTGGTACTGTTAGCACAGTAAGAGCTAATACAGAAGGAAAATAACGGATGACAAAATATAATGCAGAGACATGGATTTGGTTTGGCCTGCATCCACACAATGGAAGTGATCTGCCATTTGCTAAGGGTGCGCACCGGTGTGTAGCCACGCGCACACCCGAAAGTGAGTCACTGGGTCAATTAAGGACAGACACAAAAAAACCCACTTGCTCTTTAACTGACAACATACAAACATAGTGCACATTTTAAATTTCCCATCATTTACATACTAAATAAAAAACATCCAAATTGATCCATCTGTACTTTAGTAACAGGTTTAGTAAAAGCTTTGGCCATCATTTCATCTGTAGGACAATAATGAAGAGTTATTTTGCCATCAGAGATCACAGATCAAACAAAATGGTATCTGATATCAATGCGCTTACACCTTTGACGACACACAGGGTTTTTGGATAGGGCAATTGCATCCTGATTGTCCTCAAAAATTGTCACAGGTATAAGTCCAAGTGTATTGTCCATTCCGGTAAGTAAGTTGACAAAATAAATAAATAAATACATTCTCTCCTGAGCTGCAGGTGACAGAGCCATGTATTCAGCTTCACATATGCACAGGCTCTCTTACATTTCCAGGAGATGAGAGGCCCATTCTCAGACAAGCTAAAGCAGTAACCAGTAACTCTACGCCTGTCATTCTGGTCAGCCCCAGTCTGCATCACTAAAGGCCACAAGTTTTAGGTTTACATCATGCTTCTTTTGTCACAATTCCTGGTCCACAGTGCCTTTCAAATACCTCAACACATGTTTAGCAGCCACCCAGTGTTATTCCTTAGGTTCAGACAAATATTATATAATTTAATGACAATAAAATGTAGATCAGGGCAAGCATCGCCTTAATTTTCAAGTTTCATTTTCATTTCACATGGTGTTGACCTTGGATTGCAGTGGGTCATATCAAATTTCTCAAAAGTTTTGAGAAATTTGATTCATTTTGATCTCCCCTTTTGTCTCTGCAAAATCAGTGCCAAGGAAATGTCTTAGTTTCCCAAGATCTCTTTATTTTTAACTTGGCCTCCCCAACATTTCCTTCACATGACTGAGCCTCTGTGTTATAGTTCATCTGGTACATATCTTGTACATATTGTTCATACATGTTATATTTAATCACTTACATATTTATAGCACACCTGTATACTTGTTCATAGCTTTTATTTATAGCACACCTGTATACTTGTTCATAGCTCATCATATATATTAATAGCTCTACTGTATACTTTTTTGTTTTTATAATACATCTGTTTATATCCCCCTACACAGTTTAACAACAAACTTCTCCTACATGTTCATATTGGCCTATTTATTTGTACATAATTCACTACAACCGTACTGTCTATATTGTATATACTGTATATTACTGTATACTGTGTACTGTATACACTGTATATATTGTATATACTGTATATATCACACTTGCTGCTCCTTGCACTTCTGATAAGATGCTAAACCACATTTCGTTACCTGTATTTATACATGTGTAATGACAATAAAGCTGAATCTAATCTAATCTGACTATCACTCGCTGCAATAATAAGACCCGTCAACCCAAATAATCAACATGACCCTTTCATTTCCAGCTGTTTTACAGTAAACACAAATGTTAGCAGTATTTGAACAAAACCATTTTGAACAAGGAAATCATGCAACATCTTATTCCAATTTCATCCCTACTGCTTAAGACCATACAGTGACTTAATACCATACTAATAATACTAATAATACTAATAGATGCTGTTTTAACATCCATCTGATGTAGCTCTAAACTGTCCTCAGCTGCAAGCTGCATCAGAACACAAACTAGGGATGCACCGATCCACATTTTTCCACTTCCGATCCGATCCCGGTACCTGAATTTGGATATCAGCCAATACCGATACTATTCCGATACCAAAACTGTTTGTTTTCAGTATTATCATAATTATTGTTTAACTACAAATAACGGTACCCATAATGATAAAAGACCTGCAATTCAACATAATAAAGAAAATACTTAAATAACCCCCCCATATGATATGACTTAATTAACTAAGAGACTTAAACAAAATAAACCCACAAATTAAAATTTGTGATTCCCCCTTTAATGTGACCCCCTTTAGCGCACCACTATGCGCCATTTCTCGCAAGACTAGGAAGTGCCGCAGTTTGGCCCCTGAACCAGAGAGCAGCGCAGAGGAGAAGGTCGGGAGAGCATGAGGGGAACAGAGTCCAGATAGCAGGGAAACAGTTGACTATAGCTACATATCCTGCAGTATTGATTATTTCGAAAGGTTATTGCACCGAAGGCATAAACCCATCTGCGCGCGCTGTGCGAGTGGGAGAGAGGGGGAGAGGTGCCGGTGTAATCGGAAATCAAGTGTAAACAAGAGTTCATTTCCTTTCTCATAGCCTTGGTGGGCTCTGATCTAGAAGAGCTTATAGGTTCTTTTGGGGTGTGGGGGACATCATATGCCACACGATAACAGTAGTCAATATTTATCAATGCCAGATCTTCATCACATTTGACTTCATTTCTTTTTTTTAGACTCCAAATGCTCATGCATATCTTCATCAGTCTGAGTGTCACATTCAATAGAACTTTTTGTAACAAACTTCACTTTTCCAGTTTCTGGGTAGAAAACAAGATAAGCTGGGTCGCTTTTGTCATAGCCAACAAATGCCTTTTTCACAGCGTTTGTCCAACTTTTTCTTATCATATCATTCTTTTTCTTTTTCTGTACACCTCTTGTCTGTTCCACAGTCTGAGAACCTGTTAACTATTATGCGTTTCAGAATCCTGTTTATATGCCCTATTTTGAGTACTTTTCACCATTCATTCATAAGATATATTATTGAAAATTGTTAATTTTGTATTACAACAAACAATGCTTTTTAATAACTGTGAAGCCCATGGATATGAATCAGCTGCATAGTATTTTGAAGCCTTTAGTGCAGGGGTCTTCAACGTTTTTCAGGCCAGGGACCCCCAAACAGATGGCGAACTGGGCCAGGGACCCCCTACTATATATACGGCATAGAATTGTGTTTTATATTAAATTGAGCTTAGTGTCATGTATAAACATTGCTACTCTCTTATGGTTCATCCAATACAAGGAAATAATACACAGGGTAATACTGTATTGCTACTGCAATTTTTAAACACAACTTGCATACAACACATGCCTATTAAAATCGTTCACTGATTCAACCAAAAAACAAGTGCAAGGGAGAGAGTGGCTGTGCTTCTGCCATTTACACATACATCTTGCTCAAATACAGAGCTATTCAAATAATGAACAATTAACACAAATCAAGTTAAGCTTTGATCATAACACATCAAGTTAAACTGTGAACATACATGAACATACAGGGGACAGTGAACCCCCAAGCCATCTGTGAATTCCCACTTCAGTGAGATGTCTGACCCTGATGAGTTGCACATAACATATATTTTCATTTTAAGACATCAAAGAGGGTGGAGGGACAAGGGAGAAATTGATTGGGGAAAAATGAAAAAATAATTTGTTTTTAAAAATATAATATTATATTATTATATTATTATAGTGAAATCAAAAGATTTCGCGACCCCCCTGCAGTACCTCCGCGACCCACCTGTTGAAGACCTCTGCTTTAGTGTATTGAAGCATACTGCTATTGTTTATTCCAGGATGGTGCTGAGTCGTGTGGCTGTGTCTGAGATCGTGTCCAGTGGCTGCAGCTGTTACACTCTAGATGCTCCTGATGACATGGAGCTGGGAATGTGCCTCAAAACTCTGGACATCCCCGTCACGCACAACCCACTCTTCCACCAGGTAACCACAGTAACCACTGTACAAAACCTGGGGTGTGACTACTACTAAATATTGATTATCTATTTTGGTACTAAAGATAATGCTTCAGACTTAACAATTTTGGCCACTATTTCTCTAGACAATAGAATGTGATTTCAACATAATTACCATGTGATTTTGTACTAGTTATGACAGTGGTTTCTTTCACATAGGCTGATTCTTATTAGGCATTGGACAGATCTGACTGTAAAGAGGGTTCAAATAAGACCTGGAAGAGATTTCTGAGATTTCTCAAATGACTCATACATGCATGGATGACATCTAAAAACTCTTAGAATAAAACAGAATGCCTTTTATTGTCACTATTCATATGCACAGTTTAAATTATATATACTCACAATGAGATTGAAAGCATCTCACTTCAGTACAGACATTTAAGTACAATATTTACAACACAGCAGGATATTTACAACACAGAATAGGAGAAAAAAATAAAAAATAGTGCAAAAAACAAATTAGTGCAAAAAATGTCCCGTACTACGCATTAGTTGCCAGGTTATTACAAGTCTTGCTCATATATTGCAGTAAGGGTGACACATTACAACCATATACACACATACTAAAGAGTCTCTACATTGCAGAGGGAGATGTTTCGCAGAACTCAGTTTAGCATATTGTACTGTTATAAATATTATCAACAAGCTATAGCATTGTGTTAAGTATTGCACCAGAGGATATTACACTGTAATTAGGTATTGCACAACAACAGGTGGATATGCTACAAAACTCAGTTTAAGATATTACACAGTAATAAATATTGCCCAAGTGGATATGCTACAAAAACTATATAATAATAATAATAATAATAGATTTTATTTATAAAGCACTTTACATTGAAAAACAATCTCAAAGTGCTACAGAGCATTTAAAAACAGGGTAAAAACACAGACAGAATACAAACATAGCAAGATAAAAACACAACATATTATGGGGCCAATTAGCCATAGGCTCTTGTGAACAAGTGAGTCTTTAGTGCACTTTTAAAAGCATCCACCGACTGTGGGGCCCTAAGGTGGTCGGGAAGGGTATTCCACAGACGGGGAGCTGCGGCTTGAAAGGCCCTGTCACCCATGGTCTTTAGCCGTGTCCTGGGTGGAATCAGACAGTGCTGCTGGCCTGACCGGGTCCTGGTAGAGGTCTGAGGTGTGAGTAGTTCGGTGAGGTAGGTAGGGGCCGCACCGTGCAGACAGTGATGGGTGTGCAGGAGGATCTTGTATTCAATACGGAGGTGAACGGGAAGCCAGTGCAGGGTGTGAAGGATGGGGGCGATGTGCTCATGTTTCCGCACCCTCATCAGGACCCTGGCAGCGCTGTTTTGGATGTATTGGAGCTTTTGAAGGCTCCTCCCAGAGATCCCGATGAGGAGTGCATTACAGTAGTCCAACCTGGAGGAGACAAAGGCATGGACGAGCTTCTCTGCAGCTGGGAGAGAGAGGGAGGGGCGTAATTTGGAAATATTGCGGAGGTGAAAAAAGGAGGTATATCTTCAGGGATGTTTTTGATTAGGGAAAAACAGGACAATACAAAACAACCTGCCTCTGTTTTCAGTCACACACAATATGAATTGAAAATATTTGTCCTGAATATTGCTTGTGAATGCTTTATTTTGATTTTTTAAACACATTGAAAATATATAGCCTACTTAAAAATTCACTAACTGAAATTCACAACGAAAATAATTCAAGCATGTTTTTTCAGAGTTAGAAAATTCTAAGTGAGAAATTCAGTAGCATTTAAAGTTCAAGATATGAAGAAACAAATTATCTTCCATAAGGCAGTGTAGCTGTGGGTTTGTGTGAGGAGACTGTCGCTGCCTCACTGCAGAAGTGCACGTCTTCTCTGTCTCCGCTGACGCTCTTGTCCTTCTCGTCAAAGTTTACAGCAGTCCTTGTGTGTACCAAATGTCTGTACCCACTCCAGAAATGTGAGGAACGTGTTTTGTATGCATATTCTAGTACTTTTATGAGACACATTCCTTATACTAAAATCAAGTAAAAGTACAGTTACCAGAGCAAAAAATACTCACGTAATTGTAAAAGAACCACATGGAAATCTCAAATAAAAGTATTAAAGTACCTGTAAAAAGTAAAAGTATTCCACAGATTTTGAGGCTTCAAATGTAGCAATGTTGATAAAGATTTGTGCTGAATTTTGTTCAACAGAAATAATTATTTTTTTTCCCTAGCAGTTTTTATTTGTATTTTTTTGTTAAAAGTACAGATGTGTTTAAAAATAAACCACCCAGCCTTTTCAGCAGGTCTCGGACTATAAAAAAAATTGTTTTGCCATGGATTCTACCTGGATAACTGAGGGATTCTACACACATATAAAAAAAACAACTTTTCAGTCCAGTTCTTTCAAATGTAGTAATGTGATAGTAGAAAGTATCCTCTTTAAAATGTACTTGGGTAAAGTACATTTTAAGTACTACTTAACTACTTTACTACTACATTCCACTACTACATATTACTAATATCTGTGATGCTTATTTGCCATTTCTTCTTTCCACCAAAGACCAACAGACACCTAAACACAACTTGCACACTGGATGTGAAAGAGCCATGTTATCACAAGAATATGTTTTTATTAATTTATATAAGACTTCTAAAAACCTTCAGATGCTATCATTTTTCTGGCTAGCCATACATTATATTGACGGTTGTGTACCATTTCAATGGCAGAGGCTAAAACTTAACCATAAATTCTACTCCTGTTTCATTAAAATGGTGTCTGTCTCATTGATTTACACGTCCCATTGTAGCTCACCAAACCCTTTGTGCACCTGTCTGTAACCACTTTGCTTCAGCTCTGTAGCCAATAATATCCTTATCTTAAAGCACCGGCCATTTTAAACAGAGAGTGAAATTTGAAAGTATATTGATTTCATTTCCCTCAGACTGAGAGAGAATGCAACCCTTTTAATCTCTTGTCAGTTTAGCATAATACAATAATATAATAGTACATTTTGACAAATCAAATGGTACTTGGTTAAATCGGTGTTGTGTATTAAAACAAGACTGCAAAAGGAGAGTGTTACAAACAAAAACATGTAACTTTTATTATTCACCTTTGAAGGTAGCCTGGGAATTCCCAGGCCGCTTCCGTTCGTTTCGAACTGGAAGGCGGCCTGGAAACTCGTCCAAGCGAGAGTCCCAGATTTAGGGCCCCAATCAGAGAGCGGGGGAGGTGTGGCAAGACGGTGACGCGTACTACATGACAAACGGAAGCTTGTAGTTTGAACTGACAACTGACATGATTGGCTATGGACTTACGTATACGCTCAATGATAGACATTCATAACGCCCAATAAACGGCCGTTGGCAATCGCTAACCACACCTCCGCTACGGGATTTTTTGAAGCGAGTTTCCAGACCCATATCTCACTTGTGATATGGTCAGGTGTTAACCAGACTACTTTGAAGGTGCATTACGTAACTTTTCTGGTAGAGGGTCCATCAAATACTTTTCTCCATGGAGATGTTATTGCTTCCTCAGAAAGGTTTAATGCCATACTGTGAAACATTCTAATCTTCATGAAGACCAAACTAGACCAAGTTACAGGTCAGATCTGTGGAGAGGCAACTCTGCTCACAGTCAGCGGTAATTTTGAGCTATAAAACTACCTTTAATTGAATATAGTGTAAGGAAGAGCTGTCATACTGTGGAACATTCCAGGCCAAACAAATAGAAGCAAGCAGATGACGGACCTTTAAGTTAATCATATCATTTCTTAAAAATGCACTATGAAACTTGTCTTGTAGACAGTCCACCACCTCCTTATCTCAATAGAGATGATTGATTTGTTTGGTATGTTCCTCTGCGTGGCATGAAATTTTCACTTTCTGAGGTTTTTGAACGTTAATGTGAGCTCCCCTACCCTGTTTACCCCCCCCATGGCTTAAAGTTGCGAAATGTCTAAACTGAGCATTTGCGGTCCTTTTCTGCGTTTGAAAAAAAGACAGCTCAAACGGGCGATTCTGAACAAGGAAACTATGTGACGTCACATTGAAGAAAAAATGCAAATGCAGTTCCACCGCCCGTCTGTGTTTCTACCCACACTCTCTAAATCACGCCCAGAGAGTTTGGACTGCGAACGAGCTACGCAATGCGAGATGTGTTTTTTTATTTGCCTGGAGGCACATGAGAATGTTTCCAGGCTCGGATGTCCTTTATCCGACCCTCCGAACCTCTGAAACAGCAGTGGTTTAATTTTATTTTCTGTGGAAATGTGTTTATTTTTCAATGGAACCCTTTTCATCTCTTTCTCCGCGCAAAAACGCGGAAATGGGGAGAGCGCACATTGCACCGCTAAAGAGGAAAGAGTGGAGTTTGGCCACGCCCCCACCCGCTGCTCTGGCCTATCTCTGTCCTCCTCATTTGCATTCAAGCAACAACGCCCATAATGGAGTGTTCGTGAGAGATATTTATGACTCTGTCTGTGTTCATGGGTCTTTCTCATACACTGAGTGTTGATTTTGAAGAAGGATTCATTTACAGTATTAGGGAACCATTAAGGAGCCATATAAAAGCATCAAGAAGTACCATGTCATGGGATCTATCTGGTGTTTCTTCAATTACAGGTATTTATTATTCAGAAATACCTTGAAAAACAGGCATTCTTACTTTGAGCGGACTCTCCACAGATCTGAGCTGTAATGTGGTGATGTCATCTGCTTGTGTCAATGGAAAGTACAATGCCATACTGTGGATATCCCAGTCAAAGCAATGATATCTTTGGAGACAGGCAGATTGCGAATCCTCCATAGGAAAACTTGCCTAGTGCACAATTTATTTATGTAACATGCTACATCAACATAAGGCTTGATTTTCCCCCTAAATAATTTGATCATTTTTGTGTCATTTTAGGCCCGGCCAGATGACTACGCAGAGGCACTTCTGTCTTCAAAAGAGGCGATTTCATTTCACAAACACTGGAACATCGACCCCGTTGCTGTTTACAACAACTGGCTCCGGGACACTAACCAGCGAGACGAGCTGTAAAGACATTGTGCACCTTAAAGTTGAATTTATTAACAAAAAGCCATGAAAAAAGTATTAAAATGTTGGACCAAAAGCTATACAATATTATGTAAGCACACTTAAATACACAGTGTAGACGTTTAATAAAGCTAATGCTATTGGCTGAGACCAGTATTTAAACTAGGGGTGTTTTAGTTCAGGGGAAATTATTAGTATCCCATAATTGTAAAGAAATGTCTTATAATTTGTGCCTTTTATTACAACTTGTGGCTGCCGTGTTTTGGAAGGACTAAAAACACTATATTGTTCTGTAAATTTCAAAATGATTAATAATCCACTTAAAGGTCCCATGGCATGAAATTTTCACTTTCTGAGGTTTTTGAACGTTAATGTGAGCTCCCCTACCCTGTTTAGCCCCCCCATGGTTAAAAGTTGCGAAATGTCTAAACTGAGCATTTGCGATCCTTTTCTGCGTTACAAAAAAATCGGAGCTCAAACGGGCGATTTTGAACAAGGCACCTTATTGACGTCAGATCGAAAAAAGAAATGCAAATGCAGTTCCACCCCCTTCTGTCTGTACTCAGCGTCTTTGTAAATCACCCCCAGAGAGTTTGGACTGCGAATGCGCTAGGCAATGCGAAATGCGTTTTTTTATTTGCCTGGAGGCACGTCCGAGTGTTTCTAGGCTCGGAAGTCCTTTATCTGAGCCTCTGGACCTTTGAACAGCAGTGGTTTAATTTTATTTTCTGTGGAAATGTGTTTATTTTTCAATGGAACGCTTCAAATCTCTCCCCCGTGCAAAAACACGGAAATGGATCAGCTGAGAGCTAGAGCCGAGAGCTTGACCACGCCCCCACCCTCTACTATAGGCCAGCTCTTTTCTCCTCATTTGCATTCAAGCAACAACGCCCAGAATACAGTGTTTGAGAGAGATATTTATGACTCTCTCATCTTATCTCTGTTTCTCATGCACTGAGTGTTGATTTTGAAGAAGGATTCATTTACAGTATTAGGGAACCATTAAGGAGCCATATAAAAGCATCAAGAAGTACCATGTCATGGGATCTTTAATTATTTGTTGACTAGTGATGTGAGGTCTAATATCACAATAGTAATATATCCCCACTCATTTTATTCCTAGTCAACACTGCCTGGAAATGTTGGCAGAATCCAATCATTACATTGCAAATTATTCTGCAAATACATTATAGGTCATATATTACACAAAATCGACTCATGTGACCTTTTAGTTGCGTTGGAATATTGTTACCTTCTCAAAAACATGCCCAGAATTGTGTTCTGTTTCATTCACACAGGTTTGAGTAAGCCTTTATTAGACTGTCTACATCTCCAAAGCGCAAAATGCACTATTCCACCTTGTGATGTCATGTAGTGGTAGTTTTCAAGTAAACAGATACCTTTTACATTTTAGTTCAGTACAGATTGGCAATTCCAGACCTGAAATCATTCAAATTATTCTTGTGAAGGTGTATGGAGTTTAAAAACACACTTCCTGTATTACCACATGACATCACAAGGTGGAACAGAGTGTTTTCTGTTTGAGAGAAGAACTCAGCCTAAATATGCAGGGTTTGTCTGTTAAACATGTGTAAATGAAACAAAACACAACTCCAGATATGTTTGTGATGATGAAACATATTATAGATCAGAGAATAGCGTAATATGAGCCCTTTAAGAAAGAAATACTGCCACATGAAAATCTTACTTTGGTAGACTTAGATGAGAAGCGATATATATATATCATTAAATGTGTATTGTTTTTTTAGATAATAGAATATTGCATATAAATATCAAAGAATATAGTAGTTTGAGCTAAGAAATAACATATAGCATAATACATACACTTGTACTGTACATAAAAGTGATAGAAAATTATTCAAAAATTAAAAATATATGCGTGTTAAATGTGTATATCATGCAGTCAAACTTGGGGCCTTACCATTTATTTGATATTTTATACATAGAAAATCTCAAATACACAGTAAATGTGATAAATAGTGAAAACTTTATGCAAAACTTATGTTTCTTATTTCATATATAATTTGTGTTCAGACTCACACTTTCAGGTTAACGGAGGAATTTATTTACGTGTCCGTATTCAGTATAGTCATTATAAAGTGTATGTTTTTCCCCTTCATAAATCTCCATATAAATTACTGTCACCACCTGGTATTTAATGAAATGGAAAGTATTTTGTAATAAATGGATGTTGCTTTGAAAAGCAACAGTGTGACCATGGTGTTTTTCAGTGACGTAAATGACCGCTCAGAGCAGACCAATACATCTCACTGAACAGACAGCTGATCATTTGGATCTGAAAATATCCTTTGCCAAAAATTATACAAAATCATACTATATCATGTGTCTCCATCCTTGTATTGACACACTTCAGTTTGCAGTGTTCCACTTTGTTATATATTATATATTAATTCCCATAGCATGGATATTTATGCTCTGTTGATCCATTCCTCAGTGTTGTGGGGTCACAGTGAGGAGCAGTGCAGCACCAGAGGACCCACTGTGAGTGTACAGTATACATATCGGTCAGCAAATCGTTTGCAAGGTCATCCAGTTTGAGATTAGTGTTCTTATTTCCTTTAAATTGTAGGTCTTCTTACAGTACATTTTTCTACCATGATATATTTTTCCCCTGTTTGTTTTGTTGTTTCTGATTTTTTTTTTTTTACATCTAAACCCAAGCCTACATTTTGTGTGTGTAGGAATATTTCACATTTCATGTCTAACCACAGTATGAAAACATTGCTTATAATTATTCATTTTATTTCTCCTGATAACTTAGATTTAAGAGTTTTTTTTTTTTGCTTTGTATATGCTGTGATTTGATTTGCTGCCTCATTATTACCAAATTATTTGACATACAATTTATGAAATTAAGTTTATGGGCTGTTATTTTATCCTCTCTAAACAGGAAGTGCCATCTTCTCACTGTCACAGTGACCGCTTGTCTCCACAGCAACCACGGCACTTGAATCTGAAACTCCACAAATCTTGTTGCCAGATTTGATATTGTTTTTAAATTTAGAATCAACTGATTAAATAACACTCTACTTCAGTTCGTAAGTTAATCATGGTGTCCCCAAACCAAAGCTAAAATAAAACATAATTTGTAATAAAATCTAGTGGTCTCATTTGATTTATAAATGTCATGATATTTTGTAACACATTTTGTTCTGCCAGGCATCATTATAGAACAGGTTGGCAAAAGAGGTGCTTCTATAGCCTATATGCTTTAGAGAGACAAAAATATTAATGTTGCACTATGTACATTTTCTGATGGAGGAACTGCCACCTGCTTTGCCTGAAAAGAAACAGAATGTCACTAAACTTCTATACCTCCAAGTTTTTCATTTTGTATGCCTTAAATCTCAGGCATATATGAAGACAAGCAGATGGCAAACCCTGAACACAAGAAAAGTTACGTAAGCAAGTGTGCCTTTATATTAAAAAGGAAGGTAAAGGAAAGGCAACAAAATGAAACATAAAACCCTGTCTAAAGGTGCTCTTGTTTTCCATATTAACTTAAGACATACTAAATAATCCTCCAGGTAATCCATACATAGTTTACAATGAGAGACCCAGTGGAAAAAGCAACAGAACTACTTCAGACAGCAGTGACCAGACTGTCACCGTCTCATTGTGTTGTTTATTTACAATAGCTTTGCTCTGCCTCTTTACAGATCTGACCAAAAAGGCTCAGTCTGTTCCTCTCACAGTTTATTCATAAAATCGAATAACTTTAAATAGCTTTCATGTTCCCTTAGATCGCCCTTACATCACCCATTGATGAAAAACTACAGACAGCTATATAACATGCCGAAGCTGGATTTGCATGTTAAAATCTGAAGGGATTGTTGGCAATGTAGACAGTACCGGTATGATGAATTGTCGCTTTTAGTATATGGTGGACATATTAAAAACAACCAAACAAAACTGCCTTAATGAATAGGCAGACCTGTTGGTATATTGCCTGGTTTACACCAGACCATATCACAAGTGATATATGGGCTGGGAGCCACCTACTGAATATCTCATAGCGGAGGCGTGGTTTACGATTGCCAACGGCCGTTTATTGGGCGTTACGAATGTCTATCATTTGGTGTATATGTAGCCCATAGCCAATCATGTCAGTTGTCAGTTCAAACTACAAGTTTCCGTTTGTCACGTAGTACGCGTCACCGTCTTTTCACCCCTCCCCGCTCTCTGATTGGCTGAGCCCTCGCTTAGCCTAGTTGCCAGGCTGTCTTTTAGATCGGAACAATCGTGCAAAGCAGCCTGGGATTTCCCAGGTTAGTTGGTATATGCACTGAAACATGCATTTACAATATACAGTTGAAAATAAGTTAAGTCAGCCACAGTCAGGCTTGATATGAACCAAGGATCAGAGTTAAGTGGGCATCCTTCTTGTAATGGGGCGGAGCTCTTGGCTACTGGGAGGAGCTTCAACTTCCACACAATTAATGCTAAAATGAATAAAAGCTTTGGCCCTTATAGTGTTCTCAATAGGATTAACGTGCACACAGATCATTTTGGTGTGACTACCAGCCTGCAGCTCATAATGCTTATTATTTTCCTGAAGCACACAACTCCCTGTTTGTCCCCGTTTCCACATTGTCTTCTGACTGTACATGCTGTATGTTGTCATTATAGTAATATACCTGGACTATTATAAACTTAAATAATAAAAAAAAATTTGGGAAACAAATTTTCAGGACAGGTATTTACTAAACATTTTACAAACTGGTAATACCACATAACTAAAATGGAATAAATGGGCGTGGATCTCCAACAGAAAAGTTACACAGCGTACTTTCAAACAAAATAACAACACTAGGAAAGGTGCTATTTCATCATCTCTACCTCATAAATTCCCTATTTCACAAACAAGCTTTTTATCATTAGTAATATGAGCCTCACACAGTGATATATAGTAACAGTCAATATACAAATACAGTGGTACCTCACCTTACGAAATTAATTCGTTCCAGAAGTGGTTTCGTAACGTGAAAAATTTGTAAGTTGAGTAGCTATTTCAATGGAAAAAGCCTGATTCGTTCCAAGGCTCCGATCCAAGTTTTTTTTTTTTTATAGTGTAACTTTTTTAATAGTGTAACATTGTGTTCTGCCTCCTGATTGGTTTCTCAGACTGGATTTGGACTTTTCTCGCGTGTGTCTCTCGTTTGGACACTCAAACTTGGACCCAGGGGGACACTGCCAGCCCGCCTTAAGAGCTCCCTAAGCGGGCATGGGTCCGGGGATTGTCCCGGTCACCGGCCTGGAGGTCTTGAAGAGGCCGACCTCACGGTTCTAGACCACCGCGGCTCTTGCATGGGTCTCGTTCATGCGTTCATGCGCTCAGACTGCGTGCTGTCCTACTCGCTGCTCCCCTCAGCTGTGACTCGAAACGAAACCAGGAAATAATTTAATCCACCTGGTCTAGTCCTGGTTTGGTCCGGGTTTGGTCCTGGTTTGGTCCAGGTTTAGTCCTGGTCCAGTCCAGGTTTAGACCTTGGTCTGGACCTGCTGGCAGCTCCGCGCCGGGTCATGCTGCGCTATCACACATGTCCGCGCGCAGTCTTCTCCCCCCTCCCGCTTCCCCCCACACTTCACTATTGATACGTTTTGTTGGGAATCTGTGGGGGTTTGGGGGTTTGAACGGGGGACAGGTGTGAGAGGGGTTTAAATCCAGTCTGAGAAAAGCTATAATGTGTGTGGCTGAGCGCGCATTATTTGAATTTTTGAGATTTCGCGTTTCGTAACTTGAATTTTCTTTCGTATCTAGAGACCAAAATTTGACGTGAAGGTAAGGTGAGGTACCAAGCTGTACAGACAATTGTCACATAAGAGAAATTCTTTATTGGAGCAGATGCTCCTATATAACATATAGGAAATGTAAGGTTTTGTAATGTGATCACAGAACCATTTTCAAAAACTGCATTTGTGTTTGTATTTGCAGTGATCTAAAAATGGTGTGTGATTCATTTAATCCAAATTCGTCCAAATCAGATAGACAATGTGAACATATACACTATATTACCAAAAGTATTCCCTCACCCATCCAAATTATTGAAATGTTTTTCACTTTTATGGCCACAGGTGTATAAAATGCAGACTGTTTCTACAAACATTTGTGAAAGAATGGGTCGCTCTCAGGAGCTCAGTGAATTCTAGCGTCGTACTGTGATAGGACGCCACCTGTGCAACAAGTTCAGTCGTGTAATTTCCTCCCTCCTAAATATTCCACAGTTGACTGTCAGTGGTATTATAACAAAGAGGAAGTGATTGGGAACGACAGCAACTCAGCCACAAAGTGGTCAGCCACGTAAACTGATGGGGCAGGGTCAGCAGAGTACGCAGAGGTCATCAACTTTCTGCAGAGTCAATCGCTACAGACCTCCAAAATTCATGTGGCCTTCAGATTAGCTCAAGAACAGTGTGTAGAGAGCTTCATGGAGTGGGTTTCCATGGCCGAGCAGCTGCATCGAAGCCATACATCACCAACTGCAATGCAGAGTGTCAGATGCAGTGGTGTAAAGCACGCCGCCACTGGACTCTAAAGCAGTGGAGACGCATTCTCTGAAGTGACAAATTGCTCTTCTCCATCAGTCTGATGGATGAGTTTGGCGGTTGCCAGTAGAACGGTACTTGTCTGATTGCATTGTTCCAAGTGTAAAGTTTGGTGGAGGGCGGATTATGGTGTGGGGTTGTCTTTCAGGAGCTGGGCTTGGCTTGGGCTTGGTTCCAGTGAAAGGAACTCTGAATGCTTCATCATACCGAGAGATTTTGGACAATTCCATGCTCCCAACTTTGTGGGAACAGTTTGGAGATGGCCCCTTCCTCTTCTAGCATGACTGTGCACCAGCGCACAAAGGTCCATAAAGACTTGGATGAGAGTTTGATGTGGATGAACTTGACTGGCCTGCACAGAGTCCTGATCTCAAGCCGATAGAAAACCTGCGTGACCTCACAAATACACTTCTCAAAGAAGTTCCCATAAACACACTCCTAAACCTTGTGGACAGCCTTCCCAGAAGAGTTGAAGCTGTTATAGCTGCAAAGGGTGGACCAATGTCATATTAAACTCTATGGATTAAGAATGGGATGTCACTTATGTTCATAGGCGAGTCAAGGCAGGTGAGCAAATACTTTTGGCAATATAGTTTAAAGGTTATACATTAGACAGAATTTTTTATTTTATTTTATTTTTTTTGCAGTTTTACAGATAAAACTTCAGGTGTCAAGTGGTCCTCCCTGTGTTCTAATGTCTCATGTTCCTCCTCCTCTTCCTATGTCCTTTACATAGGTCATGTCATCTGAATCCTTAAAAAGTGTCATCAACTGAAAGTCATCCTGTCTTTTCTTTGTCGTCTCAGGTCTCCTTTGGCTTTTGATAGTTTCATTTGACTTTGGTTGTATTTTTTCTCTCCTTCCTCTGCCGGGATCGGCACAAGTGTTATACAGTATATTGGGACTTTATTGCATTCCAGGACCGTTTCTTTGCTGATTCATTTTGTCATTTTTCTTTGACCTTTATTTAGTGGTGTTTTGAACACTTGGGTCCATAGTTTGAACCTCTTCTGGCTGACAGTATCATTCAGTGTAAAATCAAGTTTGGGCATCTCAGCCTGTGTAGTTGGGTCCTTGGGCTTTTCATTTAATATGACTAACTCCTCTGCTAGGTTGATGACAGAGGAATCATTCTGGTTTCTGTGAAGCTCCTCAGTTCCAGCCTCTGTTGTGTTTTGGGTTGTTTGATTCTTGGTTTTCACTTCTGACTGTGATGGCTCACCCACAATGATCAGTGTGGATGAGCTACTGGGCTTAATTAATTGGTCTCCCCTGACTTGGGGGTGAGTCATATCTTCATCCATTCTGAAATCCTCTTGATTTACTGTGAATTTAACTGTGACCTTCTGGTTTGGACTACTGGGCTATTATCCTTGGACTGAAGCTCTTCACTGAAAGGCTCTTCAAACATATTTGAGTGTGTACTGCTGAATGCTTGTGAGAAACATAGACTTTCTCAGTAACTTCAGCAGTTTGGTTCTTTCCCTTTTTTCTCCTGTGTCTCTTCTTTATGGTTCACTTTTCCTCTTCTGGGAGGTCAGCATAAGTCTGTAGTACATTTAATGATATTGTGTTACCCATTGCAGTATTGTCCTCACAGTGTATTTCAGAAAAGGTTTGTTCTTTATAAATCACAGTCACAACACTTGCCTGGACTACTTCCTCCTCTGCGGAGATGATTTCCAACCCCGACCTGACTCCAGTTTGTGTTGTTAGATTTTAGTGGAGTGGCTCATCCATACTGGTCATGGTAGCTTCTGTGCAATCTCCAAATCCCAGCCTCATTTGGAGTAATGTAAGTATAATACAGAAGACCATCATTAACTCTCAACTAAATGTGTCTTTATTGAATGATATGATGTGAATCAGTTTACATCAGTAAACCCTGGCATATAATATCTCAAATCAGTATTTCTGTCTTGTCCTCTGCTCTTGTCCTGAATGTCAAAAATCTGCTGTTTCCTCCATCTGTGCCTATTTTTAACCAGGCTCAAGGTGAATTCACAGAAAAGACACAGACTTGTGCATTTTGCATGTAAATGTAGAGGAGAGACTGATGGACCAAACATGCAACAAAGAAATTAAGAACTCTATGGACAGTATACAACAGTAACTGATGCTGAACTGAACAGTAAATGATGCTGTTTCAAATAGTGAAAGTAAAACAAACATAAACAACTGTAATGATCAGTTTTGTAAGACTTTCCAGATTGTGGTTTGAGTGGAAGCTGAAGGTGCAGTGCCCAAATGAACCAAAACAAGTTTCTTTTCAGTTTCTTTTAGCAAACATACATACTATCTGTATGCTTTGACCAATCAGATTAAAATATTTGTTAGCCAGGTTAGTTATTTATGACTTATGAACATATTTCTATTTTACAGATGTACTATTACATCTGTATGGACGACTAATTGAGACTGATGGAAAATGTCTTTGGAAAAACAAGTCTGGCAGAACAGGAGGGGAACAAAAGAGACAAAAATCAAAGTTGTTTTGGTTCAGTGGGCCGCACAGAGGAGTGATGGGAGCACACTGAAGACAAGCCAAAAATATAATAAAATCAACGTTGAACAAAAATGATTTATGTATACTTTTCTTATATAGATTATCTTTATGTTACATTTAGTATTGTCATTATTTTCGTAAATGTCCCACTTAAGATGCATCCAGTCCATATCAGTTATCTTATTCCCCCCCCAGATGATGCAGCACAGGCAATGATAACCTATTTGTAATTATAGTTCTTTATATATATATATATATATATATATATATATATATATATGATATATATATATATATATATATAATAGTTCTAAAAAAGTTCAAAGTTCAAAGTCAGCTTTATTGTCAATTCTGCCATATGTGTTCAACATACAGTGAATCGAAATTTTGTTTCTCTCTGGCCAGGTAGTGCAAAAGACAGTGTACAAAATACAATATGAAGACAAAACACAACAAAAAACTATCTAAGACAGAGATCTAAAGTTAAAACTAAAGTCTACGATCTAAAATCTTAAAACAGTGCAACATAATAAATAAACTATACTATATACAGATTTCCAAAGTGTGCAGTGTGCATCAAAATGTGCAATGGAAGATACAGCAGTGACTTGGTCGTGTGCAGTAGAATGTGCATTAAGATAAAATAAAAATAAATGTGCAACAGTAGTAATTCTAGTGCAGTAACAGGAGTAAACAACAGTACTAAAATTCCAGTAGTCAATGTGCCATAACAGTAGTAAACAGCAGTGCAACGGGGGTAAAATTCAATAACAGGAGTAAACAACAGTACTAAAAATTCCAGTAGTAAATGTAAATGTGCAATAACAGTAGTAAACAACAGTGCAACAGGAGTAAAATCCAGTAGTAAATGTAAATGTGCAACAGTGCAACAGTAGTCCTTAGCAGCAGTTTTTTAAAGTGTCTAGAGTGATATGTCTTTTATGGAATACAGGTTATGCCAATATGGGGGTGGGGGGTGGGAGATGGGTAAGGTGGGAGTTCGGGTGTGAGTTCAGCCTCCTGACAGCCTGGTGGATGAAGCTGTTTGAAAGCCTGGTGGAGTGGGCCCGGAGACTCCGGTACCTTCTCCCCGAGGGCAGGAGGCTGAACAGGCTATGTGCGGGGTGGCTCGGGTCACCCACAATGTTGGACGCTCTGCGGGTGAGCCGGGTGTTAAAAATGTCTAGGAGGCAGGGGAGAGAGACACCAGCGATCCTCCCAGCTGCATTCACTATGCGCTGCAGAGCTTTCCTGTTCTGTTCAGTGCAGCTCCCGTACCACACAGTGATGCAGCTGGTCAGGACGCTCTCAATGGTGCCTCGGTAGAAGGTGGTCATAATGGGTGGAGGGGCTCCAGCTCTCCTCAGTTTGCGGAGGAAATAGAGGCGCTTCTGAGCCCTCTTTGCCAGTGATACAGTATTCACTGTCCAGGAGAGGTCCTCACTGATGTGCACCCCCAGGAATTTGGTGCTGCTCACCCTCTCTACAGCAGCACCATTGATGGACAGTGGGGGGTGCTGGGTGGGGCCTCTCCGGAGTCAATAACAATCTCCTTGGTCTTTTCAACATTAAGAAGGAGATTGTTATTGCTGCACCACTGGGTCAGAAGGCTCACCTCACTCCTGTAGTTTGTCTCATCGTTATTAGAGATGAGACCCACCACAGTCGTATCGTCCGCAAACTTCACTATGTGATTGGTGCTGAACGCCGGTGAGCAGTCGTGGGTCAGCAGAGTGAAGAGCATCGGACTGAGCACACAGCCCTGGGGGGCTCCTGTGCTCAGTCTAATGCAGCTTGAGGTGTTTCTGCCGACCCGCACTGCCTGTGGCCTCTCACTGAGGAAGTCCAGCAGCCAATTACAGAGTGAGGTCTGAAGCCCCAGGTGGTCTAGTTTGATAATGAGCTGCTGTGGGATTATAGTGTTGAATGCTGAACTGAAATCTATGAACAGCATTCTCACGTATGAGTCTTTATTGTCTAGGTGGGTGAGAGCCGGGTGAAGTGCAGAACAGATTGCATCCTCGGTAGAGCGGTTGGCCCGGTATGCAAACTGGTATGGGTCTAGGGTGGGGGGGAGGATGGATTTGATGTGTGCCATGACTAGCCGTTCAAAGCACTTCATGATGATGGGGGTCAGTGCAACAGGGCGATAGTCATTAAAAGTGGCCGGAGTGGGCTTCTTTGGCACGGGAACGATGGTAGTGGTTTTGAAGCAGGAGGGAACCACAGCCTGGCTCAGAGAAGCATTAAAGATGTCTGTGAAGACATCCTTGAGCTCC
Source organism: Paratrypauchen microcephalus (assembly GCA_036785185.1). NCBI lineage: Eukaryota > Metazoa > Chordata > Actinopteri > Gobiiformes > Gobiidae > Paratrypauchen > Paratrypauchen microcephalus. The sequence goes on along the minus strand of JAVJIX010000120.1, from coordinate 1,022,749 downwards.
TCTGCACAGTCTTTCAACACACGACCAGGAATGTTGTCCGGGCCTGCAGCCTTGCGGGTGTTGATCCTGGAGAGTGTCCTCTTCACGCTGGCTGCAGACACACACAGGGGCTGGTCGTGGGGAGGTGGTGGAGTTTTTTGGGGCCGGGTGTCATTTCCTGCCTCAAACCGTGCAAAGAAGCTGTTGAGGTCATTGAGCAGGGTGATATTATTGTCACAGGTCTGTGGCAAGGGTTTGTAATCCGTGATGTTCTGGATGCCCTGCCACAGACTCCGTGTGTCCCTGCTATCTCTAAAGTGTCCGGTTATTTTCTGTGTGTATTTGTGTTTGGCTTTCCTGATTCCACGGGACAGGTTGGCTCTTGCTGCCCTCAGATGGGGGACATCCCCAGCTCTGAAGGCAGCGTTCCTGGCTCTCAACAGCCTGTGAACCTCCCCTGTCAGCCATGGCTTCTGGTTAGCCCTGGTGGTGACGGTTTTTGTGTGTGTGACATCACCAATGCATTTGGTGATGTAGGAGGTCACAGTGTCTGCGTACTCCTCAATGTCAGTGTGATTGTTGTATGTGGCGGCCTGTTTGAACACTGCCCAGTCTGTTGTACCGAGGCAGTGCTGTAGTGCAGACGAGGCCCCCTCTGGCCACACCTGGATCTGCTTCAGAGCCGGCCTAGAGACCCTTACACGGGGTCTGTATGCCGGTCTGAGCACAACAGAGATGTGGTCAGAGAGGCCTATGTGGGGGAGAGGATAAGCCTTGTATGCTCCCTTGTGTGTAGTGTAAACCATGTCCAAAATGTTGTTTCCCCTGGTTGGGAAATCAACATGCTGATGCATTTGTGGCATGACAGTTTTGAGGTCTGCATGATTGAAATCCCCGGCAAGGATAAAAAATCCGTCCGGGTGAGCAGTCTGTTGCTCGCTAATAGAGTTATACAACTCATACAGTGCCTCCCTCCTATCAGCGCTGTTCGGTGATGGGGGGACGTAAACAACCACTAGCAATATTGCCGTGATTTCACGCGGGAGATAAAAAGGCCGGCACTTCAGAATCATAAACTCCACTAGGGGTGAACAGTGTCTACATACCACCACAGCGTCCCGACAATAAGTGTCCCGAAGAAAAATTATTAAACCCCCTCCGCGGGATTTAACTCCGGGGACACCGCTAGCTCGGTCCGAGCGGTAGCATGTTAGCTCGTCCAGGCGCACCGCTGAGTCCGGGATGTTGTCATGGAGCCATGTTTCCGTAAAAACAAAAACACAGCACTCCCTCACGTCGCGCTGGGCAGCCCTCAGTCTGATGTAGTCCATTTTATTGTCCAGAGACTGCACGTTGGCGAGGAGAATGGATGGAATGGCCGGCCGGTGCGGGCTAGCCGTTAGCCTAGCTCTGATACCGCCGCGCTTGCCTCGCTTCTGACGCCTCTCACACCGCTTGCGGCGTCTCCTCTCCGGGCGGGGGGCGGCAGGCGAGTCCGGTGTAGCAGCGTTAGCAGCATTAGCAGCAGGCCGGCAGAGTAGTCCGAAGCCCGCCAGCTTCTCCTCTAGTACAGTGTCCAGGGAGTTGTGCTGGCCAGTTCTGCCTATGTCCAGCAAGAACTGCCTACTGTACTTGTAAGAAAACACTGAAGACGAACAAGATAGACTAGACAAAGACGGTGAAAACCTATAGTATAGGCTCTTGTGTTATATTGTGACTGGATTTCACATGGTAAAGAGAAGCAAGAGACATTTGGGGAAAAAAGATCCAAAACACTTAAACTGGCTTTATAATTGAATTGTACCAATGTGCTGATCAACTCAGCACAGTGGCTGAGTGGCTAGCACTCGCGCCTCACAGCAAGAAGTTTCCGGGTTCGATCCTCAGGTTTGTATGTTCTTCCCGTGTCTGGGTGGGTTTCCTCCGGGCACTCCGGTTTCCCCCATCAACCCAAAAAACATCTTCCAGCTGTGGTCCTGACAAAGCCTAAGCAATAAGATCATGGAAATGTTCCCCGGGCTCAGTAATGTGCTGCCCACTGCTCCTGAATAAAAGGATGAGTCAAATGCAGAGGACTTCCCTTCAGGGACAAATAAGTGATATAAATATAAATAAAAAAAATAAAAAAATAAAAAAATCATGTGTTGACAAGGAATCTGCTAATTCTGAATAGGTCTGTTATCTGATCAATGCCAGTTGCCAAAAAGTGCTATAGCTCAAGTTACAATGCCTCAACGTCCAGGACTGAAATAATGAAGATGATTCCTGCCAAGTTTATTTGAGATGGTTAAGCTTTATTCAAAAGGGCAGTTTATTGGTCACAACATCTTACTCCATCAAGAGGTTAGAACTCTTAGTCTTGACTTCTGATGACACTATTTAGAGAAGCTAAAGCAATACAAAATATAGCTGCAAGCAGCAATGTGGGGCCAAGCACCGAAGGTGCATGTAGGCCTCAGCATGTATTATCGTTTTGTCATGACAGCCAATCAAACGCTACGTTGGTCTGACAGGGTTTAACAGGGTTTAACAGGGTCTAACAGGGTCTAACAGGGTTTAACAGGGTCTAACAGGGTTTAACAGGGTCTAACAGGGTCTAAGAGGGTTTAAGAGGGTCTAACAGGGTTTAAGAGGGTCTAACAGGGTCTAACAGGGTCTAAGAGGGTTTAAGAGGGTCTAACAGGGTCTAACAGGGTCTAAGAGGGTCTAAGAGGGTCTAAGAGGGTCTAACAGGGTTTAACAGGGTTTAACAGGGTCTAACAGGGTCTAACAGGGTTTAACAGGGTCTAACAGGGTTTAACAGGGTCTAACAGGGTCTAACAGGGTCTGTTAGCCAGGCTTCCCAGGCTCCCTATGACGGGTTCCTGAGATATGAGCTCACTTCGGCTAGATCAAAGACACATCAAAGGTACATTTCTGCGTTGCCTAGCAATGCAGAAAATTCCTGAAAATTCCTGCAACTTTGACCTGCTGGTGGCACTAGACGGTTGGGGGTGGGGGCCTATAAATTGCTGTGGGTAATGAGGAGACTGGTTGGAATGTGCATGTAAAATTTCACGACTTTTTACCAGACGGTAATGTATAATAATAAGAAGAAGAAGAATCAGTAGAAACACTTTTTTTTTTTTTTTTATCTTTTAATATTACAAGGTACATGATAATACACATTTCAGGCACATAATAGTACATATTTCACCACCACAATAACAGTCACAAAGCACTTTTTTTTCTCTCTTCAGAAAGATGTACCCTGTGGTACGGAAATGTACCACAAGGTACATACATTCGCAAAGCGCTCAGAGGACACATCGGGGGATGTGGCCCCGTACCCACATCCCCCGAGCACCACCGGGCATTTGGGTTGAGAGGAACAGGGGAAGTGTAGAGGACCAAGGGGCTTGCCCCAGGTGAAGAAAGGGGTCTGGGGGAGAGCAAGGGCGACGCAGTGCTCAGGGAAGGCCCAGGCGCCAGGGACCAGGGGGGACAGCGGAGGGGGGGTAGGGGTCAGAAGTCCAACGGTGCCTAGCACCTTCGGTGCTTGGCCCCAATAATTAACCAATGACCAGAAGAAATGTCATGTCTGTCAACTAAAGTGTCAGACCTTTTTTTTTTTTAATTAACAGTATACTACAAAATTATTAAACAAATCTGAACAAATTAAGATTAATAAACATCTTGATAGCCTGCCTCCTGCACACTGCAGTAGTATTTTTTTTGTTTTGGGTGGATTTTAAACTTTTCCATCTGTGTGCAGATTGTTTTAATGAGAATATTGTGACATGAAAACAAAAACTATTCCATTTCCTGAAGCAAAACATTACCCAAAAAAGTCTTGAAAACAATTGAACCAATTCACCTTTAGCTTAAGCTTCATTCCTATCAAAATAATCAAGTTGTTGGCTCGTGTTTGTATTGTATTGTAATGATAAAAGGAGAAATTCAATTTGTAAACTGGACAAAGTTTGTTTGGTCGAAAACGTTTCGCCGCTCATCCGACAAATTGAATTTCTCCTTTTATCATGGATTCTACCTGGACGACTGAGGGACTCTTCACGCATTGTATTGTAATTGTTTAATGTCTTGACTGTCCAGACTGATGGAGACTAATAAAGAAACCTAACCTAACCTAGTCTTAATGCAGTGTTTCCCAACCAGGAGTACAAGTACCCCTAGGGGTACACAAGCACACTGCAGGGGGTACTCTGCAGTGTCGCTGCCAGGCACAGGGGGAGATTTTTTAAATTTTTTTTAATTCTAATTTGAGTAAATTTGAGTTAAAGAAATGAGAGAAAATGACTGAGAATTTAATTTTCAAATTAAGGAGAAATAAAAAATAAAATGAAATAAAATGATTTTCATTTAATAATCTGTTGTGTCATGTTCTACTTTTGGAGAATTATCAACACGTATGAGTGAGGGGGTACTCAAGGTATGACAAAAAGGCTCAGGGGTACACAAGACAAAAAAGGTTGGGAAACACTGTCTTAATGCACCAAATCCCTCGGCAGAGCCAAACAGTCTCATTGTATTTTTTAAAAAGTGCCAACATTAGGATTCAGGCCACATTTAACAATAAGCAAAAAGAAAACTTCTCTTCTGTTGTGGAAACTCTTTGTTGTCATTTTGATCTACAGGAGCTGTTGTTTTGGAGCCTTTTCTCCCCACATTCTTCACCTATCACCAGTTAAACTCTGCTCTTTCTTTGGAGCACTTCAAAAAGATATTTCTTTTCAACATTCCTCATTCAGCTCCTTCTGCTGGTGTATTGGCTCTACTTCTAGTTCTTCTTCAGACATCACAATTAAGGAATCAATCGTTCGTATTGTTTGGGTATACTGTAGTTTGTTGATTTTATTCATATATCTTGAGCCCATAAAGTGTAGCTTGCATCTTGCAGTTCGATATTATTCAGATGTTTGCTACAACAAAAGAAGTGCTGCCTGTGCTGCCAAAATAAATCTCAATCATGCATATGTCTCATAAATGAAAAAAAGATGACAAGCGCTGAAGAGTATGCTGTTGTGTAAAACATCAGACCATCTGCAGAATGACAAAAACCCATCTGTCATTTTGACAACAGGGTTTTAATCATTGTAAAATGGGCCAGTTTCATTGACCTACTGGTCATCTGGGAAACACTCAAAACATTTTATCTAACTGCCCTTATAGACAACTTTAAATTTTCTGGAGGAACTGCTACAGTCTTGTCTCCATGGAGATGATATTGCTCCCGCCTTGTGACCGCTTGTATTTAACTGTGATATACAGACACTCCTCGACATACAAACATTCAATTTACGAACATTCGGAGTTACGAACAGGGTCGGAAAAAAAAAAAAAAAAGTTAAATGTTTGGGCAAAAGCGCTGTACATGTACGCAAGTGAGTTTTTGCATTTAGCGCCTATTCCGACTTCCGGGTACAGTACGTAGTGCGTATTTCCGCCGCTGACGCACAGGCTGCATCCCCCAAGCGTCACGCCCACTCAGTAGAAGTTCAGAACTTCAACTGAGTAGGCGTACTACAGTGTTACTACGGAGCGGTGTGTGCATGTAAATTATGGACTCATTCTCAGTGTTTGAAGTGATCTTAAGTGAATAGATAGATATTTTATTTATACTGAAGGAAATGTATTTTTTCTGCAGCAATAATGAAACATAATAATAATAATAATAATAATAATAATAATAATAATAATAATAATAATAATAATAATAATACAGAAGTAATGCAATTATAGTGATACGTTGTACAGACATATGTCTTGAGGAACAAATAACGTCCAGAGTCTGGTGGATTTGAAAATTCTTTTCTCGGAGGAAGACTCATTAAGGATGAGTCATTCTTTTCATTCAATAAAAAGTAGCATTGCAGTTTGAAGCCAGCTGTATAATTCTGAAAGGCTGTGGGTCTGTGGCCAGGGCAGGCCTAGGCCCTGTCCATATTGATCTGTGCGTTGCAACACTGGAATTTCCCCACTGTGGGACTAATAAAGGCATATCTTATCTACTGTGACACGGAGAAACCTTTTTTCTGTATTCCTAAAACACACTGGGTACTGGTGTCAGAAGTGGGATTCACAAGTGGTTGTCCAGAACGTAGCCCAGATCGAACTGTATGGAATAAGAAAGTGGACAAAATAATGTGTATTCACAAGAAATTAATCCACGCGAATAAAATTAATCCACTTTCGTTTGATATTTGTCAGAATACAAATCTAAAAGTTACATCGAAAAGTTACGAGTACTGTCTTAAGTACGAATACGAATTTCTCAGATGGAAGAAAGTGGACAAAAATACGTCATCGGTTACGTCATCACGTCACGTCATCACGTCACGTCGGCCGAGACCACTTGAAGTCTGCAGCGGTAAAAAAAAAAATTCTGGAGGACAGTCTTCGCTGGAGTTGACAGGATGGCAGACCGAAATAAGGTGGGCGTTAACTCAAAATGTTTGTGCACTTTTCTGATATACTGTAACTGTACTTGTAAAGGACTAACCAGCGAAGACTGTCCTCCAGAATTTTTTTTTTTTACCGCTGCAGACTTCAAGTGGTCTCGGCTGACGTGATGATGTAACCGATGACGTATTTTTGTCCACTTTCTTCCATCTGAGAAATTCGTATTCGTACATAAGTTTGCAAATATTTATTTTAGGCTCAACTACAACCAAAGACGCGTGTACTGTATATCCAAAATATACATGGATTAATTTCTTGTGACTACACGTTTTCGCGTGGATTAATTTTATCCGCGTGGATTAATTTCTTGTGAATACACATTATTTTGTCCACTTTCTTATCCCATAGAACTGTGTCTTCTGTTTTCTTTCCGGATGCATGGAGTTTTTAAAGAAGGGCATGGCTGGACATTGGCTTCTGTCCTGGATCACCGTTACTGGATTTGAAGTTTTGCTTGGTGAGATTTGCAATAACAGACATTGTGTAGAATCCCTCAGTCGTCCAGGTAGAATCCATGGCAAAAGGAGAATTTCAGTTTGTCAACTGGACGAAAGTTTATTTAGTCGAATATGTTTCGCAGCTCATCCAAGCTGCTCCTTCAGTTCTGGCTAGAGGGCTGGTGGACACTGCTTATAACTGCCTGCAGGGAGGAGCTTACTACAATGAAATTACTATGAAACTATCAAACGTATTTGTTTACAGTTTCTTGGCTTACCTAACTAATAGAAACTAAACAAAATGTGCAAAGAAGAAGCACAAGTAAACTGTTCTCTTTGAAGACACAAGTGAAATGTGTGGATTGAAACTGTCCTACTCACTGAGTTCTTTGTCTCAACAGTTGACGGCCTCCATCCATCTGTCTGATCCTTCAAAGTTATTTGGTTAAATTATTTGGTGATTTTCATGTGGCTAAAATAGTGAAACCTGGCACAAAAAAATAGAACATGTTAGTACATGAAACAAATAGCCTATTCTTATGGCCCTGTCCTAAACCCAACAGGAAGTCGGCGATATTGGATCAAACCCAAGAATGACAAAAGCACACATCGGCGTACTCCGGATATCTCCTCACAGTTTTTATCACAAACACTTCAAATTTGGCTAAAAGATACAAAGATACATTTTGAGTATGACTTTGGCTGTGGTCATGATGGATTTTCAACAAAAAAGTTCATTTTTATAAGCAAATGGTTCTCTAGTGAACGCTTAAAATTTTATTTTTTAAAAATTGTCAAAATTCACAGTAATGTGTAATGGGGCAAAATGTTGAGGTTAAGCAGCGGAGGGACCCAAAAATGGACACGGACCAAAAAGGAAAAGGAAAAAGTGAATTTATTTAACAAGTGGAATGTTGGCGGGAATGTAGCGGAACTGGCCAGTCTCTGGCTGGAGCAGGATCTCTGAAGTGCATAAAATGCCTGGTAAGCAGAAAATAATTCATAGGCAACGTAGAACAAAAAACTCAGGAGGAGCCAAGAGGTTCACCGGGTGTTGGATGAAAACAGTCTGGCAGAGTCTCACTGGTGAGCAGGCCTTAAAGGTCCCATGGCATGAAATTTTCACTTTCTGAGGTTTTTGAACGTTAATGTGAGCTCCCCTACCCTGTTTAGCCCCCCCCCCATGGTTAAAAGTTGTGAAATGTCTAAACTGAGCATTTGCAATCCTTTTCTGCGTTACAAAAAATCGGAGCTCAAACGGGCGATTTTGAACAAGGCACCTTATTGACGTCAGCTCGAAAAAAAAGAAATGCAAATGCAGTTCCACCCCCGTCTGTCTGTACTCAGCGTCTCTGTAAATCACGCCCAGAGAGTTTGGACTGCGAATGCGCTAGGCAATGCGAAATGCATTTTTTTATTTGCCTGGAGGCACGTCCGAGTGTTTCTAGGCTCGGAAGTCCTTTATCTGAGCCTCTGGACCTTTGAACAGCAGTGGTTTAATTTTATTTTCTGTGGAAATGTGTTTATTTTTCAATGGAACGCTTCAAATCTCTCCCCCCGTGCAAAAACAAGGAAATGGATCAGCTGTGGGCTCTGAGCTCTGAGTGGAGAGTTTGGCCATGCCCACACCCTCTACTATTGGCCATCTCTTTTCTCCTCATTTGCATTCAAGCAACAACGCCCAGAATAAAGAGTTTGAGAGAGATATTTATGACTCTTTCTCATCTTATCTCTGTTTCTCATGCACTGAGTGTTGATTTTGAAGAAGGATTCATTTACAGTATTAGGAAACCATTAAGGAGCCATATAAAAGCATCAAGAAGTACCATGTCATGGGATCTTTAAATAGCGGGGATGTTGATTGCCACCAGGTGCAAGGAATCACAGGTCCCAGGAGACTCCGCCCACACACACACACACACACACACACACACACACACACACACACACACACACACAGGGAAAAGGAGGGAGGGGAGCGCAAGCCATGACACACAATATGACAAAGTCACTGCAAATGTCGCTGTTATTAAATACAACCAGATGTGAGACTAATTCTGTATTCACACCTTACAGCTACTCTGAGTCTCTTTTGACTTCATATGTAGATTACTCAACACGCATGACTGTGATCTGAAGATGGCTAATACAACAAAGGAACCAAATAACACCAGAAATGTATCAAATAATTAACATAACTTAGTTTACAATAAAATAGAAAATACTATCATCCGCTACATATTCTGAAATCAACCCCTTAACCTTTTTTGCAGTGCACTAATGGGCACACAGCTCCAAGTTTGGTCCTGAAAGTGACTGAGCTTGTTCTGGTAAAGGATGAATGGATAGAACAAGAGCCCATAAAACACAGCAGCTTTTGTAAATGATAGTGATTTAAAGGATCTTCTGTATAAGGCAGTGACTTCAGGTGGACAAAGAGTTATACTTAAGTTCAAGCCGAATGTTGTGTCTGGCTGAAGAACACTTGTTTGTCCCATGGCCAGGTTGTAAAATATCCATTCAACATCCCGATATTCAGATATTTAAATGGTGTAAATGACATTACAGTGAACAATGAAGAATTATTTGTATTAATCAGGTAGTTATTTATTTCAAACCTGCACATATAATTTTGAAAGCAACATATTCACAAAGCAATAGCATTTCACAGTGGAGATGTTATTGCTTTGCCTGAAATGTTCCACAGTAAGATGTCAGGCCCTCTAGTCGATAAAAACTATAATTGAAAAACTAAAAGGTCCAGGTGCTAACATGGTGAGACACTAGTAGAGCTGTGTTTTTGCAGCCCCAGACCTTTAGCTCTTTCCCCTTAGAATATTTGTCTATTTTTCTGTGTGTGTGGTTGAATCATATCCCCTTTCCCAATGTTATCCTGCGCGAGCTCTTGCTGTGGATTGGATTCCCACCTGTTTCTGGTTGGCTACTTCTTACTGCATCGGGCTCCCACCTTGCCAGACCTGCAACCACCTCTTATTTAAAACAATTCCCCACATCTGTTCTGGGCTGCTGGTCTTTGTGGCCAATATGCCATTTTGTGTATATGTTTCATTAGTTTGTTAGTCTAACTTTGTTTGTGTGTGAGACACTAGTTTAGTTCTGTTTTGTATCTCTTTTTAGTTGTAGGTTTATTTTGGGACACACGTGATTTAGTTTTATTTTATGTGTCCCTTAGTTTTTCTCTATTGTTTTTAACCCTAGAAAGCCGGGGTCAAATTTGCCCACTGTTAATTGCTGCTCCCCAAAATTTAAAAATAAATAAATACATTTTAAAAAATGTCAAATTTAACCTCAAAAGCCCATAGTGCCACTTCCGACCCCTTCATAAAGACACCTAGTGGATGAAAATTGAACTGACAGGAGCCAGAGTGGAAGGGACAAGATGGTTGACCACATGCTGTTTTTTAGAGCTGAAAAACTACCCAAACAAAATCATCTTCTCAGCAAACCAGCACTAGGTAAAAGTGTGTATTTGTTATTAATTTCTTTAGTATGAGCCTGCAGAATGCCTAGACGTACTTTTTATGTTCTTTATGGATAAATTAGTGACTCTGAGCTAGTTCAAAAAACGATGGGCCAAAAATGACACTCCAGGTAAATGGGTGAAAAAATTAGTGACTTCATAGATGGAGAATGGTGACAGTCCTGTATTTGGCTAAAGCCTTGAAATAAATTCATTTGTAGATTATAATGTAACTAAATATTACTCATTAAATATTACTAAATATTACCTAATATTTTGTAATATATCCACAGACACTTGGTATTGAATGAAATAAATCAATAGAATATAGACCCCTTTATATAGTAATGTATTTACATGCATGGCTCTAGTTATTGTGATTCTTTGAAATGATACGCCTAAAGCCCAATAGGTCAGATTTGACCCAAATCCTAAATTAGGGAATAAAGGGTTAAAATTGAAAAAGTTGATATTTTGGTGATCAGTGAACCTATAGCAGTCATTTAATGCATAGTTCATAATTTTCCAAAGAAAAAAAGGGTTCTTGGGTTCTCTAGGGTTAATAAACCTACGTGACCACCTGTGAGACACAAAACTTGTTATTTGTAAATGTGTTATTTTGTTTCTTAGTTTAGGTTATTTTGTGTAGATATTTTAGACCACTTTTGTTAATTTACTTTTTATTTTCTTGTTTATTAAATTATTACTTTATTTATACAATTTTTCATTTTGTTTTTTGTTACTTTCCTAACCCTAGCCGAGCTGGCTCGTAACGCTAACAGAATGACAGTGCTCATGAATAGTTCCAGCAGGACTCAAAACCTTGAGGAGAAGTAGAGCTGCCTTGTGTTGCCTTGCCGTGCTGCAGTCTCTTGGCCGTGTTGCTAACTGCCACTTTGCCTCTGCTTCATAAAGTATAAACTTAATCTCAGTTGCACAGCAAAAACAGAGGAGTCAAGTTCAAACATTTACTTTAAAAGTACATAATTCTTACAGTTTCCGTAATCTCACCCAGATGTGCCAGGTTACAATGGATGATCAGATTATCACATGAAATGAATAATGCTGCTTGAAAAATGCATTATTCATTTACTCTGAAGTGTTTTGTCAAACACCCTTGCCTCAAGTGGAGGTTCAAATATCTCGGGGTCTTGTTCACGAGTGAGGGAAGGATGGAGCGTGAGATTGACAGGCGGATCGGTGCAGCGTCGGCAGTGATGCGGTCGTTGTACCGGACCGTTGTGGTGAAGAGGGAGCTGAGCCAAAAGGCGAAGCTCTCAATTTACCGGTCAATCTACGTTCCTACCCTCACCTATGGTCATGAGCTTTGGGTAATGACCGTAAGGACGAAATCGCGGATACAAGCGGCCGAAATGAGTTTCCTCCGCAGAGTGGCTGGGCGCACCCTTAGAGATAGGGTGAGGAGCTCGGTCACATGGGAGGGGCTCGGAGTAGAGCTGCTGTTTCTTCACGTTGAGAGGAGCCAGCTGAAGTGGCTCGGGCATCTGTTCCGGATGCCTCCTGGTCGCCTCCCTCGGGAGGTGTTCCGGGCATGTCCCACCGGGAGGAGGCCCGGGGAAGACCCAGGACACGCTGGAGGGACTATGTGTCCCGGCTGGCCTGGGAACGTCTTGGGCTCCCCCCAGAGGAGCTGGAGGAAGTGTCCGGGGTGAAGGAAGTCTGGGAGTCCCTGCTTAGACTGTTGCCCCCGCGACTCGGCCCCGGATAAGCGGAAGAAAATGGATGGATGTTTTGTCAAATAGCACATCTGAACTACTGTGTTCTCTATGTTCTCACTCTTGGTTCATGCACAGTGTGCAGCATTTCTCTCTTTATGTTACAGATGTCGTCATAAACTCTTCCACATTGATATTATTATAGGGAATGAATCCTGATTAAAAAAAAATCTGGTTAGAGACAGTGAGTGCTTTGGCCTTTAAAAGTCAGAGATTACAATCAGATGCTGGGTCATACAAAGGTTCAGCATGTGGCTATATGAATTATGTGTGAGTATCATTGTCAGTATATGATATTAGCAAGTTATTGCCTCATCAAAAACATATCCAGTGCTGTGTGCTTTGTTTCATTCACACCTGTTTGAGTAATGCTTTATTATTAGTCTGTCTACATCTCCAAAGCTCAAATGGTTTGTTCCACTTTGCGATGACATTAAGTGGTAGTTTCCAAGTTAACAGGTACCTTTTACCTTTAGTTCAATGAAGACCGGTAATTCCAGGGCTGTAATTATTCAAAAGTTTCTAGTGACATTGTATGGAGTAAAAACACAGTGAAGCACCTCCTGTATTACCACATGACATCACAAGGTGGAACAAAGTGTTTTCTGTTTGGGATAAGAACTCAGCCTAAATATGGATGGTTTGTGTGTTAAACTTATACTCAGACTTAGACAAACTTTATTGATCTACAAGGGAAATTATTTGGATACAGTAACTCATTCATCACAGTATAATATCATAACAGAGAGTAACAAAAATAGATGGTGTTGCAAAAAAGATAGCAAGAGACCAGTGTCACATGAGACATAATTATAAAAATAAATGTATATGTACAAGTCAAAATAAAATAGTTAAAATATAAAATCACAGCTATATACAAGAGACAAGAACGACACTGCAATAATATGCTGATTGACAGAGCATAAGGCTATCCATTACTTAAAGGAAAATTAACGTTTTTTTACAATCTGAGTCTTCTTTCGGCAATAAAACAAGTAGTTTTACTCACCCATAGCAGTTTGGTGTCAATTGGAGCAGTATCGCAGAAGTTATGTTGTAGCCGTTCTGTTCTACTAATGATCCCGTATCCGTTAGCGTGAGTGCTCGGGGCACTGATTTGCGGTCTCCAAATAACACAAACTTTAGCACTTTTCAAATCACAGAAGATCGCTGTGTCAGGGTAGACTTTTAGTAGATTCCAACACGGCCTGAAACCCGATATCGCAACAGAAAAGTAAAGTTCAGAGCGGACTAGCGGTGTTTACAAAACAGCTGAGTTCACGCATGCGCACTGTCCTCTCTGATGACGTCATCAAATGAAACTATAGCTGGATATCGGGTTTCAGGCCGTTTTGGAATCCACTAAAAGTCTACCCTGAGTGACACAGCGATCTTCTGTGATTTGAAAAGTGCTAAAGTTTGTGTTATATGGACACCGCAAAGTAATGCCCCGAGCACTCACGCTAATGGATACGGGATCATTAGTAGAACAGAACGGCTACAACATAACTTCTGCGATACCACTCCAATTGACACCAAACTGCTATGGGTGAGTAAAACTACTTGTTTTATTGTCGAAAGACAAGCTCAGATTGTAAAAAAAACGTTACTTTTCTTTTAAGATTGAGTTGTTGTACAGTTGTATGGAGTATGGTATGAATGTAGTCCTGTATCTCTCACTGTTTGAGCTGTAGGAGCCTGTTGGAGAATGAGCTCCTCGGTCCCTCTATAGTCTCTGTCCCTCTATAGTCTCTGTCCCTCTATAGTCTCTATAGTCTTCTCCAAATTGTTTCCAAATGAAACACTTTAGAAAATGATGATTATTAATGTAATGCTTTTCTCTTGTGTATTATTTGTTGGTTTTTATTTCCACCCAAAGAGAAAAAAACATCTGTACACCAGCAGACTGAAAATGCCACTTCTGTTTTTGTACTTTTTATGTAACTAACAGAATTTTCAAAACAGTGCTCTAAATATCTTAAGTGTAAGCAGCTAATACTCCACTTAAATAAAATCCCCCCTCTTTAATTTATTTTTTATTTATCTATTTATTTATTTATTGTAGCTTTTATGCAAATTGTAGCACTGAATGATACTGTTTTCTAATCATGGCCTCAGGTTAAAACAGTTAGTTTGATTATGGTTTTGAATAATGGTGATGGGCAAGATTGATTGACGCTCAAATAATTACCTGCTGAATCAACTGGTGACATTTATAGACAATAATTATTTCTAAATGTTATACTACTACTACCACCAACACAATTTTACAACTAGTACACAAAATCTGTCTAAATATGATAATTAACCCCACTTTAACTACATTTACAACTGTATTACAAAATTGATATAGTAACAGGTAAAACATGTAAGGTACATGATTAGAACTATTTTAAAAAATATTTTCTGATCTTTTTATTCAGTGTATCAGTCTATAGTTTGCAACAATTGACTTTTTAAAGGGCCTGTACTTGATTTTGATGTATTCTTGTCAAGATGAATGCTCTTTACATCATGCATTGTTTTGGTAAAATGTTAAATAGGAAATAAAATGACATAAAATAGAATCCATTCATTTCACATAGCAAAGTAATCTTTTGGTGTCCAATCTGGCACATTGTTTCTAACTGTCGGAAATCCCAGACACATTTGTAACAGTGATAAAAAACAAACAGGCAGAGATTGAAGAACTATAAGGAAACAACTGCTTGACACTATCCCAGACAGTAGTGTGGTTTCTGTGCCATGGTCCATTATCAGAAATCATCAGAAAGACTAAGGGTGGGGCTAAAAGTTAAAACTAAAACTGTTCCTGCGGTATCACAGCAAGGTCCTAAATATACTCAACAAAAATATAAACGCAACACTTTTGTTTTTGCTCCCATTTTTCCTGAGATGGACCCAAAGATCCAAAATTCACTCCAGATACACAACACTACCATTTCTCTCAAACATTGTTCACAAATCTGTCCAAATGTGTGACAGCGAGCACCTCTGCCCCGCCGAGACAATCCATCCCACCTCACAGGTGCGCCACATCAAGATGCCGATCCGACATCATGACCAGTGCACAGGTGCGCCCCAGACTGCCCACAATAAAAGGCCACCCTGAAATGTGCATTTTTTTTTTTTTTTTGCTTTATTGGGGGTCTGGGGACTCAGAACCAGTCAGTATCTGGTGTGACCACCATTTGCCTCATGCAGTGCAACACATCTTCTTCGCATAGAGTTTATCAGATTGTCAATTGTGGCCTGTGGAATGTTGGTCCACTCCTCTTCAATGGCTGTGCGAAGTTGCTGGATATTAGTGGGAGCTGGTACACGCTGTCGTATACGCCGGTCAAGCACATCCCAAACATGCTCAATGGGTGACATGTCCGGTGAGTATGCTGGCCATGCAAGAACTGGGACATTTTCAGATTCCAAGAATTGTGTACAGATCCTTGCAACATGGGGCCGTGCATTATCTTGCTGAAACATGAGGTGATGTTCATGGATGTATGGCACAACAATGGGCCTCAGGATCTCATCACGGTATCTCTGTGCATTCAAAATGCCATCAATAAAATGCACCTGTGTTCTTCGTCCATAACAGCCTTTAAAGAGGAGTGGACCAACATTCCACAGGCCACAACTGACAATCTGATAAACTCTATGCGAAGAAGATGTGTTGCACTGCATGAGGCAAATGGTGGTCACACCAGATACTGACTGGTTCTGAGTCCCCAGACCCCCAATAAAGAAAAAAAAAAATGCACATTTCGGGGTGGCCTTTTATTGTGGGCAGTCTGTGCACTGGTCATGATGTCGGATCGGCATCTTGATGTGGCGCACCTGTGAGGTGGGGTGGATTGTCTCGGTGGGGCAGAGGTGCTCGCTGTCACACATTTGGACAGATTTGTGAACAATGTTTGAGAGAAATGGTAGTGTTGTGTATCTGGAGTGAATTTTGGATCTTTGAGTCCATCTCAGGAAAAATGGGAGCAAAAACAAAAGTGTTGCGTTTATATTTTTGTTGAGTGTAAATGGTCTATAAAATCAACATTTAAGTTAATCTCTCTTGGTTAGATCTGGTCACATTAGTGAGTTTCAGGTCCTGCTTTGTTGCTCTGCCTCTGTTAATGGAGAAGTCAGTGATTAAAAGAGAAGAAACTGATGTTAAAGTCGGGTCGTCTAGTTGGATGATACTAAATCATCAACCTTGTAAATGCATTATGTGCAGTACATTATGACACTTTAGTGCATAAATATAACTTACACCAAAATAACAAAGTTCTTTTTTCGTCAATCTTGATTGCAAAAAAAACCCCAAAACTTTATCTCCAATACTTCTGCCATTCATGTTGTTCACTTGTTTACAATAAAGATTTTGAGTATTATCTGTGAGGGTAAAACTAGGCACTGATTTTGGCTTTTAATTCCATCTTTACCAGAGTAATTATTTCACTATTTCACACAATCTCAACTTAGAGAAATAGTGACTCAGCCCACCCTACCTGAATGAAGAAATGACTTATTATGGGCATGTTTTAGTGGACTGTTTTAGAGGAGTAAAGACAGGAGCAGTGACAGGAGTAAAGACAGGAGCAGAGACAAGAGTAAAGACAGGAGCAGAGACAGGAGTAAAGACAGGAGCAGAGACAGGAGTGTGAGGGTGCAGCGGGTCTGAGAGGTAGGATGGAGCCTGGTTGTGGAGAGCTTTGAAAGTGACGAGGGAATGCGCTGAGGGATGGGAGCCAACTCTATCTTGAGTGTTTTGACAGGTGTGCCGTAAAGAACGCCAATGCAGTAATCTAGTCTAGAGGTGATAAATGTGTGGATTTGATGGAGCTGTCTGCTGCTAATTGAGAATAAATTTGACAAAGGACTATGGTTTGGGTACATCTTTTATAACTACACTAACAGAAAAGTTCAAGGGCAAACCTATTATCCAAATGGCCAAATGATAAGATTATGTCCCACTGAGACTGTACTTGGGTAAACAGTATTAGAGTACAATGACTGTAATAATACATTGGGCGGGTTTAGAAGTGTTGACAAATCAAGTAATTTTTCTCTCTTTTAGCAGGTGGCTAACAGCAGTGCCATCTCTCCCATATACATTTGATAAGTTCCCCAGCAGCAATGGTCATCTAAAATCATAAAAACGCATGCAGGAAATATTTATTATTTTCAGCTTCCTGTTCATATGCATCATTTCGAGTAATTTTTCTCACGTTTATAAAGTTTTTATATTTTGTTTTGAATTGTAAACCACAAAGGTAATTATGCAAATCTTTCCTCACTTAGACACAAGATTTATGGGAATGGCTTTTTCACTTATTTATATGGGACTTTATAATTTGCTTTGACCAAAATTCTGTATGTATAAATCTCTTGGCAATTTAGTATTTTTCTTAAAGTCAGGTTCTGAGTATCAAGTTTTAATAGCATGAGTTATGAAGAATAAATTATTATTATAGATAATCCAATAATTAGATCTGATTATTGGTGTGTGTTTGCATGTAAAGTCTGACCATTCAAAACAGGTACTTTGAGGTGTTTGAGAGTGTGTGAGTAATTGTTGTAACAGTCAGAATAACCAAATTTATTTTCAACTTTTTCAGTCTTATACATTACGTCTTAGTTTGCTTTTTTGCTGCACTTCCCCCATTAACTCATGCATGCAAGTGTGAACAATTAGAAAGAAATCAGATTTATCACATTTTGCAATGTGCAGCATTTTAATAATTAGTCAACTCCATAATTAGATAATAATCAGATTTTGTGTGCATGAGAATGTAGCCAGTGTGGAGGGCATGTCAGTAATCCAGTATACAGTCAATAACATTAGGAGCCTCATTGGCACCACACAATAAAATGACTGTAGAATATAAATGAGAAGATCCTTAGATTTGGCATATATAAAACTAGTAATGTCATGGGTGTATAATCTTTGGACCGTCAACTGTGAGACAGGGTCTAAAGAGTATTGGTTTCATGCCTTGAAATGTATTTGTTAAAACGCTGCCCCTAATTTTTACTGTCTTAAAGAATAAAAATAAAAAATAAAAAAAACAATACCTGATTGCAGACCTGTTTGGGATCAAATGCAGTGAACAGCTGTGAGATGAGAATGCGAGTGGTCAGCAGTAGCAGCAGGGGAAACTCGTACCTCAGGTGAGAGACAGGGACAGGTGGGAGCGGACTGTCGGCCCGGGACAGGCGGGAGTGGAGTGGGTTCGACCAGGGGGAGAGAGGAGATCAGCAGGTCAGCAGGGATGGGGAGTGCACAAGAAAGACACCGGTCTGCTGTGTAATGGGAGGCAAAAAAATGGAGGAACGCAGAGAAAACTATGCGCACGGAACACAAACCCAGCCAGTTCTGTGACGGCCCATCTCAACTGTTATAATCCTGGCCTCTACAGGTGTGTATTTACCTCGTGGGGCTTGTACCCATACATATTTTTTGTTTATTCCCTTTTTTCCCCACAGCCCTCTTTGCTGCCTGGTAATGAGGCAAAGATTGCAGACATTACCTACTCTAGTGATTTTAAATGCCACAGGGTCACAGATCGGTTCAGATGCCCATCGCCATATATACCTGTACCATCCCACTCCAGTCTCCAGTCTCCAGCGGCCAAGTACAGCCCGACCTGGACACGCCATCTCTTTAGCGCTTGCGCTCGAGCAAAGACTGATGGGAAGATAGGGCCCATAGTCTGCTTTTTGTCATCTTGTTTTCACCAGACTGTGCGTCTTGTCCAACCATCTTGTTTGGTCGTTAAACACACCTGGAGCCATACCATACCAGGGTCATACCCCGCTGGGAGCTAGCACCCTCCAGGGTCTGCTTCAGACCCCTCAAACAGAGTGGTAAAATTTACTTTAGACAGTGAAGACATTTGCAGCCTGTATAGATCCTTTCCAAAGGGAAACGATGGAAATAAGGCTATTCATTTAACCATGTAGTGAAAAGTCATTAACAGGCAAGTCCTTCGTTTGTTTTGGTTCAAAAGATTAAAACCCTCTGTCTTTAACAGATTTTTCTTGTCAAGCATTTATACGTAATTGTCTACTACATTTATTTTGGTGTCTCTGGCCTCCAGCGCAAATCCCTGATTACACAGATATACCATTATACCATTATGGACAAAATTCTTACATTTTTATGTGCGTGCGTGCGTGTGTGGTGGAGGATCATTATTATTTTTTATTTGTTTGGGACAGTGCATTTTGAACATAGATGATAATTAATTTTCAGCCATTGTAACACACTCTCATTCTTCCATCCATCCATCGATCCATCCATTTTCATCTGCTTATCCAGGTTCGGGTCGCATGGGCAACAGTCTAAACAGATCTGCCACCCAGATCTCAATGCACCAACCCCTATGAATCCTCCTGCAGGTGATGGGTCCACGGGAGGACGGTGCACTGTCGAAATGGGCTGCTTTGTCGAAATGAGCTACCAGCTAAATCGACTGTGGCGTCTATCAATTTACCCCCCCCTTTCATCGAAATAAGCTACCTTACGTTTTTCATTTATAGTTGTATAGATTCAAAGCTAACCTCCGCAGTTTTACAAGATATGTCTTTAGATTAGAGATTTTTGGATTAGAGAGTTGTATGCTGTTTGCATACGGTAATACTTTATACCTTAGTCATGTAAAATTTCAACTCATTTATATATGTGTAGGCAGTTCATTTCGACAGTCGTATTACGCTATCAAATAAAGCTCCGACTGAAGGTAGCTCAGAAGTAGCACATTTGACAGCTGTTACGGACAAGCGTTTTGTTTATTTTATTTTATTTGTTGTATTTTAGTTGGTATATGTGAATGTGTTGTGTTACATGAGCCATTTCTCTGTGTTTTTCTATGGGTGCCGCCATTTTGTAAGGTCCAATGGGTATGTGGGCGGGACACTGCTTGTCCCGCCTTCGGGTTCAGAGAATGCTTTCTGATTGGATGACTTTGATCTAGCTTTATTCTTTGTTCTTTGTTCTGTTATCTGTGGTCTTACCGGCTATAAATTCAGACCTTAGGGGGGTCACAGACAGAGAGAGGGAAGACAGACACCACTGAAGACACACCGGAAGGTCAAGGACCCAAGCAAGAAGAAGCTCGGTACAGACGGCAGGTGGCGGTGCCGTGAGCTTGTATTTGTGCTGTGGGTGCTGCTCCAGCGCCTTGGATTACACGTTTTTCTGCGGACTCTCTGCCTCGAGGGTGCCACTGGAGAGGATTCCGTGCATTCCATGGACTTCTGGAGACTACGGGCAGTTGGACTGGTGGGAGGACGGCCAAGTCACGAGCGCACGCCAGTGGTGCAGGACTGTAGGATACCTGTGTAAACTTTATTCTGTTGTTTTGTTTCTTTTTTTTTGTGTGCGTGTGTAGTTTTGTATCCCAGATAAACGGAGACTGTTTTTATAACTTTGTGTTGGGCATTGGCTAACTGCACACGTAACATAATTGGGGGCTCGTCCGGGATGAACGCCATGCGTTAGTGAGTCGTTTGTAGCATGTTAGCATTCGTGAAAGCCAACTTTAGCATCGAGACTCTTCTGTTTTTTTTTGTTTTTTTTTGCTTCATCATGGCGAAAGCAGCGCTTGACTTTCTGGAAAATCCAACTGTTAAAGGTCTGCAGGATTTGAGAAAAACTGAATTGCTAGAGGTCACTAGGTCTCTAAACCTGCCTGGTATAAACGCAAAGTGCCCAAAAGCTAAAATGGCTCAGGCTGCTGCCCGGCATTATCATCGTGAAGGCATTTTTAGCATTGCCGATTTAGCTCAGTTTGAGGAGCCTGACTCCCCAGCTGGACCTAGCACAGATAGTGGGAAAGACTTCTCTTTCCAACTGCAGTTACTTCGGTTGAAAAGGGAAAGAGAGAAAGAACAGGCAGAAGAAAGAGAAAAGGAGAGACTTTTCGAGTTGGAGAAGTTAGACAGGGAAAGCGAACGAGAAAGAGAACGGTTGCAAATGGAAAGAGAGGCTTTAGGGGTGCAATTAGAGTTGGCAAGGCTAGGGAGAACAGCCACAGGACGCCTCGATAACTTCGTTGCTAGCAGAGAAGTGAGACTGGTCCCACCTTTTGATGAGCAGGAAGTAGACAAGTACTTTCAACATTTTGAAAAGGTGGCAGGGAGTTTAAAATGGCCCAAGGAGTATTGGCCTTTGATGCTGCAGAGTGTCTTGAGAGGAAAGGCACAGCAGGCGTATTCAGCTTTGGCTGTTGGTGATGCCTCGATATATGATGTGGTTAAGCAGGCCATATTGACTGCTTACGAATTAGTGCCAGAAGCATACAGGCAGAAATTTAGGGGCCTTAGAAAGGATGGAAAGCAGACCTATGTTGAATTTGCTCATGATAAGGGAGTGTACTTTGAACGTTGGTGCACATCTAAGTCTGTCGATGGTGACTTCAAGCTGTTGAAGGACTTGATGCTGGTGGAGGAATTCAAACGGTGTGTCAAGGATGACATTAAGTCGTATCTGGATGGAAAAGGTGCCACGACACTCCGAGAAGCGGCTAAGTTAGCTGATGAGTATGCATTGACGCATAAGACTGAGTTTGGATTCCAAGACCGGCAGGCTGTTACTAGACAGACTGGGGGTGACCCCAAAGCCAGGGCGGCTGGGGGTAAGAGTGGAAGTTACGATGCCAAAGAGGAGGCATATATAGGTCCTACCTGTCACTTCTGCAAGAAACCAGGACATATCATGTCTGAGTGTTTTAGCCTTCAGAGGAGGAAGGCAAGAGAGGTGTCTGCTAGTGGTAGTGGTTTAGTGGTGTCTTGGATAGAGAGGCCCACGGATATTGGTTCGACTGAGCCATCTGGCCCGTATGGGACCAGAGAGGTCGGCTCGTCTGATCTTTTCAGGAAAGAGTTCCTGCCATTTGTGTCAGAGGGATTTGTGTCCTCAAGTGGGAGTTCTGCTCCTCAACCCATTCGAATCCTTCGTGATACTGGGACTTCCCAGTCACTTTTGTTGAAAGAGGCATTGTCCTCCGGTGAATGTGAAGGCACTGCTGTCGGTGACTTCACACTTATCCAGGGTATTGGGGGTAGAGGTGTGATGGTACCTCTGCACTCTGTGTTTTTGAAGTCAGACTTGGTTACAGGACAAGTTAAGGTGGGCCTCATGCCCAGTCTGCCTATTAAAGGTATTTCCTTGTTACTCGGCAATGACTTAGCTGGCGGTAAAGTTGTCCCCTCTATGCAGTTGACTTCTCAGCCGAGTACTGAAGAAGAGTCTAATGTGGACTCTGATGTCTTTCCCTCATGTGCAGTTACTCGAGCTGGGGCCAAGAAGGCTAAAGAAGAGGAGGACTATGTGCAATCTAGCACTGTGTTAGGTCAGAACACTGATGAGTCTGGACTTCATGTAAGCCAGGACTCTAGTAAGAGTGGCTGTCATGGTGAATTGTCAGATACGTTTCTTGGCACATTGTTTGAACAGGATCTTGGTAGTTCACCCGTAGAAGTGGGTGAAGATCCTCACGTGTCTGACGGTTTGTCCTGGTCAAGAAAACAGCTAATCGAAGAGCAAAATAGTGATCCAGAAATTGCTGGTTTGAGGGAGAAGGCTCTCTCTGATGACGAAATTGTGAAGGTGCCAGTGGGTGATGACCTCAAAGATGGGGTTTGGCTACGTAAGGATGTGGGTAACTTTGGCAGGGCATCTCATAGTTGTCAGATGGTTGGCAAGCATCAGCTAGACCCTCCTGTGGCTCCCCTGAAACCCGTCCCAGCCCTCGGTGAACCTTTCTCCAGGGTGATTGTGGATTGTGTGGGACCTTTGCCGAGAACTCAGGGTGGTGTGGGTTGAATGAGGGACATGAATGAAAATTTTGATCTTTGAAATCAAAATTTTCACTTTAAGGGGGAGGGTGTTACGGACAAGCGTTTTGTTTATTTTATTTTATTTGTTGTATTTTAGTTGGTATATGTGAATGTGTTGTGTTACATGAGCCATTTCTCTGGCCGTTTCCCAATTCAGTGACGGCACGCTTGTGAGTGTGCCGTCGGTCTGTCGTCGAGACGGCGCACACTCGCTCTGTCCTTAGTGCACTACGTTTCTCACATGGCCGCCTGCGAAATTGAACAGGTCCCGCCTCAGCTCAATGAGCTGGGTGGTCTGCTCCTTGTTCCCTAAAGACAAAAATATTATACTATTGCGACTAGTAATACTTGGAATTGGGACATGGCCAATGTTCCCCCTAATTTTTAATGTGTCTGAGCAAACACACACTAACTCCACATCCGAAATGAACCCCCCCCCGCGCGGCTCGCACTTTGCAGATATTAAAAAAATGCCCCCGCGGCTGAATAAAAAGCTCTTTCATCCCTGATTTACAGTGCGCTGCACAAGTTTTCTTGTGCGCTGAGAATGTGCGAACAGTGCGCAGCTTAGAGTAAACGCTGGACATGGCGATACTGTAGAATATCCAGCATTACAACAGCAAAGGAAATATAAGTGTAAGGGGAAAAGCATGTGAACGGTAATACAGGTGCCGTGATCTATGCCGTTACGGCTACCGTCACACATGTTGTGTGTAGTTTATGAAGAGTTTCATGTAGCATAGTTGTAGGTGAGGAGAACCAGTACGTATATTTTATAGTGACGTCGCAACTCTCACTTGTGGATGTCGCTGGCGAGTCGGTCTTTGTAGTCCCGCGCTGTGCATGCTGGGGCTTTTAAGTGTGCGGAGCGTGCATGTTTGCACACTTGGTCCACGCCCCGATTTCCATGGAAACGACGGCGCCGTTCAGAGCTCGTCTTGACGGTGCAGGGGGAAAAAAACGAATGGAACGGCCCTTGTCGCGCCGGATATGACGCATATCCCGTTCCAAGGACGCTAACAAGCGTGCCGTCGGGGAATTGGGAAACGGCCTCTGTGTTTTTCTATGGGTGCCGCCATTTTGTAAGGTCCATGTATGTGGGCGGGACACTGCTTGTCCCGCCTTCGGGTTCAGAGAATGCTTTCTGATTGGATGACTTTGATCTAGCTTTATTCTTTGTTCTTTGTTCTGTTATCTGTGGTCTTACCGGCTATAAATTCAGACCTTAGGGGGGTCACAGACAGAGAGAGGGAAGACAGACACCACTGAAGACACACCGGAAGGTCAAGGACCCAAGCAAGAAGAAGCTCGGTACAGACGGCAGGTGGCGGTGCCGTGAGCTTGTATTTGTGCTGTGGGTGCTGCTCCAGCGCCTTGGATTACACGTTTTTCTGCGGACTCTCTGCCTCGAGGGTGCCACTGGAGAGGATTCCGTGCATTCCATGGACTTCTGGAGACTACGGGCAGTTGGACTGGTGGGAGGACGGCCAAGTCACGAGCGCACGCCAGTGGTGCAGGACTGTAGGATACCTGTGTAAACTTTATTCTGTTGTTTTGTTTCTTTTTTTTTGTGTGCGTGTGTAGTTTTGTATCCCAGATAAACGGAGACTGTTTTTATAACTTTGTGTTGGGCATTGGCTAACTGCACACGTAACACAGCCCACTTGACCCATCAAATAGTGCTCCCACTGTAGAATCACAACCATTCTCTCATTTATATGATTATAGGTAAAGGTAGACCTATATCTTGTATCAAATAAGGCTCCCATTAAAGGTAGCATATTCTGGCAAGCCAATTGAGCCATCAAATAATGATTCCTCTGTAGAATCACCATTATTTACTCATTTATGTGAATATGTGTAGAGGTAGCAAATCTTGGCAGACATAGGCAGACATATATCTTCACCCAAATAATGCATCCACTAAAAGTAGTATATCTCACCTTTGTGATACAGGAGACACTGAAGATGGGAGAATTTGATGCAATTCAATTTCTAACAATGGGCTTGTCTCTTATTCATGATGTATGAGGACAGCAATTTTAGGCATTCAGTTACATATAACTGGGTAGATATAAGAGAAAGAAATGACTGGAAACACTGAAATCTTTACCTTTAAAACCAAAATCCCACAGCTACTGCCGTCTTGCTGCTTGTCATGAACAACAGTTTGAACAGTCCATTTCTGTCTTGGGACTTCACGGCCTGCCATCCTCAAGTTCCTATCATTGTGTGAAAAGCATAACAAGCATATGCCATACATGAGACACATTATCACATACAAAAGACCAAGGACTTCAAATTTAGAAGCAGGGTCTTTTCTGACATGTTGACAATCTATAAATGTTTAGCACATTCATGTTATTCCATCACATTTACATATTTATGTAGCAAACCCCTTAATAAAAATTGACCTCTGTTGCATGAGGTCAGCAGAAATCCCCATATATTATACATGCCAGAAATGGGTCTAAAGAAAATATAAGAAAGGCACTTACCACTAAAATCCAGTGAGCACCTACATTTACTGGACAAATCCACATTTCTTCTGCTGGGAATTTCATCTGAATAATGGGATTCATACCAAAGTATTGTTAAAGGAGAATTAACGTTTTTTACAATCTGAGCCTTATTTCGGTGATAAAGCAAGTTGTTTTACTCATCCATAGCACTTTGGTGTCATTTGGAGCACTTCCGGTTATGTTTTAGATTTGCGATATCCGTAACGTGAGTTCTCGGGGCATAGGTTTCGATCTCCAAATAACACAAACTTTAGCACTTTTCAAATCACAGAAGATTGCTGTGTCAGCGTAGACTTTAAGTGGAGTCCAAAGCGGCCTGAAACCCGATATCCAGCTATAGTTTCATTTGATGGCGTCATCATAGAGGACAGTGCGCACATGCGCAGTCACAGCTGTTTTGCAGATAAGAAGACGCAACTTTTCTATTGCGAGCGAAACATGGCAGAAGATTCGGAATTTGAGGCTGAAGAGGACTTATGGAGGACTGAGGACTGAAGAGGAGTATACGGATGAGGAGACAGAATGGATACGGAAAAATTAAGTGGAGACAGTTTGAGGAGCAGCGCAGAGAACAGCCATCGGTTTCGTATTACTTCTCAGAGTCGCGCGGTGAATCCGCTGGCCTTCTTTCTTTTCCTTTGCTGGTAAAAATCATCCTGACTGAAGTGGGTACTGCAAACACGATCGTCCAAAGGTCTTACAGCTTTGCGTTTCATGTTTGGGTCCCGAGAGCTTAGAACGAATAAGCTGTGACTGCGCACATGCGCACTGGCCTCCTCATCTACTCGAAATTATGGATAAATCTCAGATTACAGGCCACTTTTGATTCAAACGAAAGTGTAGACTAAGACATCGAGCTTCTATGATTTGAAAAGTGCTAAAGTTTCTGTTATTTGGAGACCGCAAACCTATGTCCCGAGAACTCATGTTATGGATATCGCAAATCTAAAACATCTCTGGAAGTGCTCCATATGACACCAAAGTGCTATGGGTGAGTAAAACAACTTGGTTTATTACCGAAATAAGGCTCAGATTGTAAAAAATGTTAATTCTCCTTTAATTCAGGTTACTGGTGTTACATAATATTACTTTTCTAAGAGGCTGAAATCTTCCGTTGAACAAACATCCAGCTATCAGAGCATTGAGCTGATGAACGCGTTCCTGTTAGAAAACAATTAAGTGTGTAATGAAAAAACTCTACTACAGGGGACATTAAACAAATGTAATGAGAACATAATACAACATATATATATATATATATATATATATATATATATATATACGTATATATATATATATATATATATATATACATATTAGGGGTGTAAAGATTAACCGATTTGGAACGGTTATCGGTCTGTGACCTCTGCGATCTGAGTGTACCGATCAGCGGAGCCCGGATCGGTCCAAATTCACTACGAAAGGTCCGATGCACCGGATTTACAGCCAAGAATCGGTTCTCGGCTCCTGAGCGGTCTCTCTCATGGCGCAGCAGCCGCGCTGTGTGTGTTTGCATTCTTTCGCGAACGGTGGGTGGTTCACTTACCTGGGGTTGAAGCTTATTGGCTGGTTAACTGCCAATCATGCGAGCGGCGCGGGCTGTATGCGGAAGCGAGCACAAAATGTTTGCACAGTATAGCCGTGTC
This sequence comes from Paratrypauchen microcephalus, assembly GCA_036785185.1. Taxonomy (NCBI): domain Eukaryota; kingdom Metazoa; phylum Chordata; class Actinopteri; order Gobiiformes; family Gobiidae; genus Paratrypauchen; species Paratrypauchen microcephalus. Next base: position 995,659 of record JAVJIX010000120.1, on the reverse strand, counting down.
CCAATTCGCATTGTGCGGAGGGCGGGTTTCCCGCCGCCTCGTCTCGTCAGGAGATCTACTCTATCGGTAAGCTAAGCTAAGTTTCCTTTTATTGAGCTGTGGTTAAATTAATTTATGGACATGGTTCCTATACGTGGTTAACTTTTGTGCCAGTGTTGTGTCGCGTTGATAAAACTTTCACTGTCGGTCTAATGTTTCACTATCGGCTCAGTAGTCTGCATAGCAGCTATAGACCATAACAATTGTATGATACTAGCGTTTTTATTGTCACGGTTAGTGGATTGGGTGATTTATTTAGACAACATTCATGTATTGGCAATGTATATTTTATTTGGGCTAAAATTGACTTGGCTAAATTACTTTTGTGTGGAAAATACAATATATAATCAGAATTGGTGCATTTCTGTATTAAATGATTTGTGTGTATAGAAACATACTTCACACACACACACAGATGATTTTTGTCTCAAAGGAGACTGAGGTAATGTTATGAGATGGAGAGAAAGTATTATTCAGTGTTAAGAGCTTTCTCTGATTTTCTTTTTTTTGTTAAGAAAAGTTAATTACAGGCATAAAAAGACATGTTGGATTTAACATGCTAGTGTTTTCTATAACTGCCTAGTAATATCTATCTTCTTGTCAGTGATATGTTGCACTTTTACAGTTACTGAAACTGTGACTGAAGCACTAATTCTGATTCATTCAGATTTTTGCCTTTAATAGGCAACTTGCTTGTTTTATAACTACTTTTTTTATTTTTGATATCTACCTTATCTACCTTTGTACTGAATCGAAATTAACCGAACCGGATCGGATCGAATCGTATCGAATCGAATCGTACCGGATCGTTTACTAATTTTATGAATCGTCCCTGTGCCTGTGAATCGAGATTCGAATCGAACCGTTTTGTGAGTGAAAGATTCACACCCCTTATATATATATATATATATATATATATATATATAAAACATTTATACAACAGCACTGCTCATGCGCAGTAGCGCTTGGCAGCTTATTTCGAAGGGTAGGTCATATCGATAGGACAACGGCCCCACGTCGCTCTTTCGGGCTGTGCCTGGCCGGGCCCTGTGGGGGAAGGCCCGACCACCAGACACTCGCTGTGAAGCACCCACGCCAGGCCTTGCTCCAGGGTGGGGCCCCAGTAACGCCAATCCGGGCGACATAACTGGCCTTGCTGTTTCTCAACATAGAGGCTTCTGAACCGCTCTTAGTTTGACCTGTCCCCCACAACCTGTTTGTAAGTAAGTAAGTAAGTAAATTTTATTTATATAGCACATTTAAAAACAGTGAGAACTGGCCAAAGTGCTGTACAATGTCAAAAAGCTAAAATTATAGATAATTCAGCAGCATACAATACATAAGAACATTTGACATGGCAACAACAAGTATACATAAGATGAAATAAAAGACAGGATAAAAGATAGAGATAAAAAGAGCTAAGAGGCAAAGGCCACAGTGTACAAATTAGTTTTTAGTTTGGATTTAAAAGCGGTGATTGTTGGAGCAGATCTAATGTCAGCAGGTAGACTGTTCCAGTTTGCCTTGGGGCATGAAGCCCCCGACAACATAGCTCCCAGGATCATTCGGGCACTCAAACCCCCTCCATCACGTTAAGGTGGCGGTTCATTCTTACACATGTATTTCACACATGGTGGATGAAGTGCCTTGCCCATGTAATTCCTTGATTCTATATCACAGCATGTCTAGTTTTCACATGTATGTATATATGCTGTATTTTTTTTAATGTTGTACTTTTCACTTAGATTGTTCCAGACAACCATGATTACATTGGAGGCACGGTAGCTGAGTGGTTAGTGCTCCGGGTTCGATCCCCGGGTCGGCCAGGCCTTTCTGTGTGGAGTTTGCATGCATGGTCTGGGTTCGATCCCCGGGTCGCCTGGGCCTTTCTGTGTGGAGTTTGCATGTTTCTCCCCGTGTCTGGGTGGGTTTTCTCCGGGCACTCCGGTTTCCCCCATCAACCCAAAACATGCACCATAGGTACCTCCAGCTTAGGTCCTGACCAAACCGAAGCAAGAAAATTATGGAGATGGTCCCTGGGCGCCCTAATGTGTGTGCTGCCCACTGCTCCTAATATATGTATATATATATAGGATGGGTTAAAATGCAGAGAAGAATTTCTCCAGTGTGAGATCAATAAAGTCACTTCTTCTTCTTGTTCAACACAACACCTCTTAAAAACTGTCCGATAAACATTCTCTAGGTAAATATGACGTCTCTCATAGAATTATACTAATAAAGTCATTATTCCCTCCCTATTAAACAACACAATGTAATGTGAAACAGAACACACCAGAGGCCAAACTTCTGTTTATTATTACTCCAGAACACTTTGAACCCAGCGAGAGACTGAACATGAGGCACACATTTTGGGGCCATCAGGCACAGACAGCTTTGTGTGTGAAGTCACTGAGAGATACAGAACATATTAACTGAAGTTGCATTAATCTGAAATAATAAAGTGTTCTTCGAGCTTCCTCAATTCACAAATTCAGAACAGTAGGTTTTGTCACTGGCTTTTATAACAGCTTTTATAGGAGTAGGTCTATGTGAATGGAGTCTGCAGGTCATGTCAGCTAAAATCCATAAAACTGATAAAACTGAACATGAGAATGGGCGTGAGTTCATGGTTGTTTGTGAATACAGCGTCCATTGGTCAGCTCTTAGTCTCTTAGACTTAGTCTGGTCTAGACCAATAAAGGCTAATAAAATCTTATATAGACTCAAACCACTCAACCAGCTCAAATTCTGCAAAACAACTCACTAGTAAAACATTACTGTGATCTCACCAGCTAATATTCACTGTGCAATAACAATTTATTTTGTGAATTCAGCCTCTCTCGTTTCTGGAACCAAACCAAACAAAATAGGAAGGCTAACACACAGGCTAGAGGTAAAACAGCTATTTAAATCATGTAAACTCAGGTCTACACGGACGGACGTTTTCATGGATGGCTGTTACTCAGGTGGTAGGGTGACCACCGGCATGACACAGGAAAGGAGGACAAAGGCCCTAAAGTGAGGACACCTTGTTTTTGTTTTTTTTTCCTCTGGGAAGGGGAACGGTCAAGAAAAACAACTTATGAATAATGTATGAAGTCAACATACATTTATTAACATGGAACACCCATCAAAAAGAAAAATGTGGCAAATTAGGGTCAAGATGATATGAACAAAAAACAATATCATCACTAATTCACTGAAAAAACAGTCTTTGCCATGCCATCATATGGCAGAAGAAAGAAATTTCACTTTTAAGAGGTAAGATCTCGCTACCTGGATTTGTGTAATTCGCACAAAATCCCCAAAATATTATTTGCAAGTATGAAAGCCGTAATGTAAATATTGTAACATATTTTAACTGTCTACATTGAGAGGAAACGTAAGCGAAACCTGTTACGCATGGCACTAAAGAAAACAAAATTTTAAGGGACAGTAATAAGGCGATGAAAAAAGTTCAAGTTCAAGTTCAAAGAGTGGCTGAGAGCGCAGATAGAGAGCGGACAATACGAGGGGCTGACGGGCTGGATCAGCATCGCGAATGTTTGCATACGACACTGTCAGGGCTTTCAAGTCTCACACATTGAGAGTGTGACACACGCAATTCGACGTGTTCACACGCTCACACGCCACACATGGTATTTCTCACGCTGATTTTGTTTTGTTTTGTTTTTTGTTTTAGTGCCCAGAAAATCGGTCTGTGTACAAAATACAATATGAAGACAAAACACAACAAAAAACTATCTAAGACAGCGGGTGTCCCTGTGTCTCCTCCTCTGTCTCCCCCGCTGTCTCCTCCTCTCCCCCGGTCTGTCAGCGGACCCTCAGCCCGCGGTGAGCCGGGAAAGGCGCTCGGAGCCCGGTGTACTGTACCGGCTGTGCTGCGGACACACGGAGCGACCTGCAGCTCCGAACAGGTGAGTCACTCCCCGGACCGGTCCTGGTTTGGTCCTGATCTAGTCCTGGTTTAGTCCTTGTTTAGTCCTGGTTTAGTCTTGGTTTGGTTTAGTCCTGGTTTAGTCTTTGTTTAGTCCTGGTTTAGTCTTGGTTTAGTCCTTGTTTAGTCCTGGTTTAGTCTTGGTTTGGTTTAGTCCTGGTTTAGTCTTTGTTTAGTCCTGGTTTAGTCTTGGTTTAGTCCTGGTTTAGTCTTGGTTTAGTCCTGGTTTAGTCTTGGTTTAGTCCTGGCTTAGTCTTGGTATTCTATGTAGATGAATTTTTGTAATCAATAGGTATCTGATATTTGGCCTACAGCAGTAGCAACATAACGGAAATAAACTATACTATATTGACACATTTATTAAAGTTCCTCATGGACTTTTCACGTATGTAAAAATAATAGAATGTCCTCGGAAATCAGTCTCACGTCTCACGCACGACCCCGCTCAAAACTTGAGAGCCCTGCGATAGAAGATGGAAGAAAGAGCCAATTTGCACCTCAAAGAGTGGCTGAGAGCGCAGGAGGACAAAATGAAAAAGGAGGACACGTAACAGACGGCCGGACAGACAGTTCTAAAACCGGACTGTCCGGACAAAATCCGGACGAATGGTCACCCTATGAGGTGGGCGCAGCACAAAGTGACGACAAACTTGGCTACACCCTGGATGAACGAGCGCGCACACGTGACAATTTGGATAGAGAGAGCGAGAGCGAGAGAGAGAGAGAGAGAGAGAGGGAGAGAGAGAGAGAGCCCAATCCCACGCCATCAGTGATCGGAGCCCAGAGTCAGGCAGGATGTTCCCAGATTACGCGCCTTTACGCACGGGCTTCACCATCACCTGAGCGCTCAAATCGTTTAATTTCCAACCATGACCTAAAGGATGTTTCTGGACTTTTTGTTTTGTTTGTGATTTTATTTACGGTGGATTTATGGATGATTAGTTGCAACAGCAGCATGAGCACGGGGAAAGTTTTGACCGTTCTGATGGACCTGCGCGTCGTGGTTCTTCTTGTGCACTTGACGCACGCTCCCACCAAAGGTAAGTAAGTGGCTTTGGAAAACGGGAAGACGTCTCTGTGCATAATTATGAATGAGAATGTGCATGTTTCCACAACAAATCAGGCGCGAGTCATCTTTAAATACGTTTAATATGACTTGCATGTTGTTAAATTGTTGTTATCTATTGGATATTCTTACTAAATTCTAGGATAGTTTCAAGGGGAGGGTTTAAGTAGACTGTAGAGAAATGTGTATTCCTATACGAATAGCAATACATTTTATATAAAGGGGGGAGAGGAGTGGGGAGCTCAGCAAACTGTCAAAGCCTTTACCAAGATGTGTGTCTGGTCACTGGTGAATCTCCCCGGTTCAGATGGCCATGACTGAAAGGTGGTATGGCTGCTTATGAGGAAACAAAAAAGGAAAAAATATCCAAGCGGACTAAAAAAAATATTGCTGATTTCGGCAGAATCAGTGAGCAAAGCACATGTATCAGAATACTTTACAAAATACATTTTAATGCAGCTATTCAGTATCCTGTAGCTAAATACATTTTCAAAGTACAGTATTCTTCATGTTGATGTGACTTGGGCGTGGTAACCAGACTGATATCTCTTGGTATAAAAATAGATAGTGATATTATTACAGATTTCCCAGGCAAGGGCATGGCATGGCATATAAATCTGCATACAGTATAAGCTGCTAGCTGTGTTCCAAATAGGAAGTGTACATGGGAGTGCTTTCGGCTCCATCGACTGGCTCCATTTGACTTTATATTGAATTGTCACCCCTCTTTCTGTAGCTGCTGGAGTGAGCCTCATCATTTTGGTCTTAAAATGTTTGTATTATTATATTGCTTTTTGTCCAGAAAAAAAATTCAGATTCCTAATATGGAACTCCTATAGCGTTCTAGCATTGTGAGCTTTGTTTGACTGGAGCCGAACACTATGGGTGACATCCCTTAGTTCTTTATACAGTCTATGTTTAAACCCCATAAAGGTGAAGATAAGAGTAATCACTGGGCAGAGGGCTTAAGAGGCCCATGTTAAAACAGGAACACACACTGGCCCAGGTCAGGAGGGCATTACACCCAGAAACAAAAGGGAAGCGACTACGAACCCTGTAGCTGAACCAGCAACTAAAGTCTTTAGCCCCCATATACTGTAGCTGCTCAGGAACATCTTCTTTGACAGCAGGACCACAACTCTCTCTCAGATTGTGGAACATAAACATGTGGTGCCATGTAACAGGCCATGCATGACACCAAATAAAACAGCCATGTTAAAATGAAAATATGCAATTAAACTAGACCAGGCATGGGCAAACTACGGACCGGGGGCCATATGCGTCCCGTTAAGCTTTTTAATCTGGCCTGCTGAACTTGAAGAAATGATATTAAAGGGATATTCCAGGATTTTTTACATGGGGGCTCATGTGGAGACACTTTTTAGCGAATTTCATGCAGTCCTTCCAGCTGCAGAGTTTTCAGTTGCTAGGCTAGCGCAAGTCAATGGTAAATGGTAGCCTGATTTAAATCAGGCTTACCCACTCCATAGTGCACCCAAGACAAGTCAGTTATAACGGCAGACTGTCGATGAAAATATATGTTGATTGAGTAATTTTTGAAATAAAACTGACTGCGAATAGCATGAATCATTCCATATCTGAGGGACTAGCTTCGCAGCAGCAGCGGAATTTAACTTTACTCTAGTTGGTTGTGAAGTGACCAATCACGTAAACAGAGAAGCGAGAAAAGTCATAGTAGGGAAGACCACAGAGTGAAGAGGTGAATTTTAAAAGAACTACCGGGCAAAATGGTGTTTCAGTGTGCATTTAGAAAATGTATAAATAAAGCCCGCAGGTGGGCACCACAAAGTTTTCACAGCTTTCCGGTGCACGATTGAGAAAGGACTCGACTGTGGCTTGTAGCTGCTGGCTTAGACATCAACACAATGGTGGAGACGCTACATAAACAGAAGATTTGCAGTGATCATTTCGGACCAGACGACTACACCAAATCCCTTGGAAAGCCTAGTCTGACAACCACTGCAGTACCATCTGTCTTTCCACACGCAAGATCCCGTGATGAAGAACAGGTTTGTACCTTTTTTACCCACGCTTGCTCCTGTCATTATGTTAGCCTGCTGGTCGATTGATGAAGACTGTGCTAGAGCTTTTTCTTCACTCTTGTAGTCTACCCGGCTGACAGAAAAGGCATGCACGCTCATAAAGTTGTTGCTAGCTCGTGAACATTCGTCTGTATATTCCGTACAGGTACGGTTCAGTGGAGAAAGCAAATTGCTCAGCATCGTCTTCAAAAGCATCGGGGAGACCTCCAAACGTGGCCATGTCTGGATTGTAGAACAGGGCAGGCTACTGTACTCTACGGCTAACGATGACAGCTGAAGGTAAACAAAAAACAGCTGGAAACCTAGCTGCAAGGTGATATCACTCCGCCCATGCCTAGCTTGATCAGGAAAAAAAACGCGCTGTTGCATAAGGACATAAATCCTTTAAAGTACAAGGTTGATTATATTTCTAAAATTGTTCCATCAACACAGACATTTACATCAACAGTCTGGCGTTATAGTTGACTGGCCTCGAGTGTCCTTTGGTGTGGGTAAGCCTGATTAAAATCAGGCTACCATTTACCATTGACTTGCGCTAGCCTAGCAACTGAAAACTCTGCAGCTGGAAGGACTGCATGAAATTCGCTAAAAAGTGTCTCCACATCTCTGCAACACTCTGGCTAACTCGGAAATGAGCCCCCATGTCAAAAATCCTGGAATATCCCTTTAATAAACCTTGTTAATGTTTTAATTTCCCTGCAATTCTGGCATTTTCCAATAGCTGGCGCACTCGATACATTGACCTTTGTTGAGGTGCGGACATTTGCTTCACGTTTGTGCTTTACTCTGATCTGGATCAGCCCTCCTGTAAAGATGAGCGGAGCTAAGAAAAGAAAAGTGGACAGAGAATGTTGAGTGTTTAATAAGGAGTGGACAAGTAAATCTTTTTTCACCGAATACTTATCAGCTGCTGTATGCCTGATATACCAAGAGACTCTAGCGGTTTTTAAAGAATAATATCAGCCGTCACTTTGCCACAAAACATGCTAACTATGCTAGCAAGCAGTCAACGAAAGAACGAAAGAACCTGAAGGATAACAGAACTTTCAGTGCTTTAAAATAGTAACTGTTAGTAATTTTTAAAAAGCTGTATTTTATTAATTACATTTTCTGTGTTTTAAGAGTCATTTCAATAAATATCTAAATACCGTGGAACTTGAAAGATGGACATTTTGTTGTAATGCTTTGTTATTTTTTAATTGAAATAAATCACATGTTTTCTACATATCCCATGTTATTTTTTGCTCTTATGAGGTGGATAACCAAAACACTAAATCCACCTGCTCCTGGTCTGGCCCTTCTGTCAAATTTTAGAACGCTTTGTGACCCACGAGTCAAAAAGTTTGCCCACCCCTGCACTAGACCAAAGAATCTGAAGAATCTGAAGATACTACATGGAGCGCGGAGGAGGTGGAGCAACAACAGAGGGATCAGGAAATGCATTGATCAGAGTCATGAACAGCTACCGTGATGTTATAATTATATAATCCCTAAAACATGTTAGTATGTTCTCAAGGCAAAACAGGAACCTTTGGCCAAGATCCTATCTTATGTTTTGAAGAAGGGCCACCATGGTGCTGCACTGTGCTCACTCACTGCTCAGTTTCTCCAGGGGCATTAAGGGGATGGTTAAATGTACAGAAAGAGAAATTGGTATTCAAATGAGATGAGTTTGTTTTTACTATCGTTTTTAGTGTTTTGGTCCTTTTCTAGGCCAATCTCGGGTAATTTGCTCATCACCTTTCCTGACATCCCATTATCATTGCAGAGTAAAGCTTGTGTAATAATCTTTATAAGGTTATTGAAAAAAATAGTTTGAAAAAACTATTGAAATAAAGTTTGAAGATTGAACAATATGCATAGTTTTTGTCTGATTTGAGGCATCTGTTTGAGTGTTTTGTGTCAGTTTGATTGCATTTTGTGAAATGTTGACATATTGGGGACAGTGGGTGGCGTGGCATGCTCATGAAGCCACTACAATAAAGGTCTAAATTCATTCAGATCATGTCCACTGCCTGAGTCATCCGGATAAGCTCTGTCGCCTCCAAAGTGTTCTCCTGTAGATGGAGAAAGGGAAGGAGAGAGAGAGTGTGTGATAGCGAGTGTGTGAGAGAGGGAGGATTAAGCCGGATGCCATTTCTGATGTAATGCTCTCAATTTGGCATGGGATTATACTTTTTATATGTTTTTATATCTTGGCAATATAATATGTAAAGAACATTGAAGTAGTTTCTTAAATAAATTTGAGTAGTGCATACTGAAGCAATCTTTCTATTCTTCTGTTCAAACTGTTCTTCTGTTCTGTTGTTTGTTTGTTTTTTTTAATTATTATTATCCTTTATTTACCCCTGTAGGGAAATTATCCTCTGCATTTCACCCACCCTTCCCATCTCCGTGATCTTATTGCTAGACTTGGTCAGGACCTCAGCTGGAGGAATTTTTTTTTTTACCTATGGAGCATGTTTTTGTGTTGATGGGGGAAACTGGAGTGCCTGGAGGAAACCCACCCAGACATTGGGAAAAACATGAAGAAAAAACAGAAAGGCCCGGGATCAAACCTGGAACCTTTTTGCTGTGAGGCGTGAGTGCTAGCCACTCAGCCACCATGCCACCATTAATATTATTAATAATCTAACTGACTTTTCATCAACAGGTATCATTTTCAGTGTATAATATTTCATTTTGAATATATCTTACATTTCTTGTGAGGCCAAATGATATGTAGTGATTTTGATATTATTTAGGAATGTGATTGCATCAAATTGGACAGTAATAAATTATAACTGGAAAACCTCAGATTTCCAGATCGATCATTAAAGGAATAGTAACTTTTTTACAATCTGGACCTTATTTCGGTGATAAAACAACGTCATTTACTCACCCATTGTACTTTAGTGTCATTTGGAGCATTTCCGGAGATTTTGTAGTTTAGCGATATCCATTTAACGTGAGCGCTCGGGGCAGACGGTTGTGGTCACCAAATAACACAAACTTTAGCACTTTTCAAATGACAAAAGTTCAATATGTTAGTCTACACTTTTGTTTGAGTCAAAAGTGGCCTGTAATCCGATACCGCACCACGCCGTACAGCATCGTGCTGTACCGCACCGCACCGTACTGCACCGCGCTGTACCGCATCCGCCGTAAACATCTTAAAGTGAACAGGCTAATAGAGCTAACATGGGCGCAGTTATATGAATCTAGAGAAAATATGCAAATGCAAATTACGCTGCTGAATTTTTAGCGGACAACTGTTTGTGACACAAATATATCACTTTTTGGACAAATGTTGTTTCGAGAAGAAAAACAAGCTTATCCCTTTAAAGGTCCCATGGCATGAAATTTTCACTTTCTGAGGTTTTTGAACGTTAACGTAAGCTCCCCTACCCTGTTTAGGACCCCCCCCCCATGGCTAAAAGTTGCAAAATGTGTAAATTGAGCAAATGCGATCCTTTTCTGCGTTTGAAAAAAAGATAGCCCAAACGGGCGATTCTGAACAAGGGAACTTTCTGTCGTCACACTCGCGGAAAGGTTTCCACCCCCCATCTGGATGTCCACCCCGTCTCTGGAAATCATGCCCAGAGAATTTGGACCGCGAACGAGCTACGAAATGCGAGATGCGTTTTTTTTTTTTGCCTGGAGAGACGTGAGAGCCTCTCCAGGTTTGGATGTCCTTTATTCGGATAAATAGCCTCCGAACCTCTGAAACAGTAGTGGTTTCATTTTATTTTCTGTGGAAATGTGTTTTTTTAATGGGACGCGTTTCATATCTTCCTCCGTGCTTAAAACGCGGAAGTGGGGCCAGCGCACCAGCGCACCGCTAATCCAGGAAACAACCCACCCGCTGCACTGGCCTGTCTCTGTTCTCCTCATTTGCATTCAAGCAACAACGCCCAGAATAAAGCCTTTCAACCCAAAACACGCTCCAGGTAAAATCCTCCAGCTTAGGTCATATCATATCATAATTTTATTTTGGTTTATGTATTTTAGAATTACATTTTTACATTCAGCACTCATTATTATTTTTAAACCAAAAAAGGAATAGGCTGAAGCGGTGCTTATGTGACGCCTATCCTATTTACACAAACAAAACTAATACAGCTTTACATTAGAGTTTCACATATGAAACATAAAGAAAGTACAATACAGTTTTCATAAATGGTTTTGATAATCATTAATCTTTTTTTGTTTGAGACATTTTTTTTTAATGTGATCAAGGAAGAACAAAATTTACATTCATCATTAAGTTCATTCCATAACTTGACACCAATAACAGAGACACATCTGGATTTTACATTTGTTCTTACTTTGACCTGTTCAAAGTGATCTAAACCTCGTAAATTATAACGACCAACTCTTAATTTAAAGAAATCACTAATACTTTTTGGAATCAGATTATTCTTAACTCTATAAAGAATCTCTAATACTTTACTATCAACAATATCTCTTAACTTTAATGTTTTATTAAGTATAAACAAATCATTAGTTGGTTCATAATATCCGACCTTATTGACTATTCTCATTGCTCTTTTTTGTAATTTGAACAAAGATTCAATCAGATTTTTCCTGGATTTCCCCACAGCTCTGCACAGTAAAAGAAATAGGGCAGAACCAAGGAACTATAAATCAAAAACATCCCCTTTTTATTCAATACAGTTCTTATTTTGCACAGTTTGCCAATAGTTTTTGAAACTTTACTTTTTATATACTCAATGTGTGATTTCCAAGACAGCTCACTGTCTATGATCACACCTAAAAATTTTGCCTCATATACTTGTTCAATTTCTTTACCATTCAAATATAATTTTGCATCACCTATATTTCTGTTACCTGAAAATATCATAAATTTAGTTTTGTTTTCATTCAAGGATAGCTTGTTGTAATCAAACCACTCTTTTATCAAAGCAAATTCTTTTTCCACCAATTTCAATAACTCGTCAATATCTTTACCAGTACAAAAAATGTTTGTATCGTCTGCAAACATAATGAATTTCATTTGTGTTGTTACAGAAAAAATATCATTTACATAGAGGATGAATAATTTAGGTCCAAGGACCGAGCCTTGTGGAACTCCGCATTTAATCTTTTCAATTTCTGAATTTACATTATCTATTGATACATATTGTACTTTATTGTCTAAATAACCATTGATTTGTTTTACTTTGAAGGCCATAATATTCACATTTATTTAACAAAAGAGTGTGATCAATGGTATCAAATGCCTTACTTAAATCAACAAAAACACCCACAGAATTAAATTTTTGGTCAACTGCCGTTGCAATGTGCTCAGTAAATTCCATCACAGCTAGTAAAGTTGAGCAGTTGCTCCTAAATCCATACTGGTGGTCATTTAATAAATTGTGCTTATTAATAAATGCATCCAATCTTTTTTCAAAAAGTTTTTCTAATATTTTAGAAAACTGCGGTAGTAACGACACCGGTCTGTAATTTGACAGCAGTTGTTTATTGCCACTTTTGTAAATAGGAATCACCTTCGCTATTTTCATTTGAACTGGAACAATACCAGAAGTAAAAGATTTATTATAAATGTAAGTAAGAGGCTCAATTATAGAGTGAATAACTTCTTTGATTAGAGACATATCAATACCGTGGCAGTCTGTGGATGTCTTGTTTTTCAACTTGTGTACCACTTCTAAAATATCACTTTGACATACATCACTTAAAAACATTGTATCACTGTTATAGAAAGTGTTGGATTTGCTGTCCTTAAGATTTGGTATTTTATCAGCTAAGTGAGCACCTATATTAACAAAATAATGATTAAACTCTCATTGACAGTTTCTTGTTTATTTTCAATGTTTACATTTTTATTTTGAATGCGGGTTGGAAAATATTATTTTTCTTTATTATTTTGTATTACTTTATGTATTACCTTCCATGTACCCTTAATGTCATTTATATATTTTTGCAATAATTCATCATAATATTGTTTTTTTACATTTCTTAATTTTATTAATTTGTTTTTATAGTCTTTATACTTTTTTCCTTTTCCTTGGTGGGATTTATCATGAATTCCTTGTATAAGTTGTTTTTCTTTCTACAGGCATTTCCCAGGCCTTTTGTCATCCATGGTTTTGATTTCCTTCTTATTTTCTGAGTAAATTGTTTCAAAGGGAAATAATAATCATACATCTTCATGAAAATGCCGAAGAAATTATTGTAACATTAATTAATATTGCAGACATAGATTTTTTGCCAGTCATAGTGTAAAAGACTATTTTTCATAGCTTCATTAGCTGATAGTGTTTTTACTCTTCCAACTGTGTGTTTCATAATTTCCTTCTGTAATATTGTTTGTTCAAAATTTTTGGTCCTCATTATTACAAAAACAGGTACGACTGCCGTGATTCAGTTCTTCAGTAGCAAAGAGATCACTATTGACAGTAAATCTATTGCTGCTTGTCACACACTTCCTCAAAGACAGGCTAAAAGACCAAATATTATTATCACATTTGTGAGTCGGAAAGACAAAATAGAGTTGATGAAAGTTGCTAAAAAGCTTAAGGGCACAGGGGAACATTTAACAAAGTCGAATGCAGAGATTGCCCGGAAAGCAAGGATTTTGAAAAAGGAGATAAAAATACAGGACACATGGACAAGGAACTGCAAAATAATGATAAAGCTCAAGGGACCACCAGGACAGGAAAAAGTCATGACCATTAGAAAAGTGGCGGAATTTAAATGAAAAATTTACAATGAATGTCTTTTTTTGTTATTGTTTTTCCGATTGTTTTTTCTTTAAAAAAATAAAATAAAAATTATTCTTTGTTCCTGACCTATGGCCAACATTTACTTTAATCATGGAAAACCAAAACGGACATTTAAAGACTTTTGATAATGAAGATTACAAAGAATATGAGTTAGGAAATGACATTGACCCAGAGATAAATTTTTACAGCAACACTCGGTTGGACTGTGAATATTACTCTGAAGAGGATTTTAAGGTGGAAATGAAAGGATTCTCCCTCATACATTTCAATAGTCGGAGTCTACAGTAATTTTTCCAAAATCCAAGACTATTTGAATACTTTTAAGGAAAAATTTTGTGCTGTTGCCATTACAGAGACTTGGATGACCGAGGGGAAACAGCTATTAGAAAAAATGGATGGTTATGAAATGTTCTTTCAGAACAGACTCAACAAAAGGGGAGGTGGGGTAGCCTTGTTTGTTAGAGACGGTTTTGAATGTAAAGTTATTGATAATATGACCTTCTCCATTGAAAATTTAATGGAATGTCTAACAATTGAAATTCAGAGTAAAAACTCCAAAAACATAGTGATAAGTTGTATTTATCGAACACCTGGGAGCTGTCTTGATCTGTTCAATAAGACAGTCTCTAATTTGTTTGAGAGGAGTAGCAATAAGTTGACTGTGATTTGTGGTGACTTCAACATTGATTTGTTAAAAATTAATGAGCAAGTACAAACTACAGAATTTGTTAATATTCAGTCTTTCATTCTACCCTTTAATATCAAAGCCAAGCAGAATAACATCAGATAGTGCTACATTGATTGATAATATATTTGTAAACCAAGCTGGTATAAAAACAAAGAGTGGACTTCTACTGACAGATATTACAGATCACTTACTGAAAAACTGTCGCTGTGTCCTTAGGCAAGACACTTTACCCACATTTGCCTAGTATGAAAGTGGAGTGTGCGTGAGTGTTGGAGGTGGTCGGAGGGGCCGATGGCGCAGATTGGCAGCCTCGCTTCCGTCAGTCTGCCCCAGGGCAGCTGTGGCTACAGAAAGTAGCTTACCACCTCTGAGTGTGGAGTGAATGAACAATGAACTGTAAAGCGCTTTGGGTGTCATGAAAGGTGCTATATAAATCAGACCCTCCAGGAATTCGCGATGTTGCGATTTGCAACTTCAACACAACTTTAGCCCATCCCCGTGAATTCAGGGCGGTGTTGCAATTTTGACCAATCACCGCAATTTTTCCGCAATTTTTACTAATTTTGATCAATCATCGGCGACGTATTGAACGCCGACCAACTTCCTTCTGTGTAGGAGACATAACTGAGATGAGGTGCACGGTGCGTTTGTGTGTGTGTGTGCAGCAGAGGCGGTGATTCACGTGAGTGTGGGTGTGTGCACGTACGGAAGTGTGTGTGTGTAAAAGCGCGCGCTCACCTGTCACACAGAGGAGAGAGTCAGGGTTGGGGTGTAGCCGTTATTTTTTGTTGACCGCAAACCATTCATTCATCTTTCACGTTAATCTGTTCATCCTGCTGGTTTTCATGAGTTCCATTTCATCCTGCTGCGCTGTCATAGCTGTGTGCGCTCTTTTTGTAATAAATGCACAAAACGCATATCTGGATCTCAGCGTATCTGTCACCATAGCCTCCTCTTTGCGCGTCACAAATCTGCGAGCCATAGGACCCAACCTCATATTCTCGGCGGCTAAAAGGTTTGAGTTTGGAAGCCGCAACATTCTGCTTTACTTCCGTGTGACAAAACAAAACTGCGGCCGTGTCCCAGTTCCCAGAGCGCACAGCTTGGAGCGCGGCCTAAAGGGGGCTCAGACTGCAGTCAAGGCGGTGCACAGCCCCGACTGCAGTCCGCGGACCGCTTAACGACTGCGGTGTTCGGACCGCGTGTTAACTGCGCATGGGACAAAAAAGAAGTGGGACAGCAGTCGTCGCGCCGGTGTACAGTGAACCCTCGTTTATCGCGGGGGTTAGGTTCCAGAAATAGCCCGCAATAAGTGAAATCCGCGAAGTAGGACAATTTTATATTTTACAATTATTCTACATGTTTTAAGGCTGAAAACGCTTCACCAGACACATTATACACCTTTCTGAGACTGATATTAACATTTTCTCTTGTTTAAACACTCAAACTTTTGTAGATTTTCATTAAAATATATTAATAGTGGGGGGGAGGGGGGGGGGCACGCGGACACGCGGACACGTGCGCGCGGACACGTGTGTTTGTTTTGGTACCACATATCCATGCCATGTGCGAAAGTCGAGTGGAAAGCGACCTGGATATCATTTTGGGCAAGACTCAAGCCAATGCTAACAGTGCCGAACCGCTAACAGACGCCTGTGAGCACCACAAGACCAGGTAAGACTAACCTGCGCTCACAAGAGTTGGTTGCATTTCACCCCGGCTCCAAAATCAGACCGCTATCAATGCGTCGCCAATACTCCACAGCTCTCTAGGACGGGGTCGGGTTCATCCTCTCGTCCTCTCACGGGGAAGAGCCACTGTCTCCTCTGTGCGCACGAGTGTCCTCCCCCCGCTGCGGCTCCCTCGGCTCGAATGCGGCTCTCCCCGCTGCGGCTCCCCCGGACGCCGCGCGGCGTCCATGTTGATTCTTGGCTCTTCCATGGTCCGGCTCGCACTCTCTTCCATGGCTCGTGCAAGTAAACAAAGGCCACACCTCCTGTCACCCAGGCGCTCTCGTGAAGGACATCTGAGACTCTGTCCCTACCACCCTGCGTGACCATCCCTGGTCTAGACCTGGTTTAGTCCTGGTTTAGACCTGGTTTAGTCCTGGTTTAGACCTGCTTTAGACCTGGTTTAGTCCTGGTCTAGTCTCTTAGCTAATCAGGGCGCAGGACAGAATGTTACACTGTAAAAAAAAAGTTACACTATAAAAAAAATTGAAAAAAAAAAAAAAAAAAAATTGGAAAAAAAAATCCGCGAAACAGCGAGTCCGCGAAGAGTGAACCGCGATACAGCGAGGGTTCACTGTACTGTCGAAATGTGTGACGCACATGCCCTTCGGGCCACGCTCCGAGCCGCGCGCTCTGGGAACTGGGACATGGCTTCTAATGGCAAAGAAACATGTCTGCGGCCAGAGACCTGCCCACAAAAATAACAGCAAAAGACCGGGCGAAACAGTTCCCCTCCTAGTAGTAATTTATTTTCGATATTGGTAAGGTTGTTTTAGGACCATATCTGTGATCTCTGTGTCTTTGTATTATTCTTTGTCAGTAATAACTCAGTATTCAAAATATTACTCAATTTTAATTACAAAAAGCGAAAATCGCAACTATTTATCGCAACTTTCACTTCCTCCCGCAACAAAATCGCAACAAAAACCTTAAAAGCACCGCAACTTTCATCGCAACTTTTTGGAAAAACTCCCGCAAATTCAGGCATTTTAGCCCGCAACAATCACAAAAAATGCCCGCGAAATCCTGGGGGGTCTGATAAATGCAATGAATTATTATTATTATTATTATTATTAAAACAGGAAGTGCAATAGCCACCATCCACCTATGCGCCACAAATCCTACACACTGGACCTTTAAGGAAAAAAGCCAATGGTACTATACTAACTAAAAAATAAAAAATGTGTTCTTCAGTCCACACCAGCCCAACCGTTAAAACTCAACATACCCAGTTGCCAAGAAAACATTGGATGTTTAATTGAGACATGTAATTCCCAGGGGATCAAGAGGTCCATCCAAAAAGTGCACTGAGCAGGATTACAGTGGTTCTACAAGATTACAGACTTTCTAAAAGAATTCCACTGATTGGCCAAACATTTTTGCTTTATGTAAAACAGCAGAAAGAAAAACTCAAAATGACAGGCTCATCATTTATGAATAACAGCTGTGGTATATTTTTGTGGTCATATTTTTTACTGCGTTGTCATAGCAAAGACATAAACTCTCCATGTTATTTCAAAATTTAATTGTGGGTGCATACCTCAACCCTGAACAGATTGATGTAAGAAAAAATGGGTGCAACAGCACTCCCTAGGTAATTTGTATGGAACTATAACATTTTATTTGTCATAGACAACATTTGGTTCATATATTTGTGACATGGTCTCAATCAAAAAATCAATGATGCCCACACCCAATTTCACATTGTGTTGCCATGGCAACAAGCCAAACATCTGTCCTCGCCAAACAGACGTCCTTACACAAACTTTGGCGTAGCCAAACCAATTTTAGTAGCCAGATGCATCATGGCAATGGGAACAAAAAATGTTATTGTGACCACGCCCCTTTACAACCCGGACGTCCACCATCTTGGATTTTTGTTTTAAATAAACATGCACAAAAAATGTGAAAAATGACAGGGGTTAGGTTAGGAGTTGGGGTTAGGGTTGGGACTATGGTTAGGATTACGACTAGGGTTAGGTTTAAGCTTAGGGTTATTAGGGTTAGTGTGGAGTGCGGCATTTGCGTGGTGTTTGCAGGGTGTGGCCTAGGCTCACCCGAGGACCGATCATTGCGGCTTGCGGCTATATTTATTATTATAATTAAGTCAGATTGAGTTGTGTTAAACTGCATTTATGAATTAGCTCTTATCTTTGCTTTTATCTTGGTACTTTTAAATGGCAAACAAACATTTATGCAGATACCAGTGAACTGAAACTGTAGATAGCCCTGATGATGGTCCTAGGAAACTAATTGATCATCCGGCAAGTAATTCAACTGTATGCAACTAATGCATTGTATAAATATCATTATTAAGCTCTAACATTTACACCAAGGTCAGCACAACCTTTTTGGTCAGTTCACATGGTTCATGTGTACTGTCATCAAAGGTGCTTACTGCACATGTAACCTGACACAGACTGTACTGTACTGCAGACATCGACAGACAAGACAATTATATAAAACTATGATACAAAACAAATACATCCAAATAATGCAAATATATTGTCATAAATCTGGACAATGGGAAATCAATGTGTTATTAAACCCCATTGAAAGTGGATGGAGACACTAACAGCAGACATAGAGTTGGATAGGGCAGAGTTATAAATGGGAGACAAATGATTTTCCTTGAACAGAAATGGAGGTCTCAGACATAATTTGTCTCCCATTTCTAACTTTATCCTCAAACCTAAATCAAAACAAACAGAGAAAATAATAGGGCTACCCAGGTCAGGTCCAGAAGTGTGAAAATGGTAAATGGTCACATCTTTATATAGCGCTTTTCCACCTTCAAGGCACCCAAAGTGCTTTACAACAAGGAACCAATCACCCATTCACACATGCATTCACACACCAGTGTACGCAGACACCGGGGGCGAGGTGGGTTAAGTGTCTTGCCCAAGGACACAACGGCAGCATTCATCTGTGGGAGCTGGAATCGTACCAACCAACCTGTGGGTCAGTGGATCTGACCGCTCAACCACTGATGTTTCTTATGTAAAGAGCGGGATTTGAACCGCCAACCTTTGGATCAGTGGACAAACGCTCTACCAACTGAGCTACTGCCGCTATAAAACTCCCATTATGGCCCTGAATGACTATGCTAACAAGACCCAACACCCCACTCCCACTGCATATTTAATAGGCCTACCTAACTAACAGAAACTGCAAATAAATAGGTGTGGCAGTCTCAATTTCATTGTAGTTAGCTCCTCCCTTCAGGCAGATATGGGCCCTGTCTACACGGCAACGTTGTGAATCCGATAAAGTTTTTTATCGTTTCGGTCTCACATCCACATGGCACCAGCTTTCTGGGTACCCCAAAATGATATTTTTTGGGAACAGGTTCCAGAGTGGAGTCGTCTGGACGAGTAGAATGGATTTGTTTACGCCTACGTCAGAGTCACATGGCCAGAACAAATAGCAGCCTCGCGCGCAACATTCATTCATAACAAGACAGCGACCATGGTGGACACCAGAGTAGCAGTAGTAGCAGTGCTGCAGTCACTACTAAGTCTACTTGCGTTGTTGAAAGAAAATGTTCTGCAGTTATACCAACTAGGCGAGCAGCAGAGACGCTTACAGCACAACATGCGCCAGATTCTTTTAAACCCGCCACGGCGTGTTACTAGACGTGCCAAAAGAAGGAGATTTTGGGTGAGACCTGAAAGAGCAAGGAGCTGGTGGGACAACTTTGTGAATGGCGTTGTCGTGAACGCAGAATGGCGAGAGAACTTTCGGATGTCCAGAGTGGTCCGGTGGGACGGGCTTACAGCGCACATGGAGGTGTGGTATGTGTATTGCATCGTTTTCAGCAAGCGTTCTATTGCCATGTGTACGTGATATTTTACTGATCCGTTCCCAGTGTGGACGTGATATTTTTTTTACCCGGTAAGAAAAAATCCTGCGTTGTGTTGCCGCGTGGATGTAGTCATAGGCAGTGTCCACCAGCGTCTGACCCGAACTAAAGAAGCAGCTTGGATGAGCGGTGAAACTATTCGACCAAATAAACTTTTGTCCAGTTGACAAATTGAATTTCTCCTTTTTCCATACTTAGTAAAGCTGATTACCTGGGTCGTTGTGACCCGACAGAACAAGAACCAGCCTCATACTCTAATCTGAGGATGCACTGGTGAGCCTGAGCAATGCTATGGGGCATATAAATTTAATGTCAAAATATCTATGATTTAGAGGAGATCTTTGAGAGCAACCTCTAGTGTAAGATGTTGTGTGTACAATATCTACAATGACCAGTTTTTCTTACAGTTTAATTTGAAAAGATGTAAAGTTTTGCTCAAATAGATCAGGTAGAGGCATTTAATACAACTGGAGGTTTTTTTCTATTAGGTGTAGCTTTTTGTCTGCTGTCAGAAGATGCTACAATATAATAGCATGCTTCTGTCTTCTGAAAAAACTCCACATAAAGATTGTTTTCGATAATTGAACACAACAAAGGATCACCACAAAAACCTTTTAGTCATTGTAAAAGAAAGACTGCTGCATTTAGTGATTGGAGTGGCTGTGTTATCCACATTGATATAGCATCAATTATTTATATATTCCAAGAGCTCTAATATTTGAATTTTGACAGAGTAACATCAGACAAATGCCCTTTAAAACTGTCCTTTTTAATGCCCTACTAAAAATTTTACTTCTACCCTCAGCTTGTCCATTGCCTGGAATGTTCCACAGTATGGTATTAAAACTATTTCTTTAATGTTATGTAACATGAAAAAATTTCTGTCAGAAATCCATGAATAAGGCAAAGTAATAAAGTGATGGGATTGTGCCAGTTCTAAAGTTTGATCAATAAAAACTGATCTATAGGAAGGGCATCATATTTTTTGCCAAATTTCAAACCTGTGCTATTCATCTTTAAATGATCTTAAATGAGATTACAAGGGTTTGGGGCATTCACTTGATGATATTACACAACAAAATGCTGTCTTTGCCCATTCCCATACATTGTTGATGCCTCTGTTATTGTAGGATAGGACCATTGTCCCGATAATGCTCTGTAAATGCTTCTGTTTCACTAAATTTTTCTTACACAATCTCACCCCTTTTATCGTTATGTTTTGTTCTGCACATCTTGGAACCTTGTCTGAGTTGTTTTGTATTTTGTGTGTGTCTTCCTCATTAAAGCCTCCATTTAAACCACTGCAAATATTTTTAATCAGGCTATTTATATGAAATGTATGTCAAATTACTTACTATTATAAATTAGATTATATTCTTATCATTGAGATATGGGGTATGTTGAAAGATACGCGAATCACCATTTAAGAAAATAAAATTAGAGAAAAATAAGAAAAATAAGAGCAGGGTGCATGTACTGGTGGCAGTGAAAATGAGAGTTGATTGGCGCAATGACGTCTTGAATACAGGAATTTAAAGGGACAGTGTGTAAGATTTTACCCGTTAATTACTGAAATTGAAGATACCCATTCAAAAATACATTGTTTTCCAAGCCTTTTCACTTCCATCATGAAATCAAAGTATTCTTTTGGACTTAGATATAGTCACATAAAAGGGGGATCTTCCCCATGCAGAGGCAGCCATTTTGAATACGAGAACCGCAGAAGGACATTTGGGCTCCGCCTTCGGCAAGGCTTGTGGTTTTGGGTAAACAACACAAGCATGCTGCCGGATCAGACGTCGTAATGGATCTAACACGTGTTTTGGACTAAATTGTTTTACTGGATTTTATTCGCTGGATCCTTACGGACAAATTGAGAGCAAGTTTATGGTGAAATACAGAGTTTGACCTGTGCAAAGCATTCTAAGGTAAGCTAACCTCGTTTTGTGCTTTTCCGTATAAAAGCCCCATGTGCTCGGGGAGTGTTTGTTTTGCAGGGAAATGAATTGCATAGTCAAAAAGAGGAGACTGTAAGGTTTCATTTGATTTGTAGAGTGTCATGGTACATGATCGGGAATGTGTGTTTTCATCAGAAAAAAAAAAAAAAACGGGACTGCGGTTTATTTATACAGTAGCGGCGCGCAGCTCGTGCACGGGTCCCTCGAGATCTGCCGTAGCTAAAACAGAAAGTGCAATAGCACCATCCACCTATGCGCCACGAATCCTACACACTGGGACTTTAAATATTCCTCAAACATGCACGAATCACTCCATATACAACTTCAAGAGGGTAAATGAGAGGGGGAAACAAGTATGTGAATAAATCATGTTTATTAAATCCTGTCCATCACAAACAGTCCATGTTTTTAGAATCATTCAGGATTCATCTTTGTCCCATTTGCAATATGAGCTGTGCAGAAGGTCTGTCATCACCGTAATGGGAAAATGTGGACAAAACATTCAAGTCTCATTGAAGTGGATCTATATTTGCTCATGTGAAAAGGAAAACTATGTCGGATAAAGTTTTTTCATCAGAAGTATGCTTTGACTATCCAACTGTGTGGAGGACTCTGTGCACAGACTTTATACTTCATTGCTCTATATATACATCATCTATTTTTGGTACGCCTGTTAGAACTGTGCTGTTGTAGATGACAGAGCATGTACAAAGTCACCAAGCCTGATTTATCAAACATGAATTCTGATTTGATTTCTTTAGTATTATTTGATCCTATCACATTAACAAGTTTTAAAGTATGATGCGTTTGTTACAGGAAATATCCCAATTAACACTAATATCGAAACATTATGCCAATAGTAATTATTAGACTTTTTTTTTACAGGAAACAAATAATTAAAAAAAGAGATGCAATAAATAAATAGCAGAATGAAGGGCATAGATACTAGAAAACAGGTCTTCATAATGCAAAGATCTATTCTCATTTATGATAATTTAAGTAAATATAGAATTATTATCATTCTTCTTTCTTTCTATCTTCTTTTTTTCTTTTGAAGGTACAATAGTTTTCACTTGGACACATCCTATCCAGAGGTCATTTTCAATTTGATGGTACTCGTCTGAGATACTAGGAGTTTTCCACTGAAAGTCAATATATAAATCAATACAGTATGGTAATTATTGTGTCCTATATTATTAAAATCATTATTTTTAACTGAACATTTATTTAACAAAAAATAATTACAGTTTAATTATAGTTAATTGAGATTGAGACTATTTGACTTACAGATGGCTCTATTGTATTCTATAAGTATGGAAACTGGAGCGTCCCTATGCAAACACAGGGAGAACATGCATTCTACAGTTTTGGAATTGAACCCAGCACCTTCTTGCTGCATCACAGTGCCTTTCAAACTGGCCATGTCCTACAATTATTACTTGTCTGTGGGAGCTGAAACAGTAAAGGATGAACTGTGGATAGCTGACCTCTTCACTGCAGCTCTGGGGCTCCGTCTTCAAGCCCAGTCCAGAGACACAGGTGGTCAGAGAGACTGGGTCTGGCCAGTGGGTTGCGGCTGTAAAAAGGCAGTCTTTATTTGCCAGTGTCATCTTGATTAAAAAAAATATATATATATATACACTATACCTACACATGCAAAAGAGTTCAAATGATAGCTATAGATAAACCTTTACTCTTACGCCACTTCAGATTATTAGTTTTGTGGATTTGTTGTGTCATAATTTCTTGCATTGCATTTTTGACTTGAATGAAGAAGTTGAAACTCAAAAGAAATAGAAGTAAAAACTAAATGTCTGTTGGGCGCAGACATTGCAGTCCACTCCCCAGAACACAAATAACCCATGTCCCAGATCATAAGATAAGATAAGATAAGATAAGACTTTATTGATCTCACACAGGAGAAATTTACTCGCCAGTAGCTCCAGGACAGTTGGACAGGAGGGAAAAAGTGCATGCAGGCAGGGAGGGGATAAAGTAAGTAATAAATAGTGCAAATAGTAATACGTAATAATAATAATAATGGAAAATAGTAATAATGATAATAGTAACAACAAGCATCAACATGAAAAGGAGGATATTGCACGTCTGGCCTATATGTTAGAATTATACAGTCTGATGGCGGTGGGGATGAAGGATCTGCGGTAGCGCTCCTTCTTGCACTGGGGGTGCCTCAGTCGGCTGCTGAAGGAGCTGCTCAGCTCCTTTACAGTCCGGTGCAGAGGGTGAGAGGTGTCGTCCTTAATGGACATGAATTTGGCCAGTACCCTCCTCTCAGCCACCTCCTCTACACGGTCCAGAGGACAGCCCAGGACAGAGCTGGCCCTTCTGACCAGCTTATTCAGTCTATTTCTGTCCCGTTCTGTGCTGCTCGGGGCCCAGCAGACGCTCCAAACTGAGTCTTCACGGCTCTCTAAGTGGCTTCACATGGCCCAGTTCTCCTCCAGAAGCAAGTAGCTTCAAAACATCTGCTCTAGCACACAGGTTTAATAGGATTTAGTCAATTACATTTGGTTTATATAGCACTGATCGCACGTACTCACAGATTGCAACAGGGAGATCTCTCTCTTATATAGACAGAGGTAAATGGTCACATCTTTATATAGCGCTTTTCCACCTTCAAGGCACCCAAAGCGCTTTACAACACACACATTCACACACCAGTGTACGCAGACACTGGGGGCGAGGACCTGTGGGTCACTGATGTTTCTTATGTCAAGAGCGGGATTTGAACCGCCAACCTTTGGATCAGTGGACAAACGCTCTACCAACTGAGCTACTGCCGCCCCCATACATGGCATTTAGCTTGCACAGCTCTTGAGGTGAACAGCCACTAAAATAAACCCCATAGTTCTTAGAAACTCATAGACTGACATACAGAAACCAACTGGACAGGGCTTACGTAGACAGTTTTGGCATGCTTGCACAACACTGGAAGACAAGGTCGCTCACTGAGCACACTGGAAACAAATTACTGTTATCATAAAATCATAAAATAAAAAGTAATAACTCACAGGTTACAGACTCCTTGTAAATTTGTCTTTTTATTCTATTTTTGTTGCTGTTGCTTGCATATCTTTTTAGCACTTGCATCTTGGAAAATTAAACTATAACACAACATACTCACAATCACCTGCATCTTTTCATACTGTATGATATAAATATGAATAATCATCTGTTTATTGTGCTCCTTCAGTATTACACGCTATTGTCCTTTCAATTAAAAAGGCTCACACTATTTTTGGCATTGCTATTGGTAAACATTTCCTAACTGCTGTCTGAAATCTTTGAAACTAGTTCACAATTATTCAACTGGGTAAAGAAATGCTGGTTTGATCCAAACACTCATTTTCTATTTGACTCCATCAGTGCACAGCTAATCCCACAGAGAATATAAGAGTGTGACTTTCTACCATAAAGGAAAACCTCACTCGGGCACCGCATTGGAGTGGTGTTTTACAGATATGCTGCAGAAAACAGAACGTAAACAAAACATATTATTCGTTTTGAGGTTTTGGTATCTCTGGAGGCAGAATGAACAGGTGGTTCAATCCAGTTTAATCAAGTTGCTACAATATCCTTGAGCAATGCACCGGATTCTATTTTAATTAGTTTGAAATAAGAAATTAACCAGAAGGAAATTAGGTGCATTCAAAATATGTGTGTGGGGACTGACTGGATGCTATTATGTGCCTTTGTTGTACAATATAATTGGTGTTGGGAAGAATCCAACGCACCCTATCACGCACCCTATCACGACATTTTCCGCCAGGGTAGATTTTCCGCCATTTAGAATTTTATGAAAAACACTCAAAATGCTTCTCCTCCCTAAATTTTTGGCCAATTTTGCTAAAAATTTGGTACATAGCATCTTTGGACTGAACCTCATCAGAAATATCCCTTACTTTTTTGATATCTCTTATCGTTTTGTCGTGACAGCCAATCAAACGCGTCCTAAAAGTCGCCAAACAGGAAGTGCGCTCTTATCTCCGGAACCCTTCATAGGATTATTTTCAAACTTTTCACAGATAAGTTTGAAATAGCTACTACGTCCCTTATATTTGAATTATATTATTTTTATTTAAAGGGATGTTATGCAACATTCAGTGCATAATCTGTTTCCTTCCTGTCACCATGGAGATTTTATATCTTTGCATGGATCATACAATAAAATAAATCAATAAAACCAACCAGTCAACGAATCAATCATTAAACTTGTTTATCTTTCATTTATTTAATTACAGTTCTGTTTATGGAAAATATATACCTTAAAAAGAAACTCCTGACCTCTTTATACAAAGCAATAACATCTCCATGGTGACAAGTACGTGAAATATGACATAGGCACAGATTTATTTATTTTTTCATTTGTACCAAGATGACTACACAACTACAGAATTCTCCATGCATTTACTTCAGCCCGAGTTGACAGTACTTCATCATGCAATTTTGGTTTTGATTGCGCAGTATATTGAAGAAAACACAGCTCTTTTTCATTTCTCATTATACATAAGTTAATACATAACAAACAGTGCAACAAAAATATAGCTGTTTATAATTATACATCGTGTTTCTTCACACTATAATATAATGTAACTTGGTGTAAACGTATTCTAAGTATTCGGAGTACAGTACTCTGATTGGCCCATGCAACAGAATACGTTACAAAATACATTTTAATTGGCGTATTCAACATTCTGCAACTAAATACATTTTCAAAGTATTCTTCCCATTACTGAATATAATATATTGCAAAGCCTTGTCACTTGCTCAATTTTTATTATGTTCCCAAAGGACACATTATGTCGCCACTTAGCCTTATTCTGCGGTTTAATACATGCTGTTCATATTTACAGCATTGGTGTGAAAGGGTGCTGCATATTATAAGTAGAGAAATAGTGAGGGTGAGGCAGCCTATATATATTTAAAGTTGGTCACAAGAGTATTTGTCCAATTATTGCATTAGCTCCTTGGCTCTGGCTCACACAGCTGTCTGGAGGAAGTGCATCTCTTTAATATTCTGCCACAGACAGTTCACACAGTGCTGGTAATTACAAGCTAAAACTAATAAATAACAACAAGAGCCTATATAAAGGTCTGCCCTGTTGTTAAAGAGCCACTAAACACCAAAACCACTTTAACTGATTAACTGTGTAAATGGGAAATGGGTATAAAATAGAAGTGTATACCTGGCCTTATTTTGGCATTTATTTTGGGATATTTGTTAAAAATGTGACTTTTGGGTCAAAAGCCGTGTCTGTACGGGCCTCTTTAGGATCAAGTATGGTCACTACATTTGAATTTCTGGGTTCAGATGGAGGTTATTACACGGTCAGCTCACGTTCTATGGGCGGTACATGAGGAGCCCCTCTAAGCCCCGTCTATACCTCACTGCACTCCGTGGTGAAACTTGCATCACTGTAACTCCATTGGCAGTATGCTGTTGCTCGCTTTCACTGACCAGCGCTGTCACCTGGCTGTCATTCATAGGTCAAGCCCCATCCAACACCATCACCCCACCCACACTCCCCAACCCGCCCAGTACCGCCCACTTTGTTGGGTTTCTCACATTTTGACTGTGGGTGGAGTTAAAGGAGAATTAATGTTTTTTACAATCTGAGCCTTATTTCGGAAATAAAACAAGTTGTTTTACTCACCCATAGCACTTTGGTGTCATATGGAGCACTTCCAGAGATGTTTTAGATTATCGATTAGCGATTAGCGTTCTCGGGGCATAGAGCATGTAATATATTCCCCGAGCGGTCTCCAAATAACACAAACTGTAGCACTTTTCAAATCATAGAAGCTCAATGTCTTAGTCTATGCCTTCGTTTGGCTCAGAAGAGTTAGTTATGCAGGCACCGCGCCGTTTTTCAGCCCCCCCCCTCCACGTTGGGTCCCGAGAGCTGAGAGCGAAATAAACTGTGACTCCGCACATGCGCACTGGCGTCCTCATCTACTCGAAACTATGGATAAATCTCGGATTACAGGCCACTTTTGACTCAAACGAAGGCGTAGACTAAGACATTGAGCTTCTATGATTTGAAAAGTGCTAAAGTTTGTGTTATTTGGAGACCACTCAGGGCATGTATTACATGCTCTATGCTCTATCGTTCATTTTTCCCAGTCTTTCTGAAATATATAATAATAATAATAATAATAATAATAATAATAATAATAATAATAATAATAATAATAATAATAATAATAATAATAATAATAATAAATGTTTGAATCTTCAAAGTGGGTGTGACTGTGGAGCTCCATTGAAACTAAAACTACATTTCTCTCACCTCACATTAACAGTTTAGTGAGTGCTGTCCCCAGATGTTATGTGGAAAACTCTGAGAGTTCTAAATTTGAATTTCCCAGACATTTTAATCATTGTGTACTGTGCAGTGTCTTGTGTTTAGTTCATATCTTTACAGTGTGTGTACCCCCTTATGTTTTGTTTTACAGTGGTGTGGACAGCAAGAAATATGAGAAGTGTCTTGGTCAAAAATCCTTGTAATCCATCACTTCTTACTTTAGTGCTGTACAGGTCTGAAATGGGACTGTTCTGAACACACATTTATAACCAACTTAAAAGTGATGGAGAGGTATTGTATTATTTAAAAAGGTCCAAAGATGAACACTGAAACCACTCAAAAAAACAAAAACAAACATTATATATATATATATATATATATATATATATATATATATATATATATATATATATATACAGTATATATATATATATATATATGTATGTGTGTGTATATATATATATATATATATATATATATATATATATATATATATATATATATATATATAAAATTATTATTATTATTTTTCCTTACAAAAATATGTATATACACTGTTTGGACTCACCCGCTCTTTCAATATTTTGTTTCTTTTTTCTTATCAGTTTCTATATTTTACACAGAAGATACAGATACAGAAGACATCAAATATATGATACAAGATATAAGGAATTAAAAAGTAATGAAAAAAGTAAAATAACCTTCAATATTTTTCGAGCGAAAGGTGCATAATTTGAGGATTTGGTTATAAAATATATAAATTTATAGTTTATTAATTTATAATATATTAGTAAAGTTATTTTTGACTATACAATCAACTTATAATCAACCATAACACACAATAAATCACTTTATGCTCAAAAAAATCCACTCTTTTAAATTATGTTGTTGACAGCAATGTGGAAACTCCATTCTACTTTAAAGTTCAGTGATATGACAAAATCAAGAAATACATTTTCCCCTCTTGGTGGCTTTCAGTATGAACTTAAAGGTGCACTGGGGAACTTTTTGGTTGGCTGTCCATCACCTGCTTGTTTCTATTGATATGTTGTTGCTCTACTTTGAATGTTCCACAGTATGACATTAAAAATTTCTACCCTACATTTATTAAATTACAGGTGGTTTTATAACTCAAGAATACCTAGAAAAACAGGCATTCTGACTGTGAGAGTGATTGCCTCTCGATAATAATTGGTAATACAATACTCTGAAACATTCCAGACAAAGCATTAACATCTCCATGGAGAAAAGCATTGGACTGATCCTCCACCAGAAAAGTTACACAATGCACCTTTAATAAACATAATCTATACTTTTAATCGTTGCCATTTAACACCAAAAAAGTGATATTTCTTCATCCAGTATCTGACTTCTGCTCTAGACGACATGTTGCAGACAGAGGACTGGCAGCAGACATCTTGATTAAATAGAGCCAAGCTGATAATGGACAATTGCTTTCTCTTAACTCATCTCCAGTTACAGCACACAGTTCATCCATGTTGTCAAATCTCTCAGCAGTTAAGGGGAGACACAACAGGCAAAACTCTTTCTTTGTTTTTTGGTCTGTTTTCCCAACATGTAAGCTTTCATGTGGAAACAATCAAATCGCACCATTAAAAAATATATATATATATTTCTTGTAATCAACTTGAATTATATGAGTTAATTGTACTTAACAAGATTTAGAAGAAACGTGCAGAGGGATTTGTTGATACAGTATTTAATTCCATTTCAAAACATTCAAAATTTTAGACAGAATATCAGTAAGATTTCTCAAATACTAAATAACATATCCAAAATAAAAAAACAAATGTAAATATTTTTGTATCCCGAGGGAAATTCAAGTTGCAACATTTATACTGCTTCTTTGTGTGTGTGTGTGTGTGTGTGTGTGTGTGTGTGTGTGTGTGTGTGTGTGAGGCAAGACTAAGATTAAGCAACTTTATTGATCTCACACTGGAGAAATTCTTCTCTGCATTTAACCCATCCTGTTATTAGGAGCAGTGGGCAGCACATTACTGCGCCCGGGGACCATCTCCATGATCTTCTTGCTTTGGCTTGGTCAGGACCTAAGCTGGAGGATTTTACCTGGTGCATGTTTTGGGTTGATGGGGGAAACCGGAGTGCCTGGAGGAAACCCACCCTAACCCACGGGGAGAACATGCAAACTCCACACAGAACACACACAGAAAGGCCTGGGGGACCCGGGGATCAAACCCAGAACCTTCTTGGTGTGAAGCAAGAGCGCTAGCCACTCAGCCACTGTAACCTGGCTCTACCCATGTTTCTGTTTTAAATTCCCCAAATATAGTACATTTTGGCAATTTTTACACATAAAATGCCTTATGTTTATGAAAACACAATATGATCAGAAACTAGTTATACATTTTTTCTGACTTTCATGTAAGTAAACTACAGGAGAAGTTTCAAAATTTCTCAAAATGTACGATTTTTTTTGCTTTTCACCTACAACATCTTGCCTTTTTTCCACCATATTTTTGAGCTGTAATTTGTCATATGCAGAATCAACACAAGGTCAACAATGCAATGAAAAGCTTAGGATCAGAAGAACCGCTGACTCGCTAAGATAGTCAGAAGTACTAATATGCAATAATAGTACATGGTAAAAAAAAAAGTGTTGCAAAAAGTGCAGGGGGAGAAGTAACCAATATAATAAAAATATGTAATAAAATGTAATAAAAATACAAAGGTAAATAAATAAGGTGTAAGTAGAGTATTGCACAGATTGCACATAAGATGGTGT
The DNA here is from genome assembly GCA_036785185.1 of Paratrypauchen microcephalus. Classification (NCBI taxonomy): domain Eukaryota; kingdom Metazoa; phylum Chordata; class Actinopteri; order Gobiiformes; family Gobiidae; genus Paratrypauchen; species Paratrypauchen microcephalus. The sequence goes on along the minus strand of JAVJIX010000120.1, from coordinate 964,495 downwards.
AGTATAAGGGTTGCATGTGGATTTCGTATTGCACATAATATAGTATAAGTATTGCATGTGGATACTGCACAGATTATTCTTTGGTCTTAGGTCTTACAGTCCCTCCTCTTTCTTGTTGCAGCGTTGGCGTTGGGACGTGGGGAGGTGGACGTCCAGTGTCCTCTAGGTCAGTTCCCCTGTGGAAACATGAGCCAGTGTCTGCCCCAGGCTTTACAATGCAACGGACACATGGACTGTCCCAACGGCGCAGACGAAAGACACTGTGGTGAGTCTCAGTACTGCAGCCTCCAACTACTACATTAAAATAAGGTTCTTAAAAACACTCTTTGATATAGAAATACCTAATATACACTATGAGCACAACAACAATACATAACTATCAGTGCAAGTAGATGAATTATAGCTGTTTAAATTGACAGTGACAGGCAAACACTTTATAACACTGTCACTTTATAACACTGTCACTGTCACTGTCAACAACTATAAATAATATCCTTAGTGTTACATTGTTGTTCTGATTCTGATATTTTGGCACATGCAGGTCCATCTTAAATGCATTTTCCTATAGTTTTACCTCCCGTTTGGACTAGTGATGATCTGCCAATATTCTTTTTTACTTTTCTCGTCTCAATAAACATGTTATAGCGATTCTAAATGTATCATAGTAACAGGGCTCTCAGGGGGGTTGCGAGTGAACAATTTTTCCCGTCATGTTCTGAGTGCCTTTAAACAAATAAAACATTCTATTATGTTTACATACGTGAAAAGTCCATGAGGAACTTTAAGAAATGTGTCAATTTAAACAGGAAATATCCGTTATTGGCTACAGCTGTAGGCCAAATATCAGATACCTATTGATTACAAAAATTCATCTACATAGAATACCAAGACTAAGCCAGGACTAAACCAAGACTAAACCAGGACTAAACCAAGACTAAACCAGGACTAAACAAAGACTAAACCAGGACTAAACCAAACCAAGACTAAACCAGGACTAGACCAAGACTAAACCAGGACTAAACAAGGACTAAACCAGGACTAGATCAGGACCAAACCAGGACCGGTCCGGGGAGTGACTCACCTGTTCGGAGCTGCAGGTCGCTCCTGCAGCACAGCCGGTACAGTACACCGGGCTCCGAGCGCCTTTCCCGGCTCACCGCGGGCTGAGGGTCCGCTGACAGACCGGGGGAGAGGAGGAGACAGCGGGGGAGACAGAGGAGGAGACACAGGGACACCCGCTAACTGAGATTTTTTTACGGGGAGCGGGGCGAGGAGGAGGGGGGGTTTCTGCGCGGTGCCTGCATAAACTGAGCCACACAGGTCGATTTTCTGGGCACCAAAACAAAACAAACAAACAAACAAAAAATCTGCGTGAGAAATGCCATGTGTGGCGTGTGAGTCGAATTGCGTGTGTCACACTCTCAATGCGTGAGACTTGAGAGCCCTGTAGTAATAAAGTTAAATGTATGCATGTATTTGTAGCAGGTGTTTTTATTGCTCAAAATGCATTGAATAACACAAAATTTTATTGTGCAGGCTTGCGTCTCCCCATATCTGACCTGCAACTATTAGTGTGGAGATTGGAGCTTGATACTTTAATGCTTTGCTGTGAAACATTCAATCAGTGATATATCCATGGAAACAGGCAGATGGCATCCCTCCATCAAAATGTTAAGCAGCGCACTTCTAACTTTGACACTTTTTTTTATCGTCCATTTTTGTTCAGTAATCTTGCTTTGTACCAATTTTGTTCTGTCTGGTTAGATCCTTTAAAATTGTCGGTTGTATATTATTTTATTTCAATCATGTTTTCTTGCACAGACATTTGGATATTTGTTTGAACAAATCATTCCCAGTGTTTATTTTGGTTTGTACTCTTCTTGTCATTGGTTTATGCAGTGTGACTAGATGAAAAAAAGACACCATTCACACTGTTAGATTACCTTGTTAAATATTTGACAGGGCATAGATTTGATTTGCTCCTTCTTGTCTTGGCTGTCGGAAAGATATACTCTTTGTATTTAACAGTCTGTTGAAAATGTGTTAATTGATTGCAAGATTTAGGACTTGGCAGATCATATTTTCCTTCAGGCCAAAGACTGTTTCAAAAGACTGTTTATTCCTATCGAGAATTGTGAATTTACAGAATGAGCCGGATGCTACACAGTCAGAATAGCCCGTGTTTTTCTAAGTATTAGTCCCTGCTGAGTTGGATTTGTCAAGGTCAAAACAAAAAGGGAAATTAAATAAATCTTTTAATCAAGTTTATTTATTTGGACATATAAGACTAAAACTGAACCAGAACTGCTTTTGTGAATGGGTAAACATACAGCAACAAGCCATTCAGATTAATAATGACCAGCAATTACTTATATATCGACTTCAATATATTATACATGGGATAATACTTTTTGGGGTCAGTATTTATCGTGTGTACTTTTACTTTGCACTACTGGGAATTTTTTTTTTTTTTTTTTTTTGGCGATAAGATTTGAGCCGTAGAAGTTTGAATTACTTCTATGACTCATAACAGATGCAAACTGAGAACTAAAGTGTTTCAATCGGCTATTTATTTACTGCAGCTCATGGTTTATGGTTTATGGTTTATATATATATATATATATATATATATATATATATATATATATATATATATATATATATATATATATATATATATAATCATTTATCATTTATCATCATTTATTCCACTTTTATATTTATATACTACAGTGACCAGTGTTGGGCAAGTTACTCAAAAAGTGTAATGCACTACTTATTACTTGTTACTTTCATTTTAAAGTAATGCCTTACATTACAATATTACTCTAAATAAAAAGTAAGGCATTACACTACTTTTGCATTACTTTAGTTACTCTCGCCAAAATGACTGGAAATAAGGATTTGGCAATCTACAGTGCAAATCTGTCATGTGTCATGACTTTCACCTGCCATCCAGGAGGTTTTGGGAGCCTGCAGACTGAAAACCATTCTCTGGTCGGGTCAACATCAGTTTCGGCTGCTTTGTTGGGGTTGTATCATTCCCTGTCCCATCCACTCCTTTCCTGACTAATTTCGTGGTGCTATGGCACCTCTGCAAGTGCTTCGTCAAATTGCTTGTACTGCATTTCGACGTGGAAAGAGGTTTGGGATTCACACACAGTGTGCATTTAATTAAAATGTTCTTGGAGTCCTTATTTTGAACGAAGTGAAAGTAGTGGGCGTATGTCCATCTTGAAAAGGAGCTAGCACTATCCGATTCTTCTGGTTCTGTCATCCTTTGTCAGTTTGCCAGTTCGAGACGAAGTAAAAGGAAATGGAATGGTCTGCGCGGACTTTTATATCACTAGCTGATCTTGCGGAACTTTGTATGAAATGCAATGTTCTGCGCGGACTTATCAGATTCAGTAGATGATCTCGCGGTGATCCGAAAACAAAGAAGGTTAAAAATGCATTGTAATGTGCATTACTGGCATTGTAACGGGTAATATATTACAGATTTTCTTCCCTGTAATGCGTTACATTACTGCGTTACACCAAAAAGTAATGCATTACAGTAATTAATTACTTTTGTAACGAGTTACTCCCAACACTGACAGTGACAAACTAACTCTTAAAATATTACTATTCATGTCACCAGGGGCAGCTGCCCGGGGCAGCATTTCGTGGGGGCAGCGTGAGGCATTGGTCGGTATAGGACCACCACTGCCTGTAACACATTTGCAGTATTTTAAATTACTCCCTGTTTGGATAGGTGAACCCATTCAGAGTAAGAATATGTTTTTCACGGTATTTGTTAGCCATAAGTAACTCCTGTAATTTAATAAATCCAAGTTAAATAGAGGTTTTAAGCCATATTATAAAATATTCTAGGCAATAATATCTCAGTGGAGACAAGCAGTAAAGTGCTTTTGTGAATGGGCAAACTGACAACCACAAGATTTTACATTTTAACAATTTTACATGATCACAAAGTATGGGCTTCTAGATTTTGACTACCAGACAATGCATTTTGAGTAAGAAAATGGCTTGGTCAGTAAGAGGAATTTTCAAGGAGATATCAAGTACCGGAAAGACATCTTACTGAATCTTTATGAACATGGGAAACCTGCTCAAATATACAGTACCCTATTGCCCCCATGTGTATCTCTGAATCATAAAATACTTCTATTACACTTCATCTCAAGGTTCCAAAGAGCACAGTTTAGCTATGACCCCTTTAACCTTCACTGCCTTAGGGCCCGGATGCTCCAAGAGGATCTGTGATATCAGACAGGATTATAAAAGTTTAAAGGTCTCAGTGCCAGGATGACAAAAAGAAAAGATTAAGCATACAGTTCACATTCAATACAAAATTGTTTGTGGGTCACTCTCAAGTTGTTGTTGTCAAAGTCTGAATATGAGGAAATTGTTACATGCTGACTTTGCTTCAAGCATCAATGCCGGTACTGTAACTGTCACTGTTAGTAGTAGTTTCTTACAGTTATAATAATCTCTTTGACAGGGGACAACGCAGGCTGGGCAGACTTATTTGGACGAGTTCTGCAGAACACCAGTCCAGTGGATTATTATGCCCTCGCTGAGTGCTGTGAGTGAAGCATTTTTTTCTGTCGACACCACTGTATACACCAGTAAAGCAAACTATAATGAAAAAGTAAACACATGTAACCATCAAGTAAGTAAGTAAGTAAGTAATTAAATTGTTTTTGTCTAGTGCTTTTCACAGATTAAAAAAATGACTGAGTGCTTTACATTAAAGGTCCCATGGCATGAAATTTTCACTTTCTGAGGTTTTTGAACGTTAATGTGAGCTCCCCTACCCCCCCATGGTTAAAAGTTGCGAAATGTCTAAACTGAGCATTTGCGATCCTTTTCTGCATTACAAAAAATCGGAGCTCAAACGGGCGATTTTGAACAAGGCACCTTATTGACGTCAGATCGAAAAAAGAAATGCAAATGCAGTTCCACCCCCGTCTGTCTGTACTCAGCGTCTCTGTAAATCACGCCCAGAGAGTTTGGACTGCGAATGCGCTAGGCAATGCGAAATGCGTTTTTTTATTTGCCTGGAGGCACGTCCGAGTGTTTCTAGGCTCGGAAGTCCTTTATCTGAGCCTCTGGACCTTTGAACAGCAGTGGTTTAATTTTATTTTCTGTGGAAATGTGTTTATTTTTCAATGGAACGCTTCAAATCTCTCCCCCCGTGCAAAAACACGGAAATGGATCAGCTGAGAGCTAGAGCAGAGAGCGGAGAGTTTGGCCACGCCCCAACCCTCTACTATTGGCCATCTCTTTTCTCCTCATTTGCATTCAATCAACAACGCCCATTATGGCCTGTTCAGAGAGAAAAAAATACTCTTTCTCATCTTATCTCTGTTTCTCATGCACTGAGTGTTGATTTTGAAGAAGGATTCATTTACAGTATTAGGGAACCATTAAGGAGCCATATAAAAGCATCAAGAAGTACCATGTCATGGGATCTTTAATTGATCATTTGCAGTGACATCATGCTGGGTGTGTTCTACATGTTTTTCTGTGGTGGAATGTTCCAGAGACATAATGCACACTTTAGCAAACACTGCTGTCTGAAAACTCCAGAAGAAATACAAAATGGATTTATACAACATATTTTCAGGAGTATTGTGTGTCTCCCAGTGCTGCAGGAGTACCCAGAGAACTGTGAATGCACTCACACAGAAGTCATGTGTGTGAGGGTGGGGCTACAAGACGTCCCACAACTGTCCCCAAACGTCACCTGGCTGTAAGTACTCACCGCCTATCTGATCTTTATAATGTTTCACTAATAATGATATTTCCCATATGATTTGGGCTGACCTCTGTGTTTTGCTTGAATAAATGTAAAGCAATCAATATGTCCTATAGTTTATGCATCAAACATAGCACTTTTGTTCAGATTCATTTTGGAGAGCACTCTCCACCACAGCCCAATGGAACAATGTCTAATTTGGTATTTGGAAATACTAATATATTTAAGGTGCTAAAAGTGCAATCCTTCTCTAAGGATCACTTCACTGTTATTCCTACTATACCACACATTAAAGGAAAAGTAACGTTTTTTTTACAATCTGAGCCTTCTTTCGGCAATAAAACAAGTAGTTTTACTCACCCGTTTGCCTGGAAGAATCCATGACTCATCGCTGTACCAGCGAGTGAGTCTGGTAACGCTTGATCCACAGAATGCGCTGCGGTTGCGCGTAGACAGACAGCTAAGTGAACCAATCAGAGATTGCGTCATCTTGATTCAAAACTGAGGCGGAACTTCCGCTGCCTAAGAGTGACTTTGCGGGCAAAGGCGGGGGCACTGACGTCACCATCTTTGAACGAATCAGAATCGCGGAGTCGGTTTGGAACCGGAGGAGCGAGAGTGGATGGAGAGTGTCCAAATGGTATCGCGGTGTATAGGAAATACAGAGAGATATCATTTGGCTGGCCAGGTAACTCACCCGTAGCAGTCTGGTGTCAATTGGAGCTGTATCGCAGAAGTTATGTTGTAGCCGTTCTGTTCTACTAATGATCCCGTATCCGTTAACATGGTGCTCGGGGCATTACTTTGCGGTGTCCAAATAACACAAACTTTAGCACTTTTCAAATCACAGAAGATCGCTGTGTCAGGGTAGACTTTTAGTGGATTCCAAAACGGCCTGAAACCCGATATCCAGCTATAGTTTCATTTGATGACGTCATCAGAGAGGACAGTGCGCATGCGTGAACTCAGCTGTTTTGTAAACACCGCTAGTCCGAAAGAAGCTAACACCACTCTGAACTTTACTTTTCTGTTGCGATATCGGGTTTCAGGACGTTTTGGAATCTACTAAAAGTCTACCCTGACACAGCGATCTTCTGTAATTTGAAAAGTGCTAAAGTTTGTGTTATTTGGAGACTGCAAATCAGTGCCCCGAGCACTCACGCTAACGGATACGGGAACATTAGTAGAACAGAACGGCTCAACATAACTTCTTCAAAACTGCTCCAATTGACACCAAACTGCTATGGGTGAGTAAAACTACTTGTTTTATTGCCGAAAGAAGGCTCAGATTGTAAAAAAAAAACATTACTTTTCCTTTAAATACATAACCTTTTATATGTGAATGTACAGCATTATTGTCCACTTTAGAAATGGGTGAAGAAGTCTAGACTACCAAATGATTTACTGCAATTCTAATACATTTGTAGTTCTACTGTAGGTCAAAATCCTCCCCACCACAAAATACATGAAAACAGTTTCTTGTTAAAAGTGGTAAAAGAAGAAACATGAAAGTAATTTTTATTAGTGAGGTTCAAGTCTTAATCTGTCTGATCTCTGCAGCATTGTCTCTGGTTTTCTTCTCATAAAATAGACTCAAAACTATTCATTTGTTTCACTCCATAAATTTCCACAAAACCGCATGAAAAACAAAATAGCTACACTTTTGATGTTGCTGCCTTGTTATAGTTTGATAGTTTTGTTTTATATTGATTAAGTTGGGTTCACATTACGAGCCATAGTTTAAAACTGAGACAGAAGGCATGTCAGAACTCTATGGTAGTATTTCTTCATGACTGTCGAGTAACTGACTTTTTAACTGTCACAATATACAATATAAGACAGCTATGTTCAAAATAAATGATTGTATCTCAAAAGCAGAAGAAGTTAGCCTTGCTACAGTTGAATCCGTGGTCTACCCCTGCTCCACCATCTGTTCTGAAGAGGTGGATGTGCCCAAAAATAATGTGAAATGTGCCAGATGGTTTGTTGGAGTTTGGAACAAGTTACTAAAGATAGATTTAAATGAGCGCTTCCTCTTTTTGCAGTTGAAAGTTGCTGTGAAAATTGGCTAAGGTCATGTTAACAGTTGAAACTCTGTAATTATACTGAACCAGTGTTATTAGACATTCTGTATCTATATCTTTCAGGTGATACAGTGTTTCTGACTGATAAGATGTAATCAAGTGAAATATTTATTTGTAATAAAATTGGCAAATCACAAATCTGCGTGCTTGATTGTTCCTCATAACGAGTATAAAACATATGTATATTTAATAAGCAATCTGCGTATCAGCAGTTCTTTATTTTAACACTCAACAAAGCCATATAAAATTTCAGATCAAAGCATGTATGATTGAGATTATGGCAGCTTCAGTTGCAAGGAGAGACAGACTCAGGAGGAAAAGAAAATAAATCATCAAATCATCATCAAAAAAGCAATATGATAGTGTAACTCCCCTAGCAGTCTATATTAAAAATATTATAATATAGTGTTACTAAGAGTAATACCCTGAGAAAGCACTATTATTATTTTCAGTGAATAAAAATGCTATAAATCATTGAACCAAATGAACTGAAACACTTCACATATAAACTACAACTTTACTAACCTGGGAAATCCCAGGCTGCTTTCGTTCGTTCCGATCTGAAATACAGCCTGGCATCTATGGCAAGCGAGCTCTCCCGATTCTGGGAGCCAATCAGAGAGCGGGGAGGGGTGGCAAGACGGTGACACATACTACGTGACACATACTACGTGACAAACGGAAGCTTGTAGTTTGAACTGACAACTGACATGATTGGCTATGGGCTACGTATACGCCAAATGATAGACATTCGTAACGCCCAATAAATGGCCGTTGGCGATCGTAAACCACACCTCCGCTACGAGATATTTCGAAGGTGGCTTCCAGACCATATATCACTTGTGATATGGTCAGGTGTGAACCAGGCAACAACTTTACACTAGTTGTACTCTAATGTACTGTATGTAATTCTTGTATTGTTTTATTAATATCATAGTGTTATTATATAATATTCATTAGCAGAAAAAAATTAAAACATATTGAAATCGAATCAATCTGACCTGTGTGTCAAGATGTATCGAATCGTGGAAAAACTGATCATTGCGTCCCTAGTAGATACTCAATAGAACACACTATTTATTTGATATTGGCTTTCGCAAGGTAGATTATCAGAAACTTGCAGTACTGCTTAAAGGAAAAGTAACGTTTTTTTACCATTTGAGCCTTATTTCGGTAATAAAACAAGTTGTTTTACTCACCCATATCACTTTGGTGTCATATGGAGCATTTCCGGAGATGTTTTAGATTAGCGTTAGGCTAACGCCGTTAGCCTAGCGCGACTTATAGCCATAGCTCGGGGCATTCCCCGAGCATGTAATATGCCCCGTGCGGGCTCCAAATAACACAAACTTTAGCACTTTTCCAATCATAGAAGCTCGATGTCTTTAGTCTACGATTTCGTTTGAATCAAAAGTGGCCTGTAATCCGAGATTTATCCATGGTTTACAGCTATGCGTTCCATGTTTGGGTCCCGGGAGCTGAGAGGCACACTCCGCGCATGCGCACTGGCGTCCTCATCTACTCGAAACTATGGCTAAATCTCGGATTACAGGCCACTTTTGACCAAACGAAATCGTAGACTAAAGACATCGAGCTTCTATGATTTGAAAAGTGCTCAAGTTTGTGTTATTTGGAGCCCGCACGGGGCATATTACATGCTCGGGGAATGCCCCGAGCTATGGCTATAAGTCGCGCTAGGCTAACGACGTTAGCCTAACGCTAATCTAAAACATCTCCGGAAATGCTCCATATGACACCAAAGTGATATGGGTGAGTAAAACAACTTGTTTTATTACCGAAATAAGGCTCAAATTGTAAAAAACGTTACTTTTCCTTTAAGGTAATATGGGCCTGTTGACGTGGAAGCCAGAGGAAAGCCAGAAGAAAAATTGGGGCCATAGTTTGGCTATGCCTGCTATAAAGTAAAACATCTGCTCTGAACATTGGCACTTAGCAATAAATGAGGTCAAGGGTCAAAAAGAGACCCCATAGTACTACACAATAAAGACATAAATAGTTCATCAGCTTTGACAAAATCTGTACTTAGTGTATTCATTATGCGTCTAGTCTTTCCCATATAAAGGCTACATGTTTTTGCAGCTAAGCACCCTGACTATATGATGTTATGTTTTTTACTAACCTTGCCGTCCTGATTTCAGGTCTCTCAGAAGTAATAAAATCAGGAAGTTGTCAGATTATGTCTTCTCTGAGTACTCTGCACTAGAGAGATTGTAAGTACCTAATCAAATCTTCATTACATTTCACTTAAAACATCTAAAATTCTGATCTTGACCTTGTATTGCTGAATAAGACCAAAATACTAGTTCATTACCCTGAAAACTAATTTATATGTCATATCTTATCATATACCAGACAAATTTCAATACATTACAAGTTTTGAAGATTGGTAGGAGTGAGATTTCTGAGCAACGGGGGGGGACTTTTTTTTCCTGAGGAGCGGGTGTGGGGTGGGGGTGGGTGGGGGTGGGGGGGCTGCAAGCAGTAGTCGAGTTATAAAATGAAACCGGGGGGATGGTGGAAGGGCAGGGCAGAATTAGAAGGTACTTTGTTAATATGGAAATGCTTTTATAACTAAAAGTCCATATTATCATTCAATAATGCACAGAATAATATGTTATCACACACAGTCTTGGTTTAGTCTTGGTTTAGTCCTGGTTTAGTCCTGGTTTAGTCCTGTTTTAGACCTGTCTTAGTCCTGGCTTAGTCTTGATTTAGACCTGGTTTAGTTTTGGTTTAGTCCCGGTTTAGTTCTGGTTTAGACCCGGTTTAGATCTGGTTTAGTCTTGGCTTAGTCCTGGTTTAGACCTGGTTTAGTCCTGGCTTAGTCTTGGTTTAGACCTGGTTTAGTTTTGGTTAAGTCCTGGTTTAGTCCTGGTTTAGTCCCGGTTTAGTCCTGGTTTAGACCCGGTTTAGATCTGGTTTAGTCTTGGCTTAGTCCTGGTTTAGACCTGGTTTAGTCCTAGTTTAGACCTGGTTTAGTCCTGGTTTAGTGCTGGTTTAGACCCGGTTTAGATCTGGTTTAGACTTAGCTTAGTCCTGGTTTAGACCTGGTTTAGTCCTGGCTTAGTCTTGGTTTAGACCTGGTTTAGTTTTGGTTAAGTCCTGGTTTAGTCCTGGTTTAGTCCCGGTTTAGTCCTGGTTTAGACCCGGTTTAGATCTGATTTAGCCATAGTTTCGAGTAGATGAGGAGGCCAGTGTGCATGTGCGGACTGTGCTCTCAGCTCCCGGGACCCAAACATGAAACGCAAAGCTGTAAACTATGGATAAATCTCGGATTACAGGCCACTTTAGCTTCAAACGAAATCGTAGACTAAGATATCGGGCTTCTATGATTTGAAAAGTGCTAAAGTTTGTGCTATTTGGAGCCCGTACGGGGCGTATTACATGCTCGGGGAATATATTATATGCCCCGAGCTATGGCTAGAAGTTGCGCTAGGCTAACCGCAAATCTAAAACATCTCTGGAAGTACTCCATATGACACCAAAGTGCTATGGGTGAGTAAAACAACTTGTTTTATTACCGAAAGAAGGCTCAGATTGTAAAAAAAAAACGTTAATTTTCCTTTAATAATCAATATTTATTTCACAATGACAATAAAACCATTTTTCCCCAAGAAGGCATTAAAAACATCTGTTTATTGGAGTCAATAGTTACATTTATTTCTTGAAGCATCAACTAACTATCCTTTCTTAAAATGTGCTAATACGTATCTTGTTTTGTGAGGTTGTCTGGATAAACAGTTATTACAAATCAATATTTCAACAGGGTGATTTTTATTATTTTGTTTGTATTTGTAAACCCCTAAAGAATTCCTTGTAAATTCCTTGCAAATTTAAATTCCTTGTGCCCCTTCTCTGAACTTGAATATGATAAATAGGTGTATTGATCTGAGGTTGTTGCTGGTTTGCTTCAAGGTGAAACACAAATGTAAAACAGTGAAGGCAGTTGGGATGTCTTCCTTTAGTCATTTAGTTGATTAATCTGTTGATTGTGTTTTAGCAAATTTATCATTTCATTTAGATTCTGGGACAACAACAGAAAAGAGAAGTTAGTTAAAGAGAGTTATCTGAAGATTTGATATTGTTTGGTATTTATATGTAAAAGCTCTGCATTCATAAGTTTAATCTGTCTTTATATAAATATATTGCAGAGGCAAAAAAAAAAAAAACAACAACTTTATTAAGCAGATGGTTGAAGGAAAACATTTGAAATTGTGCCCTGGTCTGAGTTGAACACTGTTGGGGAGTGGACTGGGGAGGCAGATTTAATGGGGTTAAAGTTCCCATGGCATGAAATTTTCACTTTCTGAGGTTTTTGAACGTTAATGTGAGCTCCCCTACCCTGTTTAGCCCCCCCCCCCCCCCCCCCATGGTTAAAAGTTGCGAAATGTCTAAACTGAGCATTTGCGATCCTTTTCTGCGTTAGAAAAAATCAGAGCTCAAACGGGCGATTTTGAACAAGGCACCTGATTGACGTCAGATCGAAAAAAGAAATGCAAATGCAGTTCCACCCCCGTCTGTCTGTACTCAGCGTCTCTGTAAATCACGCCCAGAGAGTTTGGACTGCGAATGCGCTAGGCAATGCGAAATGCGTTTTTTTATTTGCCTGGAGGCACGTCCGAGTGTTTCTAGGCTCGGAAGTCCTTTATCTGAGCCTCTGGACCTTTGAACAGCAGTGGTTTAATTTTATTTTCTGTGGAAATGTGTTTATTTTTCAATGGAACGCTTCAAATCTCTCCCCCTGTGTAAAAACACGGAAATGGATCAGTTGAGAGCTCAGAGCAGAGAGCGGAGAGTTTGGCCACGCCCCCACCCTCTACTATAGGCCATCTCTTTTCTCCTCATTTGCATTCAAGCAAGAACGCCCATAATGGCCTGTTCAGAGAGAGAAAAATTACTCTTTCTCATCTTATCTCTGTTTCTCATGCACTGAGTGTTGATTTTGAAGAAGGATTCATTTACAGTATTAGGGAACCATTAAGGAGCCATATAAAAGCATCAAGAAGTACCATGTCATGGGATCTTTAAGACTTAACACCGCATACACTACAAAATCATACTCCTCACTTACAAAGCCATCCACAACCTCGCCCCTCCATACCTGTCTAACCTCATTCACATCTCCACACCTGCCCGCTCCCTCCGCTCCTCTTCCTCCCTGCACTTCACTGTCCCTCCTGCCCATCTCGTCACTATGGGAAGCAGAGCTTTCAGCCGCTCTGCTCCCCAGCTCTGGAACTCCCTCCCCCATGATCTCCGCGACACACACTCACTCTCACACTTCAAATCTAAACTCAAAACTCATCTGTTTAGAAAGGCCTTCTCACTCTGACCACTCTGACCATAACTGCACTGTTTTTTAATCTGTATCTGTTTTCTTTTAAAATGTATTTTTACACTGTTTTTATTTTTGTTTTATCTTGTTTTATTATGTAGTGTATTATATAATTAATGTATTTAATATCTTGATATACAGCGACCTTGAGAGCCTTGAAAGGCGCCTGACAAATAAAATGTATTATTATTATTATTACTAACAGGTTAAGACACAAAAACAGAATCATGTTTGGAGAAAAAATAATTCTGTATTTGAAAAGAATGCAGGAAATGGGAGCTGGAAATTTGTGAGTTTTCTGGAAATTTGCCTCTGGCTGGGTTTTGACCTTATGGTTGGGTTCGTTCATCCTGTGTGGGCTAAATGAAGCTAAAATGTGACGATGTTTTCCCCATTCATTCATTCATTCATTTCTGCTGTATTACCTACCTATACCTAGGTTTTCATGCAACTATAAGTTCAAATTCCATTATAAACTTCATATTGTAAATACTGACTTTTTTGAGTCGATTGTGTCACCTCATTATTATATTATCTTTGTGACTGTCCTTTCCTTAAAGATCCCATGACATGGTACTTCTTGACGCTTTTATATGGCTCCTTAATGGTTCCCTAATACTGTAAATGAATCCTTCTTCAAAATCAACACTCATGAGAAACAGAGATAAGATGAGAAAGAGTATTTTTCTCTCTCTGAACACTCCATAATGGGCGTTGTTGCTTGAATGCAAATGAGGAGAAAAGAGCTGGCCTATAGTAGAGGGTGGGGGCGTGGCCAAACTCTCCGCTCTCCGCTCTAGCTCTCAGCTGATCCATTTCCGTGTTTTTGCACGGGGGGAGAGATTTGAAGCGTTCCATTGAAAAATAAACACATTTCCACAGAAAATAAAATTAAACCATTGCTGTTCAAAGGTCCAGAGGCTCAGATAAAGGACTTCCGAGCCTAGAAACACTCGGACGTGCCTCCAGGCAAATAAAAAAACGCATTCCGCATTGCCTAGCGCATTCGCAGTCCAAACTCTCTAGGCGTGATTTACAGAGACGCTGAGTACAGACAGACGGGGGTGGAACTGCATTTGCATTTCTTTTTTCGATCTGACTGACTGTCTTTTCAATAAGGTGCTTTGTTCAAAATCGCCCGTTTGAGCTCCGATTTTTTGTAACGCAGAAAAGGATCGCAAATGCTCAGTTTAGACATTTCACAACTTTTAACCATGGGGGGGGGGGGGCTAAACAGGGTAGGGGAGCTCACATTAACGTTCAAAAACCTCAGAAAGTGAAAATTTCATGCCATGGGACCTTTAAATGTCCACTCATATCTTTGACTTGACCTTTAAAAATGACTAATCTTGCAAAAGGTTAACAGAAATCATTACTTGTTCATAACTGAGTTGCAGCAAAGTCACCCCCACCAATGGACAATTTAATTTTGTCATTGTGAAGAGACAATAGAGGAAAGCAAAGGAAATCCAGCTCTCCCCAGCCAATCCTTCTTATTGACCTCTACAACTCCATGACAAAGCTTTTGAATGGAAAACAAATACATGTTTTTCTTGTTTTCTTGTTTTTAGGTTCCTTCAAAACAACAGTCTGCAATTCATCTCCAAAAATGCCTTCAGTGGCCTTTACAGTTTGAAAAGATTGTGAGTACTGTATATTATTTCTTTATCTATGGAAAATGTATGGTCAGAACAGTCTAGTAAAGCATTTATAGCTAATTTTGTATGATATAGGAAGTTATGGTATGTAATATATCTATATATAGCTTTTTGAAATATAAGTAATTAATAATTATCAGTACGCAGTGAAATTAGGTTTCTTTTTGCACTTCCTTGAGGTGTTGGATTAAAACCAGTTGTGTGTCCTTCCTGGTGCTGACAGGTGCGGATGTTTTTCCACTACACTTAGCTTTAGCTGTCAGAAGATTGTGAAGAACTATGTTAGCCCAGAGGGAACAATCAGTTTTTTCTTTGGTGTTTAATAAGATCTGATCTGAGCCTGTTAAAACTATGTATAGGCCTTTGCAATCATACTATTCCAAATTCTTTATGGCTATGGCTAATTTCACCTCATTCTGAAACCAATGCATAGCAAAACAATGTAAACTAAGATGAAAGTTGAACTAAAATAGCTAGAGTGAACCAAAAAAATTATTTGTTTTGAACCTGGTCCTGTAATTTAGTGTCCGATCTCTGATTTAATCTGTTCTTTACTTTGACAAAGTAAATCAGTATTGCCTATAAACCTTGTAATATTGTTGTTGTGCAGTAACTCTAAGTGAAAGTATCAAATAAATAAGTATGACTGATGTACTGAGATATACTACAGGTTTTGTGAAGTCCCAGTGACATTTACAGCCTCAGGAGTAAACTGTGACTACATTTTTCCTCGAACTTGTCCTTGCATGGTCTCTTGTATATTCATTATTCTTTTGTGTTTTATGGCAGGTTTCTGAGTGAAAACTTGATCTCGTCTCTGAGTCCTGGTGTGTTCAAGGACCTGCACCACTTAGAGTGGCTGTGAGTAACACCACTGACACGCTTCACTGGCAAGACACTGGTGTATATCACAGTGTCAGTTCTTCTGGTCATTTCACTGGTGGACATGGATCCACTTTGGGAAAAAAAAAAAAAACATAGACTGTACAGTGGTACCTCACCTTACGAAATTAATTCGTTCCAGAAGTGGTTTCGTAATGTGAAAAATTCGTAAGTTGAGTAGCTATTTCAATGGAAAAAGCCTGATTCGTTCCAAGGCCCCGATCCAAGTTTTTTTTTTTTTATAGTGTAACTTTTTTTATAGTGTAACATTGTGTTCTGCGTCCTGCATCCTTTTCTCACATTTGTCTCTCGTTTAAACACTCAAACTTTCATAGATTTTCAACAAAATTATTAATAGTGAAGTGTGGGGGGAAGGGGGAGAAGAGTGCGCTCTGACACGTGTGTGATAGCGCACATGACCCGGCGCGGAGCTGACAGCAGGTCTAGACCAAGGTCTAAACCTAGACTGGACCAGGACTAAACCAGGACTAGACCAGGACTAGACCAGGACTAGACCAGGACTAAACCAGGACTAAACCAGGACTAAACCAGGACTAAACCAGGACTAGACCAGGTGGATTAAGGCGCGTGGGTCTATTTCCTGGTTTTCTTTTCGAGTCACAGCTGAGGCGAGCCGCTGCTCTAGACCTGCTCTAGACCTGCCCACGTAAGGTGCTCACAGAGCGGCCTGGATAGAACCATGAGGTCGGCCTCTTCAAGACCTCCAGGCCGGTGACCGGGACAGTCCCCGGACCCATGCCCGCTTAGGGAGCTCTTAAGGCGGGCTGGCAGTGTCCCCCTGGGTCCCTGGATGTCTGGGACGCCGCGCCTGGAGGGGCCCTCGAGAGCAGGTCTAGACCGCGGCTCTTGCATGCGAGCAGCCGCTCGCCTCAGCTGTGACTCGAAACAAAACCAGGAAATAGACCCACGCGCGGCGCTTTAATCCACCTGGTCTAGTCCTGGTCTAGTCCAGGTCTAGTCCAGGTCTAGTCCAGGTCTAGTGCAGGTCTAGTCCAGGTCTAGTCCAGGTCTAGTCCAGGTTTAATCCTGATTTAGTCCAGGTCTAGACCTGCTGGCAGCGCCGGGTCAGCTGTCACACATGCCGCTATCACACACGTGTCAGACGCAGTCTTCTCCCTCCTCCTCCTTCCCCCCACACGCTTCACTATTAATAATTTTGTTGAAAATTTATGAAAGTTTGAGTGTTTAAACGAGAGACAAATGTGAGAAAAGTTTAAATCCAGGCTGAGAAAAGCGTATAATATGTGCATTATTTGAATTTTTGAGATTTCGCGTTTCATAACTTGAATTTTCTTTCGTATCTAGAGACCAAAATTTACCGTGAAGACATTTCGTAACTTGAAATTTTCGTTTGTTGGGTCATTCGTAAGGTGAGGTACCATTGTATATATAAATGGGCATAGCTAACCCGCTAGTGGCGTTCCAGATAGGAAGTGTTTACAGAGGCTCCAGCAATTTTGTAAACAACTTTATTACCACTGACATCTGAGAGAAGACTGAAATACAAACTAATAAACTAAACCAAGAATCCTGTGAACTTCAGAACATGTTTTTAGAGGTCAAACTACAGGTACAACAGAGCTGCACAGTACGATCAATTATCTATTGTCTTTGCAATGTGATAACTATGTAATAGGAAATTTATAATTAAACACTGTAGGCAGAGGACAAGCCCAGGCATTTTTTGTGACAGAAAAAATGGGTACTTCATTTCACTTTATATGTAGATACCACAGACTGTATAAAGAAACTGACTAAGGGAGTGTGCCACCCACAGCGTTTGCCTCCGGTCAAATGAAGCTCACTGAGGCTTGCAGTTATGGGGCAAATTTGGAGCTGAGTTTCATATTAGGAAAAAGATTTGATTTTCAGAAAAAAAATGCACTCATTGTGGGGTTCCAGTTGTGGCTGGTTTGATTAGTAATGGTGCTGTAGTGTAGAGTATCTCCTGCTACGTAAGTATCAATTAGAAGAAGAAGAAGAAGAAGAAGAAGAAGAAGAAGAAGAAGAAGAAGAAGAAGAAGAAGAAGAAGAAGAAGAAGAAGAAGAAGAAGACATGCTTCATTTATCCCATCTCCATGATCTTATTGCTAGGCTTGGTCAGGACCTAAGCTGGAGGATTTTACCTGGAGCATGTTTTGAGTTGATGGGGGAAACCGGAGTGCCCGGAGGAAACCCATCCAGACACGGGGAGAACATGCAAACTCCACACAGAAAGGCTCGGGCGACCCGGGGATCGAACCCAGACCATGCATGCAAACTCCACACAGAACACACAGAAAGGCCTGGGCGACCCAGGGATCGAACCCGGAACCTTCTTGCTGTGAAGTGCGAGTGCTAGAGATGGTGAGACGGTGTGACACAATTGTGAGACGATGGTGAGACGAGGATGTGAGGCGAGAGAGATGTGTCCTTGTGTCATCATGAGTCCTGTATTTTCACTTGAGTCAAGATTAAAGTGCCTATAAGCTCAACTTCAGCCTACGCCCGTTTTGATGTCCTTTTGAAAAGCTGACACTGTCATTGGTTACTTCCCCCTGTCGATCATTCAGAGCAGGACAAAGGCAAACCAATAGAAGGAGTGGGTGTGGAAACATGTCTGTGTTTGAGAATAGAGCTGTATTAAAGAAGCATTGAATCAAAATATGATCCGCAGAGGTATTGAAGTGTCTGATATGCCATGATGTAAACTGTAATATTGTTTATTGACTCCTAATATTGTAATGGTAATTTTGATCATGCAGACTTATACAAGACAAATACAAATATGAAATCAACAAACATGGCAATAGGTGAGTGCGTTTAGAGGAAGAGACATTTTTCAGGTTTGGAGAGCCCCTGGTCTGAGAATACCAGAGACTCAAATATCTCTGCATTCAAAAACGTAAGTGGTTTCTCTGAGCAAAATGCCTTCTTGATGCTAGAAGTCAGAAGAGAAAAAGACAAGACCACATCAGGATGCTGGCTTCAGAAACTTCAAAACAGATACAGTATGTCTAATAAAGCGGCCAAGAAATTTAGATTATTAAAAAAAAAATCTGTTTTGGAGTTTTTACAAATGTGTATTTGCTGTTGCAGGATGTTGGACCATAACCCTGTAACCACTTTGTCCCCGGACACATTCTTTGGTCTTCAGTCTCTTGTTTACCTGTGAGTACAACATTTTTAATTAAAGCCCCAGTGTGTAGGATTCGTGGCGCATAGGTGGATGGTGCTATTGCACTTTCTGTTTTAGCTACGGCAGACCTTCAGGTCCGCGCGCCGCTACTGTATAAATAAAACGCGGTCCCGTTTTTTTTGGGGGGTTTTTTTCTCATGAAAACACACATTCCCGATCATGTACCATGACACTCTACACATCAAATGAAACCTTACAGTCTCCTCTTTTTGACTATGCAATTCATTTCCCTGCAAAACAATCACTCCCTGAGCACATGGGGCTTTTATACGGAAAAGCACAAAACAAGGTTAGCTTACCTTAGAATGCTTTGCACAGGTCAAACTCTGTATTTCACCATAAACTTGCTCTCAATTTGTCCATAAGGATCCAGCGAATAAACTCCAGTAAAACAATTTAGTCCAAAACACGTGTTAGATCCATTACGACGTCTGATCCGGCAACATGCTTGTGTTGTTTACCCAAAACCACGAGCCTTGCCGAAGGCGAAGGCGGAGCCCAAATGTCCTTCTGCGGCTCTCGTATTCAAAATGGCTGCCTCTGCATGGGGAAGATCCCCCTTTTATGTGACTATATCTAAGTCCAAAAGAATACTTTGATTTCATGATGGAAGTGAAAAGGCTTGGAAAACAATGTATTTTTGAATGGGTATCTTCAATTTCAGTAATTAACGGGTAAAAATCTTACACACTGTCCCTTTAAAGGTTCTATATTACCCAAATGGGTTCTTATGAGCTTTAAGTAATGTTAGAATTACCTCAACCAACAAAAACATACCTGAAGTTATGTTTTGTTTCACTCACACATGTTTGAGTAATCCTGCAATATTAATCTGTCTACATCTTCAAAGCTCAAAATGCTCTGTTCCACCTTGTGATGTCATGAAGTGGTAGTTAACAGCTATTTTTTACCTTTTGTTTATTAAAGGTCCCATGGCATGAAATTTTCACTTTCTGAGGTTTTTGAACGTTAATGTGAGCTCCCCTACCCTGTTTAGGACCCCCCCCATGGCTAAAAGTTGCAAAATGTCTAAACTGAGCATTTGCGGTCCTTTTCTGCGTTACACAAAACCACTGTTGAAACGGGCGAGTTCGGACAAGGCACCTTATTGACATCAGATCGGCAAATGCAGCTCCAGCCCCTCCCTCTGTCTCAGCTCAGCGTCCCTGTATATCCCGCCCATAGAGTTTGGACTGTGAATGCGCTACAATGCGAAATGCGTTTTTTTATTTGCCTGGAGGCACGTCCGAGTGTTTCTAGGCTCACAAGTCCCTTACCCGACCCTCTGGACCTCTGAAATACCAGTGGTTTAATTTTATTTTCTGTGTAAATATGCTTTTTTTCATTGCAAAGTCTCCCATCTGTCTTCCTGTGTTAAACACGGAAGCGAGCAGACAGCGGTGCAGAGCTGCGCTTCCAGCGGGGGAAACCCGGCCCCTCCCGCTCCTTAGCCAATCTCTCTGTCCTTCTCATTTGCATTGAAGCAGCAACACCCAGAATAAAGCATTTTAGACACATATCTAGCCTCATGAAGACTGTCAGAGTCATATCTCATGCAGTGAGTGTTGATTTTGAAGAAGGATTCATTTACAGTATTAGGGAACCATTAAGGAGCCATATAAAAGCATCAAGAAGTACCATGTCATGGGACCTTTAAAGATTAGCAATTTCCGGGCTGAAATTATCCAAATGATTCTAGTGAAGGTGTATAGATTTTAAAAACACAGTGGAGCACTTGCTGTATTACCTACTGTATATCACAAGGTGGTTTCTGTTTGAGACAAGAACTCAGTCAGCCTAAATATGTGGGGTTGGTTCGTTAAACATGTGTGAATGAAACAAAACTGTTTTTGAGGAAACAACATTATAACATGGATTTTAAAAATAGCGCAATATAGGTCTTTTGAAATTATACTAAGACCACATTGCATTATTCCATACAATTATTCCATGTTCTAGTAGGCCTGTTCATATTTGCACAGTAATAAAATGCACAATCATTTTAATAACTTTGTTCAAATCAAGATGTAAAACAAGACAATACCAAATTTTCAAGTTTTTTATTTTATTTTTATACCCACATGTTTTGGCTGTGTTCCTCTCAAATCAGATGGTCTTGTTAATTTGGTTTGCTCATTTGGCAGTATTCCTTGTTCTTTTCAAATGCAAATGCTGCTTTAATGCATTCTCGTTTCAGCACATTGTCTACACTTTTGGTACATTTCTCAGATTCATTTGCTTTTCATATTTACAGTTACAAAAGTTAAACACATGTAACATTTGTATCCGCCTCTTGGGTTAGTCCTTGTTTGATGTACACAAACTAAAGCTTCAACAAATTATTTATACCAGTCCCAAAGCTGGATAAATGAAAAGGGATGAACCAAAAAACAGATACTTGTGTTAAAGGTCCATTGTGTAACTTTTTCTGGTGTGGGGGCCACCATAAAGATGTTATTGCTTTGTCTGGAATGTTCCACTGTATAGCATTAAACTTATCATCACAAGCAGGAGACACCACCAGGACAATTTAGAGTTAGTTGGTTGGATGTTTTAAGGTATTTTTGAACATTGAAAACCTGTTTAATTTAACAAATCTAAAATAGAATATAATGTTATAACATGGAACATTCCAGACAAAGCACATGAGACAAGTTGGTGGTGGACCGTTAAGAAGAAAGGTTACACAATGCACAGGCCTGGACTGGTAATTGGGCATACCGGGCATTTTCCGAGTGGGCCGACAGTCCAAGGGGCTGTTTTTTTGTTTTTTTTACTTAGCGACCGGCCCACAGTTTAGAGGAGGCAGCCCATTTGTCCGTCTTCTATATAGACAGTGGACTAAACCAATCGGGATATAGAAGCTTACGAGAGCGGTCCCACCCCCTTCTCTGCACTGATCCTCACCAATTTCCTCATGTTGAGCGTGGAAACATGGAGAAGCGGCAGCAAAAAAGGGGTGCGGAGAAGTTGTGGGCTAAAAGGTTAAAAAATCTCACCATAGATGCTGCAAAATGTTCTAAAATAACAGACATATTCTCTGGAGGGGCTGCTGCAGGCTCCACGTCCTCTGCAGCCCAGGTTGAAGGTGGACAGGGAGAGGAACAGCCAGAGACTGTGGACAGGGAACCCAAGGGAACCCGAGGGACAGAGTGACCAGGGAAGTGTAGCACAAGCACAGCAGGTAAGCAGTAGTAATGTGAGGATAATACCGGACTTTTAGGTGATGGACAGGCATGAAAATCTCTCACTTTTCTGCAAAATTCACTGTTTTGAAGCCAAAACAGGTGACCTACGTGAATCATGAAGATGCAAGGTGCATTTAAAATAAACCATTGAATGTGTAGTTACTACGAGTTTGCTGGTGGTTTTTGGGAGCTGGGATTTTTCCTTTAAATGTTGCGTCCTGGTTTCACCTCGGCCAAGACGTAACAATAGTAAAATACTTTGCTTCGGGGAACACAAACATAAATTAGTCCGTTGTGCTCCGCTAATTATGAGGGACCGGTCTAAGACAAAAATGCCAGGGCCGTTTTTTTTGTTCCACCCCAGCCCTGACAATGCACCTTTAACACAGAACGGAATGCTTTGATGTCCACACTTTTATCACTAGTTTACTTACCATTATAATGTACCATTTCATGTAATGCACCACACTCCCTTGTTCCATCACACCATTAAACTAAAGCATTAAAGGAAAATTAACGTTTTTTTTACAATCTGAGCCTTCTTTCGGCAATAAAACAAGTAGTTTTACTCACCCATAGCAGTTTGGTGTCAATTGGAGCAGTATCGCAGAACTTATGTTGAGCCGTTCTGTTCTACTAATGATCCCGTATCCGTTAACATGGTGCTCGGGGCATTACTTTGCGGTGTCCAAGTAACACAAACTTTAGCACTTTTCAAATCACAGAAGATCGCTGTGTCAGGGTAGACTTTTAGTGGATTCCAAAACGGCCTGAAACCCGATATCCAGCTATAGTTTCATTTGATGACATCATCAGAGAGAACAGTGCGCATGCGTGAACTCAGCTGTTTTGTAAACACCGCTAGTCCGAAAGAAGCTAACACCGCTCTGAACTTTACTTTTCTGTTGCGATATCGGGTTTCAGGCCGTTTTGGAATCTACTAAAAGTCTACCCTGACACAGCGATCTTCTGTGATTTGAAAAGTGCTAAAGTTTGTGTTATTTGGACACCGCAAATCAGTGCCCCGAGCACTCATGCTAACGGATACGGGATCATTAGCAGAACAGAACGGCTCAACATAAGTTCTGCGATACTGCTCCAATTGACACCAAACTGCTATGGGTGAGTAAAACTACTTGTTTTATTGCCGAAAGAAGGCTCAGATTGTAAAAAAAAACGTTACTTTTCCTTTAACTGTGATTATATGAGGAAAGATATAAGGACGTCACAAAGTTAGCCAGGATAATAGCACTATATGAGGCAGGTACACTAAAGCACAGTTTCATTTGAGTTTGTCTCTGGGAAAATGAGCCGTGATGTTTTGGATCTCCATAGGTCGATGGTGGACACGTCCCTTAAGCAGCTGCCTCACTCCAGCTTCTGTCAGCACATGCCCTCCCTGGACTGGCTGTGAGTAGCACTACATATGACAAGGTTTCCCACATGACTTTCAATATATGAAAGCTGGATTGATATATTTCTGAGCTCAGTATTTATGGTGTGTACAATTTCTTGGCAAAATTTGGGGTATTTTTGTTGTAATATGATACGATTTGGGCTGTAGCAGGTTGAAAGGGTGACATATAAGGATAATTATTAGTTCATTATGCTGTGGCAGCTCAGGCCTTTTAATGATACTAAGATTGATTTACTGAGCTTATCGTGCATTATTGTTATTGTATCATTGGCAAAAAGTAGTTTCAGTATTATCGTTTATCACAGTATATCTCTGATATATTGTGCTTCAAAATTTGTTATTGTGACAGGCCTATTATACAGTAATATAACATCAGATTTTTTGTATTCTGTTTCAACAAAATGTACTTCAATCTGTACGGATAAGATGTGAAAAGAAACCTTAACAGTTCTTTTACTAATTCAATTTTTTATTCAGTTCTACATACACTCAACAAAAATATAAACGCAACACTTTTGTTTTTGCTCCCATTTCTCATGAGATGGACTTAAAGATCTAAAATTAATTCCAGATACACAATATTACCATTTCTCTCAAACATTGTTCACAAATCTGTCTCAATGTGTGATAGTGAGCACTTCTGCTTTGCTGAGATAATCCATCCCACCTCACAGGTGTGCCACATCAAGATGCTGATCTGACATCATGATTAGTGCACAGGTGTACCTTATACTGTCCACAATAAAAGCCCACTCTGAAATGTGCAGTTTTGTCTCACAGCAAAATGCCACAGATGTCACAAGCATTGAGGGAGCGTGCAATTGGCATGCTGACAGCAGGAATGTCAACCAGATCTGTTGCTCGTGAATTGAATGTTAATTTCTCCACCATAAGCCGTCTCCAAAGGCGTTTCAGAGAATATGGCAGTACATCCAACCGGCCTCACAACCGCAGACCACGTGTAACCACACCAGCCCAGGACCTCCACATCCAGCAGGTTCACCTCCAAGATCGTCTGAGACCAGCCACTCGGACAGCTGCTGAAACAATTGGTTTGCATAACCAAACAATTTCTGCACAAACTGTCAGAAACCGTCTCAGGGAAGCACAACTGCATGCTCGTCGTCCTCATCGGGGTCTTAACCTGACTCCAGATCGTCGCCGTAACAGACTTGAGTGGACAAATGCTCACATTCGATGGCTTCTGGCACGTTGGAGAGGTGTTCTCTTCACGGATGAATCTCGGTTTACATTGTTCAGGGCAGATGGCAGACAGCGTGTGTGGCGTCGTGTGGGTGAGTGCTTTGCTGATGTCAATGTTGTGGATCGAGTTGCCCATGGTGGTGGTGGGGTTATGGTATGGGCAGGCATCTGTTATGGACGAAGAACACAGGCGCATTTTATTGATGGCATTTTGAATGCACAGAGATACCGTGATGAGATCCTGAGGCCCATTGTTGTGTCATACATCCATGAACATCACCTCATGTTTCAGCAAGATAATGCACGGCCCCATGTTGCAAGGATCTGTACACAATTCCTGGAAGCTGAGAATGTCCCAGTTCTTGCATGGCCAGCATACTCACCGGACATGTCACCCATTGAGCATGTTTGGGATGTGCTTGACCGGCGTATACGACAGCGTGTACCAGCTCCCACTAATATCCAGCAACTTCGCACAGCCATTGAAGAGGAGTGGACCAACATTCCACAGGCCACAATTGACAATCTGATAAACTCTATGCGAAGAAGATGTGTTGCACTGCATGAGGCAAATGGTGGTCACACCAGATACTGACTGGTTCTGAGTCCCCAGACCCCCAATAAAGCAAAAAAAAAAAAAAAAAAAAAATGCACATTTCAGGGTGGCCTTTTATTGTGGGCAGTCTAAGGCACACCTGTGCACTAATCATGATGTCAGATCAGTATCTTGATGTGGCGCACCTGTGAGGTGGGATGGATTATCTCAGCAAAGCAGAAGTGCTCACTATCACACATTTAGACAGATTTGTGAACAATGTTTGAGAGAAATGGTAATATTGTGTATCGGGAATGAATTTTAGATCTTTAAGTCCATCTCATGAAAAATGGGAGCAAAAACAAAAGTGTTGCGTTTATATTTTTGTTGAGTGTACATATGTAATAGGTACTGCATGAATGTACTGCTCCGTGAATGAGTTTAGAGGAGTCTGCTGTGGATCAAGGTGAGGGATCAAATGGGATTTAAATTGTAACATTTGGATGGAGCGGGGCTTTGTTTTGGGAACAATGAGACAACGGCAATCTCAGTGCCCCTGTCTTTGAGCTTGGGTCTCTCGGGCGTCACGTCACTGTAAACTTCTATGTTTCAATCCTACAGTACGAGCACAACCTTTAAAAGCTGATTCATTTGACATTTTAACTTTGAAGAAAACCAAGCAGATTTTTAAACATTGCCACAAAAGATTACCAGTTTTAACAGCTTAGTTTGAGTGATTTAAAGGAAAAGTAACGTTTTTTTTTTTTTTACAATTTGATCCTTATTTCGGTAATAAAACAAGTTGTTTTACTCACCCATAGCACTTTGGTGTCATATGGAGAACTTCCAGAGATGTTTTAAGATTTGCGGTTAGCCTAGCGCGACTTCTAGCCATAGCTCGGGGCATATAATATATTCCGAAAGCATTTCGTTTGAACCAAAAGTGGCCTGTTATCCATCATTCTTCACAAGCACTGTTCCAGTATGCACCCACGGAGTTCTTCCTCTATAAAAATTCATATAATCCACCAGCGCCTGCTCTACTCCACCACCCGGACATACTGTATGTGCCCCGGCGCAGAGTCACACATCGGGGCGCACGAAGAAACTACGAATATGGCAGTTCCAGCACCGTCCGGTCCTTCTGGTCTCTGGCCCGTCACCCCCGGAGACACACGGGACGACGCTCGGACTCCTCGGTGCTAACCCGCGTTCCGAGGTCGGCTGGTGTGGCTGGCGCAGCTGCTCGGCTCAACAACACACCGGTCAAATTCGGGCTTCTGAATGTCCGCTCCCTCACGGGCAAGGGCCAGCTTGTCCAGGACCTCCTCGCGGACCACCGGATGAACTGTTTGGCGCTGACGGAGACCTGGCAGCAGCCAAGCGACTACACCGATCTCAACGAGGCCACTCCACGAGGGTTTGTTTACCAGGCTGAACCGCGTGTGTCTGGCAGAGGAGGCGGGGTCGCGCTCATCCACCGCGATGACTGGAGGGTGGTGCCTGTGAGTGTGCCTACCTGCCACTCGTTCGAGACAACTGTCTGTCAACTTTCTGGACCTATCCCCACCATCATTGCCACAGTTTACAGACCACCGAAACAGCACACGGACTTTATCACGGACATCGCAGCATTTTTATCTCACCTCACCACACTGTCACCACACGTCATACTCCTGGGAGATTTCAATATCCACATGGACAATTAT